>CM064512.1:10822507-11422507 GCA_032716605.1 Paralithodes platypus
ACATCGGGAATAGCCTTAATTGGTACCTTTAAAATCCTACCCTGTGTATCCTTTGCACGGAACTCCTTATCCTTACTGGTCTCAATCACTCACGAGGCACTGGGATCTCCCCCGCAGTGGACCTGTGCTCAGAACCCGATTTGGTTGGCCCTACCGGAAACCAGAAACAATTTGATTCTTGCCAGTGTGGGATAGTGGCCTTTGTTGTTTTTTTTTTTTTTTTTTTTATTACTTCTTTTTTTTTTTTTTTTTTTTTTTTTTTTTTTTTTTTTTTTTTTTTTCCTTTTTTTTTTTTTTTGTTTTTTTTTTTTTTTTTTTTTTTTTTTTTTTTTTTTTTTTTTTTTTTTTTTGTTTGTAGCTGCGTATCTATTGAAATAATATGGAAAGCTGGGTTTGAACAATGATAAGTGGTTGTCCAGGAGGGGGGGGGGGGTACTGAATTGGTACCCGCCAGGGGACATGAAGTTACTTTAGCTGTGGGACAGCCGGGATTTGTTAGTGTACTAATTTTGGATGGTATTAGAGCCGTGGAAGCAGTTAGTGTTGTGAGCACGTTAACTTTGGCTGGCTTGAGCGGTAGTACAGAAACCTTTGGGGTAGCTTCCATGTTAACCATGGAGGTATTCTGAGGGGACAGTACGTTAAATTTGGCTGGGGTGAGCGGTAGCACAGAGGCCATAAGGGGAGTTCCCATCGTCGTTGTGGGGGTATTTCGATACCTTTTTGACATATCACATTGTTGCAAAACTTTCTGTAATAAATTATCTAAATGTTTGGCTGTGACACATTGACTACGGGACCTCTTTAGAGACCTAGTACGTACTTTCTCTACCTTCTCGCCATGTTCCGGTAACCCCCAGGACCGTTCTACTTCCTCCTGTGGTGCCACGGAGTGTTCTACTTGCTGCGGCAAGTCCCTAAGCCTCACTGTCTCTGACGTAAGACAGTTTGCCTTCTCAGTTACTCTACGCCCTTCTCCCAGAATGGGACCTAGCCTACTAGGTGCTAAGATGGTACTCCCGGCGGAGTTAGCGCTACTCCCGGCGGGGTTAAGTTTACTAGATAGGGAGTTACAACCAGAAGCGTCGAGATAACTAGGTGCCCTGGACGTAGGTGGATCTTGACCTACCTGAAGACCTGAGCGTGGTGTGCTCTCACCTGCTGCCGAACTACGGTACTGCACTGTGGCCGTGGATGGTGAAGCTAACCGTTCTTCCTTGGGGCAAGGCAAATCAGCATTTGAGAGCAATATCTGAGATCCTTGTTGAGCTACCCTTACTTTAGACCTATCCTTGGGACCCGACTCAATCCCCCGGTTTCTGCCCCAAGGAGTCCAGGAAAAAACTCCGGCACCTCAGGGGCAGACACCGAGGGGAGCGGTCGTGAATCCGGCTTACACCTCTGTTGCGACGTTGGCTTTGCACTAGTGTCACTGGCGTGAACGTCCGCCGTGATCTGAACAGTGGAGGATATAAAGTCATATCTCTGTCGCTTGGGAGACCGAGGGTCCTGGACTGAAGGCTGTCTGCACTGTCGTCGAGGTGACCTGGATGTCAATCTTGGCCGGGCGTCTGGCGATGCCGCACGTGCTCTCTTGTGTTGGGGAGGGGGGTTTACCTCAAAAGATTCCGAGTCACTGCCAATGGCTAATTGCTCTACCTGTTGAGCTTTAGCTGTATTGATAGGAGTGGATTGTGCTACTGGGGAATCATCATTAAATGAGTAGAGCAGAATGAGCTGTAACAGGTCTGCATCATCTCATAATAACTCTACATTCGCCACTCTTTTGGCATAGGAGGTAAATTTAGCTTTTATATCAATCAAGGCCACTAGGCACGAAAGATCTTCCTTACTAATCAATTCAGCATAAAGGTCCGAGCACACCGGGCATTTCTGGGAAGTCCAGATAAACTGAGACCTATCAATGCACTAACACATTGTATACAGAGTTTGTGTGCAATTACCGGGACTAGTGAGCAGGTAGGTGTGGCACAAATGTTAAAAAGAGGCATGTTGGTACTGAACCCCCCTCCCAGCTGGGAACGGTTCCTTCCTCTGCTTGCTGTGCTGCTCAAGATGTGATGAGATCTGGAAATAAAAATTTCCAGGAATCAATGCTCATAAGGATAACCCAAGAGGTTTTACACATCCTAACACCTGAAATACGCCGGAAAATCAGCCGTAGCCCAACCGCTACTCCAACTTTCCGCCGCATTCCTAAGTGAAGATAACCCCCTTGAAGGTTTCTTCTCAATAGAACTGCTTACCTATGACATGAGTCACTGACCCTTAATACCAAGTCTCTTACTATCTGAACGTCTATTTGGATTAGCGGAATAGTTAGGGACCACACGGGACTGTGCCGCCGGGCGTAAAAAGTCTTGTCGTGCGAGGTTCTGGGCGAGTTCATCCGGCGTATCCGGGATCCCTCCCGTAGGACTTAGCATGTCCGCCGGAGGGTGCGTGGTACCGCACACCACGCCGGGTCAATTGGTACCATTCCTGTTCGCCTGCGAGGCGAAAACTGGCATCAATACACAGAAAGATAGCCAGCGGGAAAAATAAATCTACTGGAGATGTCGACTTAAAAGGGAAAGACAGACAACTCCCGAAACCCGACTGACAAGACGTCTCCTGACCCTCTAATATGTAGCCTAATGCACATGAACAACGAGGGAAAACTTAGGGCTACACTATTAACATAATTTTAATAATAAAATATATATTACCCCTAGCCCACTAAGGAGACCCCTACTGAGGCTGGCCACGAGGCTCGTAGTAATCGACGTCTTGGCTGGTTACCTTACCTCCTGAAGACACAGCAGCAGCTCCTGACGAGAGGCCCACGAGAGAGGGCAAGCGCAGACACGGACCCTAGAAGGTTCCACACCACATGTGACAACCCTTGAACTAGAGCACCTGCTAAACAACTATCATGCAACTACCTCATAGAGATGACCTGAAGCATATTTCTGCAGATATAGTAGCCTCCTAACTAGCAGGTAAGAGCAAAATATAAGGCGCAGAAAACTAAAAACAAAAAACACATGAGGCGCTGATCCTGGGGACTCGTAGGAACCTGTACAAAAGTACCCTATTTTAGCACTCCCTGCGGGCATACCAATGGGGCAGCCTGTGCTAGCTAATCTAAAACCTATTCAATACAACTCAGATATATACAAATGAGCAAGGATTCACTAGAAGCGAGCGAACGAAGAATGTGGCGGAGCACAGGCGGCACACGTCCAGTCAGGTTGACTGAAGGGGGAATGGCGTCTCTGAGAGCAACGTCAGGAATAGAATCCCCGCAAAAAATCCACCGAGATGGTAAGCATTAATATAACAAGTATTAAGTTCATTTTTCTTTTTTCTTTTTTACAAAGTTTTTTCGTAGTGAGTACCCCAATCATAAGACGATTCCATAAGAGAATTAGCGTTACACTTATGACGTAGGACTCTTTCTCCCCGCGGCGGTAGTTTCAAACTGGCTGACCGCGGGCACTTGAAAGTGGACTATTATACTAATAGGCAATGGTGATGGGCTGGTCTATCAGAGTGAGAACTGAGCGATCTCTGCCATACCCATAGCTTACTCTGACTGTTCCTTTTACTTATATATTTTCTAGATCTCAAGTGACGGCGTCTCTTTTCGTGGATTGACCTCCCAATCTGCCAACCTAGAGGTTGGTAGATTGGAAGCCAAAGCGTCACATTTTTCCCTTTGCCCCTCAACTTTCTCTTCATAATTGCTGAGGGGCACAGGGCCCTGGGTGGGGCTTTGGTTTCCGGGCGTTTCTGCACCCTCCTTGGCTCCCCGCCATGGAGTGGCTTCGGTCACCCAGGCTTTATTGTGGTAGGCAGGGAGGATTCTGTTGGGGCGCTCGGAAATGGCCTTGGCCTTGCTCGGGGCCTTGGGGCTGTTCGGCCAGGCAGCCTGAGGAACAACAACAACAACAACAACTAATAGGCATATCGTCAATGATGGAGGGGCCACTAATAAATATAGCTAGAATATAAGGGAAAAGTCGTCGCTCGGTACAGAAGGGGTTAAGCTATTAAACTATATGACCACATCTTTAAGGGGAAGGTAGTTAATTTTTCTCCCTCATGTTTAGTCCCATTAGCTTTAAGATTTTAAGATGTTCGGTCCATCAGTTTGGCGAGTTTAAGACCTTTTGCCCGATTTTTTGTATCAATATAATGACCTTTCGTGCCATTTAGGTATTGATAATTTCTTAGTGAGTAATAGCGAGCCTGTAATTGTAGGAGGAACTGGCCTTCGACCGGGACATTATTCTACCGAAAAATTTACAACTTTATCTTAAAGGTGGTTCTTGGGGGTGTTGTTTTTAACCTTGATGGAGGTCTAGCGAGGAAACTTAAAACTAAACAAATATACATGTATATATCCCCAAAACTAACCACATTCAGCCTACTGTTTTAAGGCGTCTTAAAACAGTTGGCTGAATGGGGCCGAATGGATACAAGCCAAAGAGAGAGGGAGAGAAAGAGAAAAAAGCGAGGTAGGCTCCCTTATGGCATTATATAATAGGATATAAAACACATGATGTAATGCAGGTTAATATTTATTATTATATTATATTATATTATTATTATTATTATTATTATTATTATTATTATCATTATTATTATTATTATTATTATATATTGATTGAAAGTCATCCACATTTAACCCCTTCGGTACCCGTGCCGTCGATTTAACTATTCTGGCTACTGATAGACGACTTTATTCAGCTTAAAAAGGGCCTCCAGCAATTTGTAGGCTTCGAACTACCTCACTTGACCCTTTTTACTGCCACAGATCATTTTTAAGCTGCACAAAAGCGTCTGAATGTAGCTAGAAACAAAATAAAAAAGACCTCGCCGGTACAGAAGGGGTTAAGGTGAAGCTGATGGACGGTTGAGGTTAAGGGGAGATGGGTCGTTTTTCTGGTCCCCTTTCTCCCTCGTGTTAAGCCCTATTTGTTTTGAGATTATAAGACGTTTGGCCCATTAGTTTGGCGATTGTAACACCTTTCGCCCCACTTCGTTGTCAATTTGAAGACCTTTCGTGCCATTTAGGTGACGATTATTTCCTGGCGAGCGATAGCGAGCCTGAAATTTTAAGAGGAACCGGCCTTCGGCCGGGAAATTTTTCTACCGAAAAATGTACAAATTTATCTTAAAGGGAGGTCTAGGGAGTATTTTTCTAAGCTTGATGGAGGTCTAGCGAGAACACTAAGAAACAAAGAAATAAATGAATTAACGGACCAAAAAAAAAAGAAAAAAAAAAAAATGGTTCGTCTCCCCTTAAGTATGGCATAATATAGGCTATAAAACACACTTATAAGAATACAGTACCAACACTTATACAACACACTTATAAGAATACAGTACCAACACTTATACAACACACTTATAAGAATACAGTACCAAAATACAACACACTTATAAGAATACAGTACCAACACTTATACAACACACTTATAAGAATACAGTACCAACACTTATACAACACTTATAAGAATACAGTACCAACACTTATACAACACACTTATAAGAATACAGGACCAACACTTATACAACACACTTATAAGAATACAGTACCGGCACTTATACAACACACTTATAAGAATACAGTACCAACACTTATACAACACACTTATAAGAATACAGTACCGGCACTTATACAACACACTTATAAGAATACAGTACCGGCACGTCACGTCTTTTGGTTTACATTTCAGCTACATTTAGACGATTTTATGCAGCTTGGGAAGGATCTACGGCAGTCGAAGGGATTAATTGGGATAGTCGGTAGCCTTGTAGATAACGGGTAGACGTCCTTCCTGAGCTGAATAAAACCGTCTGCTACTGGCCAGAATATAATGAACAGGATGTTACCGGTACTGAGGGTTAAGTGGGGTCACCGTTTTTGTTTTATCTTTCTCTTCTTTTCTCTCTTTCCCTGGCTTGTATTCATTCGGCCCCATTCAGCATACTGTTTTAAAACGTTTATCCCCATCCAGGTGTCGATTTCTTCCTGGCGAGCGATAGCGAGCCAGCATTGTATGGAGAAATCCGGCTTCGCCGGAGACATTTTTCTACCGAAAAATTTACAAATTTAGCTTGCTGTCAAAAACAAAATATATATATATGCTGGCTCGCTACCGTTCGCCAGGAAAATATTGACACCTTGATGGGGGTAAACGTCTTAAAACAGTAGGCTGAGTGGGGCTGAATGGATACAAGCCAAAGAAAGAGGGAGAGAAAGAGAAACAAGCGAGGTGGGCTCCCTTAATTGTTAGGGGATTGTCAAGACAAGAATCGGTGAGCAGCAAAGTTTGAAAAGTCGGGAGAGAGGTAGGCCTATCCTGACCATGGATTCGAACCCACTCACTCAGTGGCGGATCCAAGGGGGGGGGGGGGGGGGGGGGAGCCCCCCCCCTAGTGACCAAAATATATATATATACTGCATTTTATCTGATATATATATATATACAGTATACATTATACTGCATTTTATCTGAAATATATATATATACGGCATTTTATCTGAAATATAATACATATAGAGAATATTGTGTGAATTATGGCGCCCCTCATGTATATATAGCAACCCCCCCCCCCCCCCCCTTAAGCCTGAGCTGGATCCACCACTGCAGTACGGTGACTCACTCTAGGTATATGTGGGAGAGTTGGGCACCGTAACCACTTTAACATCCGTTCACGGCCGAGTGGTTAAGGTACCTAACTCTCCCACGTACACCTTGAGAGAGTGGGTTCGAATCCTGGTCAGGGTACCTCTCTATCCTTCCAACCTGTCCGACATTGTCATTATCATTTGGGAATATCAGGAGAGTTTCATTGATAGCAGCCTTCAGCATCGCCAGTTTCATTGATAGCAGCCTTCAGCATCGCCAGTTTCTTCAGAGATCCAATCAAGGAACTTGGAGACCCTGGTATACACTGTTGGGTAATATTGTGAGCCACAGCCCACACCCCAAGACGCTATGCCAACCTGAATATGTCTGCCTCTTCGTTCCACTGTCAAGGGGCCCCCGTAGTCTTCTTTACAAGGACCTTTCGCCCCAGCATTATAGCCGGTACATAACATCCTTGGGGTCACAGAAAACCGGTTCCAGCACTCTTCGTCTAGTATGGGCAGCCGCACTTCCAGAGGGGCCCATGATTGAGAATGACCTCTACTATTGATTGTGTTCCCCCAGCCGTAGATATTGCCAATACTTCCTGCATATGTTTCCGAGTCATCTTTGGGCAGACACACAGGTTTTATCTCGTCATGATTCTCCAGGTCTAGTGTATCATTTAGTCTCACTAAAGCTATGTCATAGTCTTTAGTCGTCCAATTAAACATAGGGTGAATGGTTATATATGTTGAGTCGATGGATTTGGTAACTCCAGCGATATCATCTCTATCAAAAAGCATGATATTATCTGCTACATGAACAGTTGCCAAGTGAAAACCATCAGTAAGATTGCCAGCTCTATCATAAAAACAACTAGCTGTGGTCAGTATGTACCGGGAATTGATGATAGAGCCGCCACAAGTATATAGATAAAAATCGTTTGCGATTCCCACAAGCCAGGGGTACTTGTGAGGTGTGTTTATTTCCTGTCCGCCGACGATGCGAGTGGTGGGGTTTGTTGGGTTGGCCACTCCACACCGACACGTCCCTCTCCCGGAGCCAACAACGTCCTTCACTTCACTTCTACGGGAGGCTTCACCTTCTGCTGGCCACTAAGAAAGAAGAAATAAGTAACACCCCATTCTTAACATTAATCATCCATTACAAACCTCAATGTACTTGAATAAACTAATGAAAACATAATATTATGGTCCACCCAGGATTCGAACTCGGGACACCACACCCAGAACATAAACATCTAAACCATTACACAAGAAACAGAAAACACAGAAAACGTTGAAAGGGTTCTACTGAAGTGAAATAAGCACGACACAAAGAAGATAACAAAAGAAAGAAAACGAAAAGGGAGGCGCCTTTGTAAAGACCTTTAGCTTCCCACAGATCAACTGAACTGGACTGTTGACAGGATAACATAATAACCCCTTCAGTACCGGTCACATCCTTTTCATTAAGGGGGCCCACCTATTTTTTGTTTCTATCTCTCTCCCCCTTTATCTGGGTTGTATCCATTAGGCCCCATCCAGCCTACTGTTTAAAGACGTTTACCCCCATCCAGGTGTCGATTTTTTCCTGGCGAGCGATAGCGAGCCAGCATATTTTTTATAAAATGTGTGTGACAGCAGGCTAAATTTGTACATTTTTCGATACAAAATGTCTCCGGCGAAACCGGATTTCTCCATACAATGCTGGCTCGCTATCGCTCGCCAGGAAGAAATCAACACCTGGATGAGGGAGGATAAACATCTTAAAACAGTAGGCTGAATGGGGCCACATGGACACAAGCCAGAGAAAGGGAGAGAACAAATTCAGGTGACCCCCCTTAATCTTTTAACGGTAGACATCCTTCCTCAGCTGACTAAAACCGCCTAATAGTTGCCAGAATATAATGAACAATGGACGTCACCGGTACATAAAGGACGTCACCGGTACATAAAGGACGTCACCGGTACATAAAGGACGTCACCGGTACATAAAGGGTTAAGGGGGGGTCACCTGCTATTGTTCTCTCTTTCTCTGGCCTGTATCCATTCTGCCCCATGCAACCTAATGTTTTAAGACGTTTATCCCCATCCAGATGTCAATTTTTTACTGGTGAGCGGTAGCGAGCCAGCATATTTATAAAATGTTTTTGACAGCAGGCTAAATTTGTAAATTTTTCGATAAAAAAATTCTCCCTTCATATAATGATGGCTGGCTATCGCTTGCCAGGAAGAAATCGACACCTAGATGGAGATAAACGTCTTAAAATAGTTGGCTGAATGGGGCCCACATGGATACAAGCCAGAGAAAGGAAGAGAACAAATGCAGGTCACCCTTCTTAACCTTTTAACGGGTGGAGATCCTTCCTTAAGTGAATATAATGAAATGGACGTCATCGACACAGATAGGGATAAGCCTTTCTGTACCGGTGACGTATGTATGTTGCATTATATATTCTAGCAACTATTAGACGATTTTATTCAGTTTAGGAAGGACCTCTACTCATTAAAAGGCTACACAGTATCTCACTTAACCCTTTTTACTACCACAGATCCTTTCTAAGCTGCACAAAAACGTCGAAATATATAGCTTGAATAAAACGTAAAAAAGACGTCTCGGTACAGAAGGGGTTAAGCCCTTCTGTACCGGCGACGTCTTTTGTATTTCAGCTACATTTAGAAGATTTAATGTAGCTTAGGAAGGGCAAAGGATGAATTGAGACCGTCTGTAGCTTATAATGGGTAGACGTCCTTCCTAAGCTGAATATAAGCGTCTAATATATCAGCCGTAACAAAGTAAACAAAGACGTCGGTACAGAAAGGGTTAAGGGGACATGGGCCGGTTTTCTGGACCACTTTCTCCCTCGTGTTTAGCCCCATTAGTTTTCAGATGTTAAGATGTTTTCCCCATTAGATAGTCGATTTTAAGACCTTTCGCCCCATTTCTACGTCAATATTTAGACCTTTCGTGCTATTTAGGTGTCGATTTTTCCCTGGCGAACGATAGTGAGCCTGTAATGTTGAAAGAACCGGCCTTCGGCCGGTAAATTTTTCTACCGAAAAATGTACAAATTAATCTAGCAGGGGGATCTAATGGATGTTTTTTTAAATTTGATGGAGGTCTAGGGAGGAAACTAGAAAAATAATGAATACATGCAAAAATTATGTAGGTCTAGGGAGGAAACTAGAAAAATAGTGAATAAATGAAAAACTCGCCCAAAAAAGTGAACCATTAAACGTGTATGGTAGGTAACCCCTTCAGTTCCGGGGACGTCCTTTTTAATCTTATTCTGGCAACTATTAGACGATTTTATATTCAGCTTAAGGGGGGGTCACCGGCTATTTTTTAGCTTTCTCTCCTTTTCTCTCTTTCCCTGGCTTGTATCCATTCGGCCCCATTCAGCCAACTGTTTTAAGACGTTTATCCCCATCTAGGTGTCGATATCATCCTGGCAAGCGATAGCGAGCCAGCATTGTATGGAAAAATCCGGCTTCGCCGGATAATTTTTTCTATCGAAAAATGTACACATTTAGCTTGCTGTCAAAACAAAAAAATATATATGCTGGCTCGCTACCGCTCGCCAGGAAAATGTTGACACCTGGATGTGGGTAAACGTCTTAAAACAGTAGGCTGAATGGGACCGAATGGATCCAAGCCAAAGAGAGAGGGAGAGAAAGACAAACAAAGCGAGGTGGGCTCCCTTAAGAAGGACCTCAAGCAATAATTAGGCTTCAAAGTACCTCAACCAACCCTTTTAACCACCACAGATCTTTCCTAAGCTGCATAATATCGTCTAATAATTTTATTTCTATATTCTATTCGATTCTATTCTATATGCTCAGGCCCAATCCACATTTTTCCTATCTTTATTTTTATTTTCTATTTCATTCTATTTTATTATTTTTGTTTTCCTTTTTTCTTGGGGGTAGCCGACTCAAGACAGAGCAAGAACACGGAAAACACAAAAACAACATAAAACAACGAACAAACACAGATAAAAACACAAATTCACACACATCTAGGTCACCCAGGAGAAGACCCAGAGACCAGGGTCACCAAGGTCGCTCCAGCACTCCCCCGGCCCCCGACCACCCAGAGAGGTTCCGATCTCGGCAGGTAGACATGCAGCGGAGCCAAAGCCAAAAGCCCTCCCACCACATTTCCAGGCGCACCCTTCATATTAATCGTCTCCCCGGGCCAGGCGCCTGATGGACTATTATCTAGTCCAACTTGCGCCCGACCCCTTACTCCAAATGACCACGTGTTCACTCAACTATTCACAAGCATTCTCCATTCACTCCTGTCCACCACCACTTCCCCTGCCTGATCTATAGTCATTCCTCTATCATCCAAAGCTTGTCTTACACAATCTCTCCATCTCAATGGGGGTCTTCCTGCCCTTCTATCTCCCCTTGTATCTGACTCACACATTCTCTTTGTAAACCTTTCATCTCCCATTCGTTCAACATGGCCATACCCGCTCAGCACCCTTCTATCCACTCTGGCTGACAAATGTTCCTGCTGCCCCACTCTCCTACGTATCTCTTCATTCCTCAATCCGTCTCTACGAGTAACTCCACACATACTCCTCAAGCAGCTCATCTCCATCACATCCAGCTTTCTTTTCTCCTTTTTCTTCAGAGCCCATATCTCAGCCCCATACATCACTGTTGGCACAACAATTCCTTGATACATTGCACTTTTTACTTTCATTCCGAGATTTCTCGTCTTCCACATACTTCCCATTACTCCGAAAACCTTCCTTCCTTCACACACTCTCTGTTTTACCTATTTCCATACCTCCACTCCTGCTTATCGTTCCTCCTAGATATTTAAAACACTCTACTTGTTCCAATATTTCCCCATCCAGCCTCACATCTAGATTCACCCTATGATCTCCCCTATTACACACCATTACTTTACTTTTATTGACGTTCACCTTCAGTTTCCTCCTTCCACAAACCACACCAAACTCTTTGACTATTATTATAATATAATAGCCAGAATAAAATATAACACACGTCGCTGATACTCAAAGGTCATAAAACCCCCAAACTAATGGAACCAACGCCTTAAAATCTCAAAACTAGTGGGGCTAAACATAAGGGAGAAGGGGGTCCAGAAAAAACGGTCTGTTTCCCCTTAATTGAGATAGTCTTCACCCTTTTGGTTCCCACAGACCCTTCGTAAGCTGTATATATTCGTCTAATGATAGCCAGAATATACTGTCAACACCTGTCATGATCCTCAAGGGGTTAGGGAGGAGCAGAGTTTTGGTTATCAGTAGATGATTGTATGCAGCTTAGGAAGGACCTCTAGATATCTAAAAGGGGTCAAAACCACCTCGAATATGCTTCTGACTTCCACAACTGTTTCGTAAGTTGATTAAGGGGGGTCACCGTTTTTTTCTTTATCTTTTTCTCCTTTTCTCTCTTTCCCTGGCTGGTATCCATTCGGCTCCATTCAGCCAACTGGTTTAAGACGTTTATCCCCATCCAGGTGTCGATTTCTTCCTGGCGAGCGATAGCGAGCCAGCATTGTATGGAGAAATCCGGCTTCGCCGGGGACATTTTTCTATCGAAAAATGTACAAATTTAGCTTGCTGTCAAAACAGAAACATATATATACTGGCTCGCTACCACACGCCAGGAAAATATTGACACCTGGATGGGGGTAAACGTATTAAAACAGTTGGCTGAATGGGGCCAAATGGATACAAGCCAAAGAGAGAGGGAGAGAAAGAGAAAAAAAGCGAGATGGGCTCCCTTAAAATCGTCTAAAGATAGCCAAAATAAACTGCCATAGCGCTTCATAATCATCAAGGGGTTATTTGACCACTTACGAGTTTCAGGCTATAAGGAAGTTGGAGCCGTAGCCATCGATAGTTAGCAAAATTACCAGCTGAAAGGCGGTTGTAGTACATTATTATAAACACATACAACACAATTCAACATACTTGCTATCCATCAGAAATTTACATTATTATTGTATTTCTGCCCTTAATATCGATGTTTACGGCTCCAACTTCCTTATAGCCTGAAACTCGCAAGTGGTCAATTAGTCTCGGAAGAACTGTTTGTAGTGAAATATATTCGTCTGCCACTGAATATTGTTGATTTCTATTTCTATTTCGTGTTCTGATGATCTGGTCAGTGTGATTTTCCTACTATTAAGGAGGTAGTACTCGCTTTTTCTGGACCCCCTTCTCCCTCATGTTTAGCATATTAGTTTTGAAGTTTTCAGACGTTCGTTTCGTTAGTTTGGCGATTTTGAGACCTTCCGCCTCAATTTTTTGTCAATAATAAGACCTTTCGGGTCCTTTAGGTGTCGATTTTTTCCTGGCGAGCGAAAGCGAGCCTATAATTTTAGAAGGAACTGGCCTTCGGCCAGGAAATTTTTCTACCGAAAAATTTATACATTTATCTTAAAAGGGGGTCTAGGGGGAATTTTTCTAAGCTTGATGGAGGTCTAGCGAGGAAACTAAAAAATAAATAAATATATAAATATCTAGACCAAAAACCAAGTACTACAAGTACTACCCCCTTAAGGAAGTGTAGCACGAGCGATTTTTCCGTAAATTTTTACTGGCAATTGTAGTCTGGCAGCTTCAAAATACAAGTTCCCTAGAAATTAAACCTCGAAACATCACATATTCCAATGCAAAAGAGCCCCAATAATTTACGAACGAGAGAGAGAGAGAGAGAGAGAGAGAGAGAGAGAGAGAGAGAGAGAGAGAGAGAGAGAGAGAGAGAGAGAGAGAGAGAGAGAAACAAATGTTCTTCGAAAATTGGTGGTAAAAGCGCTCGTGTGAAATCACCTATAGTGATTGTAGCTTACTTGTTTTGGTGAGGGTATAGTGTCTGGTCCTTGGTGAGGGTTCAGTGGTTGGAAGCTGCTCACCATTACTGCCCCGCAACACACCTGTAGAATCACTACATTAACATTACTGTACCACAACACACCTGTAGAATCACTACATTACTATTACTGTACCATAACACACCTGTAGAATCACTACATTACTATTACTGTACTACAACACACCTGTAGAATCACTACATTACTATTACTGTACTACAACACACCTGTAGAATCACTACATTACTATTACTGCCCCACAACACACCTGTAGAATCACTACATTACTATTACTGCCCCACAACACACCTGTAGAATCACTACATTACTATTACTGTACTACAACACACCTGTAGAATCACTACATTACTATTACTGTACCACAACAGACCTGTAGAATCACTACATTACTATTACTGCCCCATAACACACCTGTAGAATCACTACATTACTATTATTGTACTACAACACACCTGTAGAATCACTACATTACTATTACTGTACCACAACACACCTGTAGAATCACTACATTACTATTACTGTACTACAACACACCTGTAGAATCACTACAATACTATTACTGTACCACAACACACCTGTAGAATCACTACATTACTATTACTGTACTACAACACACCTGTAGAATCACTACATTACTATTACTGTACCAAAACACACCTGTAGAATCACTACATTACTATTACTGTACTACAACACACCTGTAGAATCACTATAATACTATTATTGTACTACAACACACCTGTAGAATCACTACATTACTATTACTGTACTACAACACACCTGTAGAATCACTACATTACTATTACTGTACTACAACACACCTGTAGAATCACTACATTACTATTACTGTACTACAACACACCTGTAGAATCACTACATTACTATTACTGTACCACAACACACCTGTAGAATCACTACATTACTATTACTGTACTACAACACACCTGTAGAATCACTACAATACTATTACTGTACCACAACACACCTGTAGAATCACTACATTACTATTACTGTACTACAACACACCTGTAGAATCACTACATTACTATTACTGTACCACAACACACCTGTAGAATCACTACATTACTATTACTGTACTACAACACACCTGTAGAATCACTATAATTCTATTACTGTACTACAACACACCTGTAGAATCACTACATTACTATTACTGTACTACAACACACCTGTATAATCACTACATTACTATTACTGTACTACAACACACCTGTAGAATCACTACATTACTATTACTGTACCACAACACACCTGTAGAATCACTACATTACTATTACTGTACTACAACACACCTGTAGAATCACTACATTACTATTACTGTACCACAACACACCTGTAGAATCACTACATTACTATTACTGTACTACAACACACCTGTAGAATCAATACATTACTATTACTGTACTACACCACACCTGTAGAATCACTACATTACTATTACTATACTACAACACACCTGTAGAATCACTACATTACTATTACTGTACTACAACACACCTGTAGAATCACTACATTACTATTACTGTACCACAACACACCTGTAGAATCACTACATTACTATTACTGTACTACAACACACCTGTAGAATCACTACATTACTATTACTGTACTACAACACACCTGTAGAATCACTACATTACTATTACTGTACTACAACACACCTGTAGAATCACTACATTACTATTACTGTACTACAACACACCTGTAGAATCACTACATTACTAATACCTTACTACAACACACCTGTAGAATCACTACATTACTATTACTGTACTACAACACACCTGTAGAATCACTACATTACTATTACTATACTACAACACACCTGTAGAATCACTACATTACTATTACTGTACTACAACACACCTGTAGAATCACTACATTACTATTACTGTACTACAACACACCTGTAGAATCACTACATTACTATTACTGTACTACAACACACCTGTAGAATCACTACATTACTATTACTGTACTACAACACACCTGTAGAATCACTACATTACTATTACTGTACTACAAAACACCTGTAGAATCACTACATTACTATTACTGTACTACAACACACCTGTAGAATCACTACATTACTATTACTATACTACAACACACCTGTAGAATCACTACATTACTATTTCTATACTACAACACACCTGTAGAATCACTACATTACTATTACTGTACTACAACACACCTGTAGAATCACTACATTACTATTACTGTACTACAACACACCTGTAGAATCACTACATTACTATTACTGTACCACAACAGACCTGTAGAATCACTACATTACTATTACTGCCCCACAACACACCTGTAGAATCACTACATTACTATTACTGTACTACAACACACCTGTAGAATCACTACATTACTATTACTGCCCCACAACACACCTGTAGAATCACTACATTACTATTACTGTACTACAACACACCTGTAGAATCACTACATTACTATTACTGTACTACAACACACCTGTAGAATCACTACATTACTATTACTATACTACAACACACCTGTAGAATCACTACATTACTATTACTGTACTACAACACACCTGTAGAATCACTACATTACTATTACTGTACTACAACACACCTGTAGAATCACTACATTACTATTACTGTACTACAACACACCTGTAGAATCACTACATTACTATTACTGTACTACAACACACCTGTAGAATCACTACATTACTATTACTGTACTACAAAACACCTGTAGAATCACTACATTACTATTACTGTACTACAACACCTGTAGAATCACTACATTACTATTACTATACTACAACACACCTGTAGAATCACTACATTACTATTTCTATACTACAACACACCTGTAGAATCACTACATTACTATTACTGTACTACAACACACCTGTAGAATCACTACATTACTATTACTGTACTACAACACACCTGTAGAATCACTACATTACTATTACTGTACCACAACAGACCTGTAGAATCACTACATTACTATTACTGCCCCACAACACACCTGTAGAATCACTACATTACTATTACTGTACTACAACACACCTGTAGAATCACTACATTACTATTACTGCCCCACAACACACCTGTAGAATCACTACATTACTATTACTGTACTACAACACACCTGTAGAATCACTACATTACTATTACTGTACCACAACACACCTGTAGAATCACTACATTACTATTACTGTACTACAACACATCTGTAGAATCACTACATTACTATTACTGTACTACAACACACCTGTAGAATCACTACATTACTATTACTGTACCACAACACACCTGTAGAATCACTACATTACTATTACTGTACTACAACACACCTGTAGAATCACTACATTACTATTACTGTACTACAACACACCTGTAGAATCACTACATTACTATTACTGTACTACAACACACCTGTAGAATCACTACATTACTATTACTGTACTACAACACACCTGTAGAATCACTAAATTACTATTACTGTACTACAACACACCTGTAGAATCACTACATTACTATTACTGTACTACAACTCACCTGTAAAATCACTACATTACTATTACTGTACCACAACACACCTGTAGAATCACTACATTACTATTACTGTACTACAACACACCTGTAAAATCACTACAATACTATTACTGTACTACAACACACCTGTAGAATCACTACATTACTATTACTGTACTACAACACACCTGTAGAATCACTACATTACTATTACTGTACTACAACACACCTGTAGAATCACTACATTACTATTACTGTACTACAACACACCTGTAGAATCACTACATTACTATTACTGTACTACAACACACCTGTAGAATCACTACATTACTATTACTGTACTACAACACACCTGTAGAATTACTACATTACTATTACTGTACTACAACACACCTGTAGAATCACTACATTACTATTACTGTACTACAACACACCTGTAGAATCACTACATTACTATTACTGTACTACAACACACCTGTAGAATCACTACATTACTATTACTGTACTACAACACACCTGTAGAATCACTACATTAGTATTACTGTACTACAACACACCTGTAGAATCACTACATTACTATTACTGTACTACAACTCACCTGTAGAATCACTACATTACTATTACTGTACCACAACACACCTGTAGAATCACTACATTACTATTACTGTACTACAACACACCTGTAAAATCACTACAATACTATTACTGTACTACAACATACCTGTAGAATCACTACATTACTATTACTGTACTACAACACACCTGTAGAATCACTACATTACTATTACTGTACTACAACACACCTGTAGAATCACTACATTACTATTACTGTACTACAAAACACCTGTAGAATCACTACATTACTATTACTGTACCACATCACACCTGTAGAATCTCTACATTACTATTACTGTACTACAACACACCTGTAGAATCACTATATTACTATTACTGTACTACAACACACCTGTAGAATCACTACATTACTATTACTGTACTACAACACACCTGTAGAATCACTACATTACTATTACTGTACTACAACACACCTGTAGAATCACTACATTACTATTACTGTACTACAACACACCTGTAGAATCACTACATTACTATTACTGTACTACAACACACCTGTAGAATCACTACATTACTATTACTGCCCCACAACACACCTGTAGAATCACTACATTACTATTACTGTACTACAACACACCTGTACAATCACTACATTACTATTACTGTACCACAACAGACCTGTAGAATCACTACATTACTATTACTGTACTACAACACACCTGTAGAATCACTACATTACTATTACTGTACCACAACACACCTGTAGAATCACTACATTACTATTACTGCCCCACAACACACCTGTAGAATCACTACATTACTATTACTGTACCACAACACACCTGTAGAATCACTACATTACTATTACTGTACCACAACACACCTGTAGAATCACTACATTACTATTACTGTACCACAACAGACCTGTAGAATCACTACATTACTATTACTGTACCACAACACACCTGTAGAATCACTACATTACTATTACTGTACTACAACACACCTGTAGAATCACTACATTACTATTACTGTACTACAACACACCTGTAGAATCACTACATTAGTATTACTGTACTACAACACACCTGTAGAATCACTACATTACTATTACTGTACTACAACACACCTGTAGAATCACTACATTACTATTACTGTACCACAACACACCTGTAGAATCACTACATTACTATTACTGTACTACAACACACCTGTACAATCACTACATTACTATTACTGTACCACAACAGACCTGTAGAATCACTACATTACTTTTACTGTACTACAACACACCTGTAGAATCACTACATTACTATTACTGTACCACAACACACCTGTAGAATCACTACATTACTATTACTGTACCACAACACACCTGTAGAATCACTACATTACTATTACTGTACCACAACACACCTGTAGAATCACTACATTACTATTACTGTACCACAACACACCTGTAGAATCACTACATTACTATTACTGTACCACAACAGACCTGTAGAATCACTACATTACTATTACTGTACCACAACACACCTGTAGAATCACTACATTACTATTACTGTACTACAACACACCTGTAGAATCACTACATTACTATTACTGTACTACAACACACCTGTAGAATCACTACATTACTATTACTGTACTACAACACACCTGTAGAATCACTACATTACTATTACTGTACTACAACACACCTGTAGAATCACTACATTACTGTACCACAACACACCTGTAGAATCACTACATTACTATTACTGTACTACAACACACCTGTAGAATCACTACAATACTATTACTATACTACAACACACCTGTAGAATCACTACATTAAGGGGGGGTCACCGGTTTGTGTGTGTATCTTTCTCTCTTTCCCTGGCTTGCATCCATTCGGCCCCGTTTAGCCAACTGTTTTAAGACGTTTATCCCCTTCCAGGTGTCGATTTCTTCCTGGCGACCGATAGCGAGCCAGCATTGTGTGGAGAAATCCGGCTTCGCCGAAGAAATTTTTCTAACGAAAAATGGACAAATTTAGCTTGCTGTCAAAACAAAAATATATATAGCCTATGCTGGCTCGCTACCGCTCGCCAGGAAAATATTGACACCTGGATAAACGTCTTAAAACAGTAGGATGAATGGGGCCGAATAGATATGTTACGTTTTTTTTGAAAAAGTGGCCTTTTTGCGAAATGACCGGGAGCTTTGCAAAATGACCAAAAACCTAGCCTTTTTGTAAAATGACACTTCCCGTACAGCCCCAGCGACGCGCCTGACGCGTCGGCGATGTATGTAACGCACAGCCCGAGACGCGCCTGGCGCGTCACCCTAATTGCGCCGACCGTAACCTCAGGTGTAGCCACTCAAGAGGGCTCAGATTTGTATGGGAACTGTGTACGTATCCCACGCAACCGTGCCGATGGTTGAAAACTCTCAAAGTCCACGTGCGTGCGCGCGAGCGCGCAATAACCTGGTTTTTTGGGATAATTGCCTTCAATTTTGTACTCTTATAAAATCCGTTTTCGGGGGCTCTGTAGGAACATTTTTTAAGCTTTTTGAGCGTTTTTTCGTGGTTTTTCCTTCATTCCTAACCCATTCGCTATTGTTTCTGGAATAAAACCATTTTTTGAAAACCGGCCGGGTTCTGGTGCGCAAACATTACAAAACTAGCCGGGGCTCCACGGGTTAATGTCTGGCCCATTTGCAAAATGTCCAGCATATTGGCCTTTTTGTAAAATTCCCTGTGCCTTTTTGCAAAATGACACAAAACGTCTGGCCAATTTACAAAAAAAAAAACAGCATATTGCCCTGTTGTAAAGTTCTAAATAACTCTAAACATATATATTTGTAAAAATTGGGTAGGCCTAATCGAAACAATATTATTTTTTAACATTTTAGGTTAGGTTAGGTTAGGTTAGGTTAGGTTAGACGTTTGGTGTCATTTTGCAAAAGGGCACAGGTAATTTTACAAAAGGGCCAATATGCTGGACATTTTGCAAATGGGCCAGACATTAAGTGTCATTTTACAAAAAGGCTAGGTTTTTGGTCATTTTTCAAAGCTCCCGGTCATTTCGCAAAAAGGTCAGTTTTTCAAAAAGGCCGTAACATTATACAAGCCAAAGAGAGAGGGAAAGAAAGAGAAAAAAATCGAGGTGGGCTCCCTTAACTTAACTGCACTACAACAGGATTCTTATAGAGGTGGGCTCCCTTAACTTAACTGCACTACAACAGGATTCTTATAGAGGTGGGCTCCCTTAACTTAACTGCACTACAACAGGATTCTTATAGAGGTAGGCTCCCTTAACTTAACTGCACTACAACAGGATTCTTATAGAGGTAGGCTCCCTTAACTTAACTGCACTACAACAGGATTCTTATAGAGGTGGGCTCCCTTAACTTAACTGCACTACAACAGGATTCTTATAGAGGTAGGCTCCCTTAACTTAACTGCACTACAACAGGATTCTTATAGAGGTGGGCTCCCTTAACTTAACTGCACTACAACAGGATTCTTATAGAGGTGGGCTCCCTTAACTTAACTGCACTACAACAGGATTCTTATAGAGGTAGGCTCCCTTAACTTAACTGCACTACAACAGGATTCTTATAGAGGTGGGCTCCCTTAACTTAACTGCACTACAACAGGATTCTTATCGAGGTGGGCTGCCTTAACTTAACTGCACTACAACAGGATTCTTATAGAGGTAGGCTCCCTTAACTTAACTGCACTACAACAGGATTCTTATAGAGGTAGGCTCCCTTAACTTAACTGCACTACAACAGGATTCTTATAGAGGTGGGCTCCCTTAACTTAACTGCACTACAACAGGATTCTTATAGAGGTAGGCTCCCTTAACTTAACTGCACTACAACAGGATTCTTATAGAGGTGGGCTCCCTTAACTTAACTGCACTACAACAGGATTCTTATAGAGGTGGGCTCCCTTAACTTAACTGCACTACAACAGGATTCTTATAGAGGTAGGCTCCCTTAACTTAACTGCACTACAACAGGATTCTTATAGAGGTGGGCTCCCTTAACTTAACTGCACTACAACAGGATTCTTATAGAGGTGGGCTCCCTTAACTTAACTGCACTACAACAGGATTCTTATAGAGGTGGGCTCCCTTAACTTAAGTGCACTACAACAGGATTCTTATAGAGGTGGGCTCCCTTAACTTAACTGCACTACAACAGGATTCTTATAGAGTACAAAGGAGTACAAAGGAAATCAAGCAACAACAGATCTAGTGACCCTTCTAGGTTGCTTGTCCTCCAAAACACTGAGGATCAAGTGTCCAAACAGTGGTTTAGAGTGGGTAAGGGAACATTGGAAAGGGAATTACTGCCCTGGAACTAATGTCCGTGGCAGGATTAGGAAGTTAGTAGGGGACAGATTGGTTAGTAACTGAGGGGGGGATAAAATAAAGTTATTCATTTACAAACGCAGTCAGTCGCGGGTTTGATGCGAGATATTTGTCTAGGCGGAGTTTAAATGAATCAACGGTGATGCAGTCTATAACGTTTCGGGGAAGCCCATTCCACAAGTTGACAACTCGATTGAAGAAGAAATTCTTAGATTCGTGTGAGTTAAAAGATTTACCAATAATTTTGCAACCGTTTCCCCGCGTGTAATTAGATTGGTTGATAGTGAAGTACTTACTACAGTTCATATTGTCGATGCCTTTGATGATTTTGAACACTTGAATTAAGTCACCTCTTAATCTGCGCTGGGTTAAAGGAAATAGATTTAATTCTCTAAGACGCTCTTCGTATGGTTTGTTCTTTAGGCTAGGTATCATTTTGGTAACTCTACGTTGAACTCGTTCTAGCTTGTTTATATCTTTTTGGTAATAAGGGCACCAGGATTGAACGCAGTATTCCAGAAGAGGGCGGACTAAGGAATTGTAAAGGGTTAGGATAACTTCTTTGGATTTATGCTCAAATGACCTGCCTATAAAGCCAATTATTTTGTTTGCCTTCTTAACAACTTCTGAACATTGTTGACTCGGTTTTAGATTACTCGATATTGTTACTCCCAGATCGGTTTCTCTGTTTACATTCTTAAGCTGAGTGCCATTCATCGAATAGTTTGCTTTCTCATTTAGGTATCCGATATGTAGTACTTTACATTTATCCGCATTGAAACTCATTTGCCAAATTTGGGCCCAACATGTCAATTTATCTAGATTGTGTTGCATATCGTCAACTTGTTCTTTTGAGAGTACGCTATTTGCAATTTTTGTATCGTCAGCAAATTTTGAGATTGTACAGGTGAGGCCCTCATCTATGTCGTTGATGTAAATTAGAAAGAGAATTGGTCCTAGTACCGATCCCTGGGGTACCCCGCTACTTACATTGGTCCATTTAGATGCCTTACCGTTTATGACTACTCTTTGCTTTCTGTCGCTGAGCCAATTTTCTATCCATTTCAACACACCGTCTTGTATTCCATGCGCTTTTAGTTTTAGCAGTAAACGTTTGTGGGGAACTTTGTCAAAGGCCTTTTGAAAATCAAGGTATATAATATCTACAGCTTTACTCTCATCGTAGAGGTTGAGGATATCGTGGAAGAAGTCTAAGAGGTTTGTTAAACAGGAACGTTTTTTACGAAAGCCGTGTTGAGTATCTTTAAGTATGTTATTTTCCTCTAAGTGATTTACGAGTCTGTCTCGTATGACCGTTTCTAGCATTTTACATACAACTGAGGTTAAGCTAATTGGACGATAGTTACTGGGTAGGGATTTGCTGCCTTTTTGAATATCGGTGTTACGTTGGCTAGCTTCCACTGATCAGGCATAGTTCCAGACTGCAAGGATTTATTGAATAGTAATGTCAGTGGTTTGGAGAGCTCATCCTTAGCTTCCTTCAGAACTCTAGGCGAGATTGTATCAGGTCCAGGCGTTTTATTTACCTTGAGTTCATCTAAACAATTCAATACTTCTCTCTCTGTAACGGTGATATTGCTTAGAACATCTGAATTATCAATCTGAATCGGCGATGGTGTAGGGATATCACTGAGGTCTTCTGTAGTAAAAACTGATGCAAAGAAGGTATTGAGGGCATTACTCATTTGTACTTCGTCTTTGGTGTATTCTCCATTTTCATCGACTAACGGTCCAACAGTTGAAGTAACTACTTTTTTCTTTCTGATATAACTATAGAATTCTTTCGGGTTTGTTTTACTTTGATTCGCAATATGTATCTCTAGGGTCTTTTTACTTTGCTTAATTAACTTTTTGGCTTTGCGTCGTAGCTCTACAAATTTCACCCGTTCTTCGTCATTTTGTGAGGATTTTAATCTATCATTAGCACATTTTTTAGCAAGCAGGCAGTTTGAAATATCTTTATTCCACCATTTGGGCTTATTATTATGGCCTGGACGCCGTATTTTCGATGGTATGCAGTCTTGCACTGCTTTTAGGTAAGTGGTTTCGAATAACTTCCAAGATGTATTTATTTCATTATTGTTAATTAAAAAGCTCCAGTCAGTTTCTTTAAACATAGCTCTAAGTTTATGGAAGTTTGCTTTCTTGAAATTAGGGACTTTTTCGATGCTACTATTGGGTTCGTTAATAGTAAACTTTAAAGTGAAAGTTATCGTACGATGGTCGCTGTTACTGAATTCATCACCAACATTCAAATTCTCTATTAATTCTTCTTTTGTTGCAAGTACAATGTCAAGAACGTTATTACCACGGGTCGGCGTTCGAACAAATTGATAAAGCGAACTCTCTTGCAAGTTCGTATACAAGTCATGTCCGGAGTGTGAAGTAAGAGTATCGCCCCACTTGGTCACAGGTAAATTAAAGTCGCCAAAAATTACGGTATCTTGTGAGTTACTTACATCTGCAATTTGTTCATAAATTTCTCGGTCAGTTTGCACTGATTGAGCTGGAGGTCTGTATATTAATGCAAGTATTATTTTTGTACCTTTATTATTCTTTATTAGCACAAAAGATGCGTCGACGTTCACAATTTGAGGTTTTGACAAGAGGGTAGGGTTAAGACTTTCTTTGATATAAAGTAAAACGCCACCTCCATTTCGGTTTATTCGGCTTTTCTCAAACATTACATAACCGGGAAGTGAATACTCTGCTAAAAAGTCTCTATCTTCTGTATTGAGCCAAGATTCTGTTATGCCAATCACATCATAATTTTCTGTAAACACTAGCTCCTCTAAATCTGAAAATTTATTGCGTATGCTACGAGCGTTTGCATAGAAAACCTTTAAATTTGTTATTTTAGAACTCACGGAACGCTCTTTAATAATATTTTTGGTTCTTGTCGGATCTACATTTATGTTCATGGCTGTCCTCGGTCCTCGCTGTCTTCGGTCCTTATTGCTGGTGGTCCTCGGTTGCCTCTGTTTTTTTCTTGGCGTTGGATGATTTATGTCACTGCTGCTTCTTCTCTGATGGCGTTTTTTGATCCATGGCTGCGGACTGCTTCGTGTAGGAGACGACCCATGCGTGCTGAACCCACAGGGTTTAGATGAGTGCCATCCTTGCGGAACAGAGTAGGCTGGTTGTAGAAGTTGTCCCAGAGGTTGATGAATTCAACTTCTTCCCTCAGACACAAATATTTTAGTCGGCTATTTGTGCTGAAGGCCTTGTCGTAGAATTTATCAGGTGCGTCGATCTTGGGGAGAATGCCCGAGATGATGATATTCCTTGACTTGTTTTTGTAGTGCTGGATCATCTTGCGATATTTCTCCATCAACTCTTCGGATCTGGTGCGCATGACGTCATTTGAACCAGCATGGATGACAAAAAGGGTATTTTCATTTGCATCCTTTGTGGTATCTTCGAAGGCTTCCACAATGTCGTCCAGTCCAGCTCCTGGGATGCAAAATCTTTTTCGTTGATTTGGGACTCTGTCGCAGAACTCTTCGACCTGTCCTCGTAGGATGGAATCCCCTAAGAGGTGGGCTCCCTTAACTTAACTGCACTACAACAGGATTCTTATAGAGGCGGGCTCCCTTAACTTAACTGCACTACAACAGGATTCTTATAGAGGTGGGCTCCCTTAACTTAACTGCACTACAACAGGATTCTTATAGAGGCGGGCTCCCTTAACTTAACTGCACTACAACAGGATTCTTATATATTAATTTCTGATTGGGTCCAAGTCCCCACCCCAACTTGGTTCATCCAATCATAATCAATCATTTAAGGGGAGGTTTTTAGTTTGTTTCCTACTCCTCCAGCAATCTTAAAATTTCACTCCTTCGAACCCCTTTCAAGATAAATTTGTACATTTTTCGGTAGAAAAATGTCCCGGCCAAAGGCCGGTTACCCTTAAATTACAGCCTCGCTATCGCTCGCCAGGATAAAATCGACACCTAAATGGCACGAAAGGTCTTAAAATTGACAGAATGGGGCGGAAATTCTTAAAATCACCAAACTAATGGGACAAACATCTTAAAATCTCAGGAGCATAGGGGCTAGACATGAGGGAGAAAGGGGTCAAGAAAAAAGTCCCTCAAGTGGAAATCTTCCCTTAATCAATTAAATGCAATAACCTAATTAGTGTTGGCACCAAATTATGTGTTAATCTGTGACCAAAGCCGGTATCACACCAGCGCTCTTTCCCTCAACATGTATCCTCAACACTGGTCTGGCAGCTTATGAGGTCCACTTTTACAATATTTCTGCTGCCTAAATTTATCTAACATCATTCTAGTTTCCGATACCAGTGCAAAACATACCAGAAATGTTGCCAGAAAAATGTTGAGCATCGAATGTTGACTATAAAAGCTCTCGTGTGATACCGGCTTAAGGGAGCCCACCTCGAATTTGTTCTCTTTCTCTCCCTCTTTCGTTGACCTGTATCCATTCGGCCCCATTCAACCTACTGTCTTAAGACGTTTACCCCCATCCAGGTGTCAATATTTTCCTGGCGAGCTGTAGCGAGCCAGCATATACTGTATATATTTTTGTTTTGACAGCAAAAAATTCTCCATACAATGCTGGCTTGCTATCACTTGCCAGGAAGAAATCGACACCTGGATGGGGATAAACGTCTTAAAACAGTTTGCTGAATGGGGCCGAATGGATACAAGCCAGAGAAAGAGAGAACAGGAGAGAGAGATAAAAAAAGCCGGTGACCCCCCTTAAGTTATATAACTAATGCAAACTTCAGTTTTGGGAGAATATGACCACTCATCCCATATGGTGTATGTATGCAACATTATAATAGATGTAGTAATATGACCACTCATCCCATATGGTGTATGTATGCAACATTATAATAGATGTAGTTCAATCAATAGTAACTGGTACAATCGGGGGTATTAAGTGTTGTCATAGATTCCAGTGGTTTTCGCTCAACAAGTGTTATTGGTATCTTTATAGTTACTGGGAAAAGTGCTTATCCCTCAGAGTATTAGTCAGTGTCCGAAACTTTGTGAAATATCTGACAACACTTCTTAACCTCGACTGCACAATCGGCCTAATAAGTGGTCTCGGCACCAGGTATATTTTGATCCATAATTGGTTTCAGCAATAACTAAACTTAATTTATTCATTTCGAAGGGGATATAAAAACCTATTCCTATACTTACCCACCTTATGCAACATCTGGCAGACATTATTACAGCACAGAGCGAGCCAAACGTAAGGACAGGTGAGACATAACTTATCAGCGTGACCGTACGGTAGCGCTAATAAGTCATATCTCACCTGTCATTACGTTAGACTCACTTTGTGTTGTATTGATGTCTGTCAGATGTTGGGTAGGGTGGGTAAGTATAGGAATAGGTTTGTATATCTCACTCAAAATGAAGAAATGAAGCTTAGATATTGCTGACACCAATTATTGATCAAAATATACTTGGTGCCGAGACGTCAATTATTTGGCCGACTGTTCACTGAATATCGTGAATATTTATATGAATATCTTGTAATGGTACATTTTTGGAAAGCTTATTAACTTAACCCTTTCAGTATCAGTGCCATCCGTTTAATTTTATGCTGGCTACTATTACACGATTATATTCAGTTTTATTCAGCAATTAACAGGCGTTGAACTATTAACTCTTTTTACTACCACAGATCCTTCTTAAGCTGTAAAAAAACCCGTCTAAATATAGCGGGAATAATATAAAAAAGAACGTCGCCGGTACAGAAGGGGTTAAGGGGGCACGAGGACACAGGATATCACACTAGTAAAACAAACGAATTCGATGTCTATATATGAACTAAAAGAAGGTACTGAAACAAATGCAAGTAAGTTTTCAAGTTTTTGTGATATCTAGTTATACGGATATCAATATTTACCAATCATCACGTAATCTCCGCAATTGTTGTGAGCAGATTTAAGAAGACAGTGGCTGTTTGTTTGGTCATTTATTCATATATATTTTTTTAGTTTCCTCCCTAGACCTCCATCAAGCTTAAAAAAAAAAAAAAAAAAAACCTAAACCCCTCCTTCAAGATAGATTTGTACATTTTTCTGTAGAAAAATGTCCCGGCCAAAGGCCGATTCCTCCTAAAATTACAGGCTCGCTATCGCTCGCCAGGAAAAAAATCGACACCTAACTGGCACGAAGAGTCCTAATATTGACAAAGAAATGGGGTGAAAGGTAATATAATCCTCAAACTAATGGAACCAACGTCTTAAAATTTCAAAACTAATGCAGCTAAACTTTAGGGAGAAGGTGGTCCAGAACAACGGTCTGCCTCCCCTTAACCCCTTCTGTACCGGCGACGTCTTTTAAAGTTTATCCTAGCTATATTTAGACGATTATATGCAGTTTAAAAAGGATCTGTGGTAGTAGAAAGGGTTAAGGGAGATAGTTCGAAGCCTGTTGATTGCTGGGGGCCCTTTTAACACTGAATAAAATCGTCTAATAGGAGTCAAAATGGAGTTAAAAAGACGTCTCGGTACAGAAGGGGTTAATACAACGGCACACACTCGTATAAATATTGCTAGAATACAAAACAAAATACAAATAGATTTGTGGTAGTAAAAAAGGTTAAGGGGGTAGTACTCGCTTTTTATGGACCCCCTTCTGCCTCATGTTTAACATTTTAGTTTTGATGTTTTAAGACGTTCGTTCCGTTAGTTTGGCGATATTGAGACCTTTCGCCTCATTTTGTGTCAATATTTAGACCTTTCGTGCCCTTTAGGTGTCGATTTTTTCGTTGCGAGCATAGCGAGCCTCTCATTTTTTAAGGAACCAGCCTTCGGTCGAGACATTTTTCTACCGAAAAATGTACAAATATATCTTGAGAAGGGGTCTAGGGGGCGTTTTTATAAGCCTGATAGAGGTTTAGCGAGGAAACTAAACAATATAGTACAAAAAATAATAATAAAATAATAAAACCAAGCACTATCCCCTTCAGTGAGATAGAAGCCTGTTGATTGCTGGAGGCCCTATTAACGGAGCCCACCTTGGTTTTTTTCTCTTTCTCTCCCTCTCTCTTTGGCTTGTATCCATTCGGCCCCATTCAGCCTTCTGTTTTAAGACGTTTACCCCATCCAGGTGTCAATATTTTCCTGGCGTGTGGTAGCGAGCCAGCATATATATATTTTGTTTTCACAGCAAGCTAAATTTGTACATTTTTTGATAGACAAATGTCTCCGGCGAAGCCGGATTTCTCCATACAATGCTGGCTCGCTATCGCTCGCCAGGAATAACTCGGCACCTGGATGGGGATAAACGTCTTAAACAGTTGGCTGAATGGGGCCGAATGGATACAAGCCAGGGAAAGAGAGAAAAGGAGAGAAAGATAAAAAATAGTCGGTGACCCCCCTTACGCTGAATAAAACCGTCTAATAGAAGCCAAAATAAAGTTAAAACTACGTCACTACACCCTGTTCCAAACTACGTCACTACACCCTGTTCCAAACTACGTCACTACACCCTGTTCCAAACTACGTCACTACACCCTGTTCCAAACTACGTCACTACACCCTGTTCCAAATAGGTAGGCCAGAAACCGTGAACCCTCACCTCTGTAACTCAAAAAGGGCTAGAGCTAATGGGCTGTACATTTCCACACCTATTCCCTGGCTGACCCTTCCCAAATGGCAGACATATTAGGTCGATTACTGTAGGCGGTTGTGAGGTATAGAGGTTGTTTTTCAAGAGTTTTGGCCTATATCTTTGGAACAGGGTGTAGTACTGAAAGTGTGAATAAGTTTAACTCTTTCTGTGCCAGCGACGTCTGTTGTATTATATCCTAGCTATATTTAGATGATTTTGTGCAGATTAGGAAGGATCTGTGGTAGTTAAAAGGGTTTATTGAGATAGTTCGAAGCCTGTTAATTGCTGGGATAAAACAAATAAAATAAATATTAAATAAATACAAAATAAATAATACTAAATAATAATTATTATGTTACCTCCACCAACCGACTTTACTCTTAAACTCAATTAATGAAATCAACAAATACATGTGGCAGTCCAGGGATTCGAACCTAGGATGCTCACACCGAAATTCAGTGCATTTATCCATTGTGCTACGAAGACAGTTAAATAATAATAATAATAAATAATAAAATCGTCTAATAGTAGCCAACATAAAAGTTAAAAGGACGTCACCGGTACCGAACAGGATAATAGACGATTTTCTTCAGATTAGGAAGGCCGGTATATAATGTCCACAGATCCTTCCTAACAGCATACAATCGTCTAATGATGGCCAGAATAAACTGTCAAAATGCATCATAATCTTGAAAGGGTTAAGGGGGTAGTACTCGCGTTTTCTGGACCCCCTTCTCCCTCATGTTTAGCATTTTAGTTTTGAGGTTTTAAGACGTTCGTTCCGTTAGTTTGGCGATTTTGAAACCTTTCACTTATTTTGTTTTATCAATATTAGACCATTCATGCCCTTTAGGTGTCGATTATTTCCTGGCGAGCGATAGCGAGCTTCTAATTTTAGAAGGAACCGGCCTTCGGCCGGTAAATTTTTCTACCAAAAAATGTACAAATTTATCTTGAAAGGGGGTTTAGGGAGTGTTTTTCTAAGCTTGAGGGAGGTATAAATAAAGTAACACCCTGTTCTTAACATTTATCATCAATTACAAACCCCAATGTACTTGAATAAACTAATGAATAATGAAGAAAATAAACAATAATTTATTAAATAAATATATAGACCCAAAACCAAGCGCTACCCCCTTAATAAGTTAGTCTATATATCTACCAAGAGAGCTGCTGTGATCCCCGCCATGTTGGTTGTAGAGTCTGGTAGCAACAGCATCACAACCACCACTACCAACCCTCTGTAGCAGTTTATATATGCACTTGGTTTATGGCCCTCCCCTACCCCTTCTCCCCCCCCCCCTCCTCCTCACCTCATACCATAGCCTCATACCCTCTCCCTTCTCCTCCTCTCCCCCTCCCCCTTCCCCTCCACTCCTCACCCCTTCCCATCCCCCTACTCCTCTCCACCCCATCCCCTCCCCATTTTTCTCCGCTCCTCACCCCCTACTTGTCTCCTCCCCACCCCTACCCTTCTCCTCCCCACCCGTACCCTTCTCCTCCCCTCCCCACCCCATTCTTCTCCGCTCCTCACCCCTTCCCAACCCCCTACTTGTCTCCTCCCCACCCCCTACCCTTCTCCTCCCCTTCCCCTACCTTCTCCAAGAGTTAGTAAGATAAGCAAGAAGATCACCAGTAGAGCGGTCCTTAAGGAAACCATACTGGCCATCCGAGAGTAGATTATGGGAAAATAAATGCTTAAACAAATTTGAGTTAAGCATAGTTTAAAAAACTTTAGAGATGCAAGAACTGAGAGCAATTGGACAATAGTTGGAGGGTTGAGAGCCTTCTTTGGGACAGGTTGAATAAGAGCAAACTTCCAGCAAGAAAAAAAAGGCGTAAGAGGAAAGACAGAGACGAAACAGTTTGCCTAGGCGGGGAGTCGGCACGGCACGGAAGAAAAGCTTTTGAGTACAACAGGAGGAACACAATCCGGTTTGTATGTCTTTTTAGAATTAAGCCCAGAGAGGGCAGAAAGTGTATCCCTAGGAGAGATTGTGATATTAGGTATAAATACGTGAGAGGAGGGTGGACAGGGAGGAATAGCACTGGAATCATCCAAGGTGGAGTTTTTAGCGAAAGTTTGAGCGACGAGTTCAGCTTTGTCAGAGAAAGAAGTGATGGTAGTGCCATCAGAGTGGAAAAGAGGAGGGAAAGACGAGGAAGTAAAATAATTTTTGAAGAGGTTCTTGGCTAGATGCCAGAAAGCTTGGAAGTTCAGAATTTTTGTTATTGATGAAAGAGTTTTTTGCTAGACGAAGAACAGATTTGGCTTGATTCCGGGCAGAACCATATAAAGCCCGAGATTCTTGAGTTTGAAGGCAACGGTACTATTTGAATGCTTACTCCTTTTTGCGAACAGGAGTAGAACAAGCATGATTAAACGAAGAATTTTTTGCATTAGACTGAGCGAAAGAAAATGGAATGTATGCCTCTATGCCCGAGAGGATTATCTCGGTTATGCGCTTGGCACACTCCGAGGGTCCCCGGCTATGGAAATAAAAATCATTCCATGGGAAATCAAAGAAGTACTGCCGAATAGCTTCCCAGTCGGCAGCGCCAAATTGCCACAAGCGCCGCCACCTGGGAGGATCGGGTGGCCGTACTGGAGAGATAAGACAGGTGACAGATATGGTTGTGATTGGAGGAGCCCAATGGAGAGAAAAGGTTTACAACCTAGGTAGAAAGATTAGAAGTTAGAAATATGTCAAGAAAGTTGGAGCGATCTCCAAAGCAGTCAGGAATTCGAGTAGGGTGCTGGACTAACTGCTCAAGGTCATTTAGGATAGTAGCCTAAAGATGTAGGCTTGTTCACCAAGTTGGTTAGTGAAATGGAAGGAGAGCCATTGGTGGTGGTGAACATTGAAATCTCCTAAGATGGAGATTTCCGCAAAAGGAGAGATGGATAGAATGTGCCAGTTAAAGAATTTTGAATAGTCAGTAGAATTAGGGGAGAGATAAACCACATAGATATATTTAGTTTCAGAGTGACAAAAAAGCTTTAGCCAGTAAGTTGAGAATTCAGAAGAATCAACATTGGGAAAACAAGAGAAAGCAAGATTGTGTACATACTCAACATCCACCTTTGGCTTGAAACTGAGGATAGAGATAGTAGGAGAATACAGAGAAGGGTTTGCTGTCATCAGTCTCAGACAACTGGGTTTCGGTGAGAAAGAGAAGACCAGGGTGGAAATTAGAGGAAAGGCCACGAATGTTGTGGAAATGTATAATGAGAGTGGGAGGTCGCGGTCCAGTGCATTTCGATGGATCAGCATCAGGGGCCAAACCACTGGGGTACGGTCGCGCTAATAAGTCATGTCCCAGCTGTCATTGCATTTGGCTTACTCTGTGCTGTATTAATGTCTGTCAGATGTTGAATAGGGCGGGTAAGTGTAGGAACATGTTTGTATATTTCACTCGATATGAAGAAATGAAGCTTAGATATTGCTGATACCAATTATTGATCAAAACATACTTGGTGCCGAAACATGACTTATTAGCGCGACTGTACACATTTATCTTGAAGGTGGGTCTTGAAGGGGTGTATTTTAAAGCTTGATAGAAATTTAGGGAGGACATTAAAACCTAATAAAAATATACATAAATGAGCCAATAAATACGCCCCTCCCCCCCATAACGTCTCGGGAGGATCATAAACCGTAGACGATAACATTAATATGGTCTTAATTATTTATAGCCTTCATCTTACGACCCGTACCGGCGAGGTGTGTTTATAGACCCCCTTCTCCCTCATGTTTAGCATCATTAGTTATATTTTTTTCACCAACCAACTTTCCCTCTAAACTCAATGAAATCAACATATACATGTGGCACTCCATGCTCTCTTATTTGTTCCCAGACTTTAAGACCTTTGACCCATTAAATTAGCCATTAGATTAGATTAGCTTCATATAATCGTCTAAATATAGCTAGAATACGAGCAGGAGGTGGGGAGGAGAAGGGTATTAGATTAGCGATTTTAAGACCTTTCGTACTCTTTAGGTGTCTATATTTTCCTGGCGAGCGGTAGCGAGCCTGTCATTTACGAAAAACCGAAGGCCGGGACATTATTCTATCTTAAAATATACCAATATATCTCGATGAGGAGACTTGGGGATTTATTTATTTATTTATTTATTTATTTATTTGTTTATAATTATTTTTGTAAAAACCTTGATGGAAGTCTTGGGAGGAAACTAAAGACAATTAATAACTAAATCAATAGATGAAAAAATAAATAAATACAATTACAAAACAAAATAAGCTCCCCCCCCCCCCTAAGTGACTCACACGGTCATTATAATTCGTGTATCGTTTATGATGCTTGCTCTCTTATTTGTTCATTTATATATTTATTTGTTTAATATTTTTTTATGTTATTTTTTTTTATTTTTCATTTGTTTGTTTGTTTATTTATTTGTTCATTTGTTTATTTCTTTGTTTGTTTATTTATTTATTTGTATATTTGTTAATTTGTTTATTTGTTTATTTGTTTGTTTGTTTGTTTGTTTGTTTGTTTGTTTATTTATTTGTTTGTTTGTTTGTTTATTTATTTGTATATTTGTTAATTTGTTTATTTGTTTGTTTGTTTGTTTGTTTATTTATTTGTTTGTTTGTTTGTTTATTTATTTGTTTAATTGTTTGTATGTTTATTTATATGTGTATTTGTTTATTTATTACACCTTATTTGAGATTAACCCCTTCAGCACGATATGACGCCTTTTTACCTTTGATTCTGGCTAACCAGAGACGATTTTATGCAGCTTAAGAAGGACCCGTGTTATTGAGTTGGTTTAACCCTCAGAGTACCAGCGCCGTGGGTTATCTTTTATTCTATCTATAATGAGACGATATTATGCAGCTTAGGAAGGATCTGTGGTAGTTTAAGGGGTTGATTGAGATAATATGAAGCCTTATTATTGCTAGAGGTCCTTCCTAAGCTGAATACAATTGCCTAATAGTTGCCGGAATATAATGGAAAGGACGTCACCGGTACAGTAGGGGTTAAGGAGATCGTATTTACCCCGTTGAGTCCAAGAGGTAGATTATTATAAGTTAAGGGGGTAGTGCTTGGTTTTTGGTCTATATATATATTTATTATTATATTTTTGAGTTTCCTCGCTAGACCTCCATCAAGCTTAGAAAAACACCCCAAAGACCCCTTTCAAGATAAATTTGCAGGCTTTTCGGTAGAAAAATGTCCCGGCCGAAGGCAGATTCCTCTTAAAATTTCAGGCTCGCTATCGCTTGCCAGGACATAATCGACACCTAAATATCAGGAAAGGTCTTACAATTAACACAACATGGGGTGAAAGGTGTTAAAATTGCCAAACTGATGGGCCGAACGTCTTATAATCTCAAAACAAATGGGGCTTAACACGAGGGAGAAAGGGGACCAGAAAAACGACCCATCTCCCCTTAACCTCAACAGTCCATCAGCTTCACCTTAAGTTGTCAATACAAAATGTTAAATTATGGCTATGTTATGTTTTTAGATTTGTAGGACTAATAATAATAATAATAATAATAATAATAATAATAATAATAATAATAGTAATTATAATACTAATAATAGTAATAATAATAATAATAATAATAATAGTAATTATAATACTAATAATAGTAATAATAATAATAATAATAACAATAATAATAGTGATAATAATAATGATAATAATAATAACAGTGATAATAATAATGATAATAATAATAATATCTATCTATCTATTGCCGGACGCCTTACTCCTCTTAATGAGGGTGGCCATATACAAAATTCCCCCAAGCGGACCTATCCCCTATAATTATAAAAATAATAGTAATGATGGCACAACCACAAAACAGTAACTATTTTCTGGTATTAACCCCTTCTGTACCACGACGTCTTTTTAATTTTCTTCTAGCTATATTTAGAGGATTTTGTGCAGTTTAAGAAGGATCTGTGGTGGTAAAAAGGGTTAAGTGAGATAGTTAGAAGCCTTCTAATAGCTGGAGACCCTTTTGAAACTGGATAAAATCGTCTAATATTAAGCAGAATAGAGTCAAAACGACGTCGCCGGTACAGAAGGGGTTAATACTATCAATGTAAGTATTTTCTGCATATCCCTATACATGCCTTATCTCTGTGCACTGTTTATGTATGTTTATGAATGTTCAGTATTGTTATCGATGCTCACAATGGTCTGGTATCACTGGGTAGAGATAATCGTATAATGATTATGAACATACAGGATGTGTGAGGTGAGGGGTGTGTCAGTAACTATAGTCTATTCACTGTAAGTAGGTGACAAACCATGATCTCTATCCTCTTAAACTCAAAAAGGACTAGAGCAAATTGGCTGTCAATTTTCACATCTATTCCTTGACTGGCTCTTCCCAAACGGCAGAAATATTAGTTCGATTACTCTAGTCGTTTTTGAGTTACAGAGGTTAGAGGTCATGATTTATCACCTATTTACAGCGAACAGACTATACTATAGTCTGTTCATTCTAGGTTGGGCAGAAATCGTAACCTATAACCTTTCATAACTCAAAAAGAACTAGAGTAATCGAGCTAATATTTCTACCAAACACGAAGACTTGGCTAGGGAATAGGTGTGGGAATTTACATCTCATTGGCTCTAGCCCTTTTTGAGTTGCAGAGGTTAGAGGTTACGAATTCTGCCCAACCTAGAATGTACGGACTATAGTCATCATTAGGTAAGATTGCGTGTGTGACAATGTTAACAGAACATCAGTAAATCTTCGACAATCACCAAAGATGAAACCTAAAAAGCATAACAGAAGAAGAAAGAAGGTAAGTTTTAACGTGCTATGAATAAAGTTCATCCGATTCGGATCTAGTGCCGTACATGCTTACAGACAAGGCTATAACACTTTAAAGTCTTCTTTGTGTACGGTAACGGTATGCCTATTATTTGGAACTAGTGCCGTACATGCTTAGAGACAAGGCTATAACACATTAAAGTCCTCTTTGTGTACGGTAACGGTATGCCTATTATTTGGAACTAGTGCCGTACATGCTTAGAGACAAGGCTATAACACATTAAAGTCCTCTTTGTGTACGGTAACGGTATGCCTATTATTTGGAACTAGTGCCGTACATGCTTAGAGACAAGGCTATAACACATTAAAGTCCTCTTTGTGTACGGTAACGGTATGCCTATTATTTGGAACTAGTGCCGTACATGCTTAGAGACAAGGCTATAACACATTAAAGTCCTCTTTGTGTACGGTAACGGTATGCCTATTATTTGGAACTAGTGCCGTACATGCTTAGAGACAAGGCTATAACACATTAAAGTCCTCTTTGTGTACGGTAACGGTATGCCTATTATTTGGAACTAGTGCCGTACATGCTTAGAGACAAGGCTATAACACATTAAAGTCCTCTTTGTGTACGGTAACGGTATGCCTATTATTTGGAACTAGTGCCGTACATGCTTAGAGACAAGGCTATAACACATTAAAGTCCTCTTTGTGTACGGTAACGGTATGCCTATTATTTGGAACTAGTGCCGTACATGCTTAGAGACAAGGCTATAACACATTAAAGTCCTCTTTGTGTACGGTAACGGTATGCCTATTATTTGGAACTAGTGCCGTACATGCTTAGAGACAAGGCTATAACACATTAAAGTCCTCCCTGTGTACGGTAACGGTATGCCTATTATTTGGAACTAGTGCCGTACATGCTTAGAGACAAGGCTATAACACATTAAAGTCCTCCCTGTGTACGGTAACGGTATGCCTATTATTTGGAACTAGTGCCGTACATGCTTAGAGACAAGGCTATAACACATTAAAGTCCTCCCTGTGTACGGTAACGGTATGCCTATTATTTGGAACTAGTGCCGTACATGCTTAGAGACAAGGCTATAACACATTAAAGTCCTCCCTGTGTACGGTAACGGTATGCCTATTATTTGGAACTAGTGCCGTACATGCTTAGAGACAAGGCTATAACACATTAAAGTCCTCCCTGTGTACGGTAACGGTATGCCTATTATTTGGAACTAGTGCCGTACATGCTTAGAGACAAGGCTATAACACATTAAAGTCCTCCCTGTGTACGGTAACGGTATGCCTATTATTTGGAACTAGTGCCGTACATGCTTAGAGACAAGGCTATAACACATTAAAGTCCTCCCTGTGTACGGTAACGGTATGCCTATTATTTGGAACTAGTGCCGTACATGCTTAGAGACAAGGCTATAACACATTAAAGTCCTCCCTGTGTACGGTAACGGTATGCCTATTATTTGGAACTAGTGCCGTACATGCTTAGAGACAAGGCTATAACACATTAAAGTCCTCCCTGTGTACGGTAACGGTATGCCTATTATTTGGAACTAGTGCCGTACATGCTTAGAGACAAGGCTATAACACATTAAAGTCCTCCCTGTGTACGGTAACGGTATGCCTATTATTTGGAACTAGTGCCGTACATGCTTAGAGACAAGGCTATAACACATTAAAGTCCTCCCTGTGTACGGTAACGGTATGCCTATTATTTGGAACTAGTGCCGTACATGCTTAGAGACAAGGCTATAACACATTAAAGTCCTCCCTGTGTACGGTAACGGTATGCCTATTATTTGGAACTAGTGCCGTACATGCTTAGAGACAAGGCTATAACACATTAAAGTCCTCCCTGTGTACGGTAACGGTATGCCTATTATTTGGAACTAGTGCCGTACATGCTTAGAGACAAGGCTATAACACATTAAAGTCCTCCCTGTGTACGGTAACGGTATGCCTATTTTGGAACTAGTGCCGTACATGCTTAGAGACAAGGCTATAACACATTAAAGTCCTCCCTGTGTACGGTAACGGTATGCCTATTATTTGGAACTAGTGCCGTACATGCTTAGAGACAAGGCTATAACACATTAAAGTCCTCCCTGTGTACGGTAACGGTATGCCTATTATTTGGAACTAGTGCCGTACATGCTTAGAGACAAGGCTATAACACATTAAAGTCCTCCCTGTGTACGGTAACGGTATGCCTATTATTTGGAACTAGTGCCGTACATGCTTAGAGACAAGGCTATAACACATTAAAGTCCTCCCTGTGTACGGTAACGGTATGCCTATTATTTGGAACTAGTGCCGTACATGCTTAGAGACAAGGCTATAACACATTAAAGTCCTCCCTGTGTACGGTAACGGTATGCCTATTATTTGGAACTAGTGCCGTACATGCTTAGAGACAAGGCTATAACACATTAAAGTCCTCCCTGTGTACGGTAACGGTATGCCTATTATTTGGAACTAGTGCCGTACATGCTTAGAGACAAGGCTATAACACATTAAAGTCCTCTGTGTACGGTAACGGTATGCCTATTATTTGGAACTAGTGCCGTACATGCTTAGAGACAAGGCTATAACACATTAAAGTCCTCCCTGTGTACGGTAACGGTATGCCTATTATTTGGAACTAGTGCCGTACATGCTTAGAGACAAGGCTATAACACATTAAAGTCCTCCCTGTGTACGGTAACGGTATGCCTATTATTTGGAACTAGTGCCGTACATGCTTAGAGACAAGGCTATAACATTAAAGTCCTCCCTGTGTACGGTAACGGTATGCCTATTATTTGGAACTAGTGCCGTACATGCTTAGAGACAAGGCTATAACACATTAAAGTCCTCCCTGTGTACGGTAACGGTATGCCTATTATTTGGAACTAGTGCCGTACATGCTTAGAGACAAGGCTATAACACATTAAAGTCCTCCCTGTGTACGGTAACGGTATGCCTATTATTTGGAACTAGTGCCGTACATGCTTAGAGACAAGGCTATAACACATTAAAGTCCTCCCTGTGTACGGTAACGGTATGCCTATTATTTGGAACTAGTGCCGTACATGCTTAGAGACAAGGCTATACACATTAAAGTCCTCCCTGTGTACGGTAACGGTATGCCTATTATTTGGAACTAGTGCCGTACATGCTTAGAGACAAGGCTATAACACATTAAAGTCCTCCCTGTGTACGGTAACGGTATGCCTATTATTGGAACTAGTGCCGTACATGCTTAGAGACAAGCTATAACACATTAAAGTCCTCCCTGTGTCCGGTAACGGTATGCCTATTATTTGGAACTAGTGCCGTACATGCTTAGACAAGGCTATAACACATTAAAGTCCTCCTGTGTACGGGTAACGGTATGCCTATTATTTGGAACTAGTGCCGTACATGCTTAGAGACAAGGCTATAACACATTAAAGTCCTCCCTGTGTACGGTAACGGTATGCCTATTATTTGGAACTAGTGCCGTACATGCTTAGAGACAAGGCTATAACACATTAAAGTCCTCCCTGTGTACGGTAACGGTATGCCTATTATTTGGAACTAGTGCCGTACATGCTTAGAGACAAGGCTATAACACATTAAAGTCCTCTTTGTGTACGGTAACGGTATGCCTATTATTTGGAACTAGTGCCGTACATGCTTAGAGACAAGGCTATAACACATTAAAGTCCTCCCTGTGTACGGTAACGGTATGCCTATTATTTGGAACTAGTGCCGTACATGCTTAGAGACAAGGCTATAACACATTAAAGTCCTCCCTGTGTACGGTAACGGTATGCCTATTATTTGGAACTAGTGCCGTACATGCTTAGAGACAAGGCTATAACACATTAAAGTCCTCCCTGTGTACGGTAACGGTATGCCTATTATTTGGAACTAGTGCCGTACATGCTTAGAGACAAGGCTATAACACATTAAAGTCCTCCCTGTGTACGGTAACGGTATGCCTATTATTTGGAACTAGTGCCGTACATGCTTAGAGACAAGGCTATAACACATTAAAGTCCTCCCTGTGTACGGTAACGGTATGCCTATTATTTGGAACTAGTGCCGTACATGCTTAGAGACAAGGCTATAACACATTAAAGTCCTCCCTGTGTACGGTAACGGTATGCCTATTATTTGGAACTAGTGCCGTACATGCTTAGAGACAAGGCTATAACACATTAAAGTCCTCCCTGTGTACGGTAACGGTATGCCTATTATTTGGAACTAGTGCCGTACATGCTTAGAGACAAGGCTATAACACATTAAAGTCCTCCCTGTGTACGGTAACGGTATGCCTATTATATGGAACTAGTGCCGTACATGCTTAGAGACAAGGCTATAACACATTAAAGTCCCTTGTGTACGGTAACGGTATGCCTATTATTTGGAACTAGTGCCGTACATGCTTAGAGACAAGGCTATAACACATTAAAGTCCTCCCTGTGTACGGTAACGGTATGCCTATTATATGGAACTAGTGCCGTACATGCTTAGAGACAAGGCTATAACACATTAAAGTCCTCTTTGTGTACGGTAACGGTATGCCTATTATATGGAACTAGTGCCATACATGCTTAGAGACAAGGCTATAACACATTAAAGTCCTCTTTGTGTACGGTAACGGTATGCCTATTATTTGGAACTAGTGCCGTACATGCTTAGAGACAAGGCTATAACACATTAAAGTCCTCCCTGTGTACGGTAACGGTATGCCTATTATTGCTCGGATATATTGCTACCGTAGTTATAATTGCTCGGATATATTGCTACCGTAGTTATAATTGCTCGGATATATTGCTACCGTAGTTATAATTGCTCGGATATATTGCTACCGTAGTTATAATTGCTCGGATATATTGCTACCGTAGTTATAATTGCTCGGATATATTGCTACCGTAGTTATAATTGCTCGGATATATTGCTACCGTAGTTATAATTGCTCGGATATATTGCTACCGTAGTTATAATTGCTCGGATATATTGCTACCGTAGTTATAATTGCTCGGATATATTGCTACCGTAGTAGTTATAATTGCTCGGATATATTGCTACCGTAGTTATAATTGCTCGGATATATTGCTACCGTAGTTATAATTGCTCGGATATATTGCTACCGTAGTTATAATTGTAATTAGATATCAAGCATAACCTATAATTTCACTGATTTTTCAGACATTAATCAATTGATATGAATGATCATACATGCATTATGTTACTATGTACTATCACTTACTGGGGTGAGGGAAACGTTTTGCTAAGTAATAGTAATAATAAGACTAATGGTGTAATGGTTTAGATGCTTATGTTCTGGGTGTGGTGTCCCGAGTTCGAATCCCGGGAGAACCGTAAGCTTTCATTAGTTTATTCAAATGCATTGGGGCTTGTAATTGATGATTAATGTTAAGAGCGGGGTGTTACTTAATTCAGCGAACATCATGCAGGCAAACGAACTTAGTGCAAGTGATGCAGTGAAATATGTTTACTAAGTTCGGTGGATAAGATTTATGCCAGGATAGTGGAAAGCAGAGTACAATTGGTAACAGAAAGAGAAGTGATAAACAAACAGGTTATCGATGTAATAAACATTTGTATGAATCAGATACCTACAATAAAACAAATGAAAGATACATTTTTCGAAAACTCGCAAGTCGGCAATTAGCCATCTTCCAATTACATCTACCGCCATATCTGGATCCTGTGGCGGTACTAAGTAAAAAGGTACTAACAGACATTTTGGAGATTTCGGTCTCGAGGCCATTTTATCACTGTTTGTCTGGCAATTCAAGCAGTAATCAAATTTAAGGGAGGAATGGCCGGTTTTCTGGTCCCCTTTCTCCCTCATGTTAAGCCTCATTAGTTTTCAGATGTTAAGATGCTTTCCCCATTAGTTAGTCGATTTTAAGGCCTTTCGCCCCATTTCTTCGTCAATATTTAGACCTGTCGTGCTATTTAGGTGTCGATTTTTCCCCTGACGAACGATAGTGAGCCTGTAATGTTGGAAGAGCCGGCCTTCGGCCGGGACATTTTTCTCACAAAAAATGTACAAATTAATCTAGAAGGGGGATCTAATGGATGTTTTTTTTTAAATTTGATGGAGGTCTAGGGAGGAAACTAGAAAAATAACGAATACATGCAAAAATCGCCCAAAAAGTGAACCATCCCCCCTTAAGTGGGATTAAGATAATTAATTTATCTTTAGTAGCTCATTCTATGACGATTCTCACATTTCACTCTTCTCAAAGTAAAGGAATGTTTTTATTATTATATTATTTTTACTGAAGAACGAAACCTACAATTTGTTTACATGGGGAGATTGCAGGCACCAATCGAACAAGGCAATACACAGGGGAGGTCTATAGGCATTTGATAAGGAGTTGCTGGAACTCCTGTTTAATTTGCCTTGCTTCCCTTACTGTTTCTGTTTGTGCCTCACCTACACAGAGTGATCTAGCTAGCTTTCACAAACACCTCTTCCTGCTATCTACTTCACTACACCAAACAAGCACACCACACTTCTTTCTGCTCCCCCCCCCCCTTCCCCCCCAAAAAAAAAAAAAAAAATCTCACTCATATAACTCTGGGGGTGGCACTTGTCACAGGTAGCTCTGCCTTTTGTCTCCCTCATTCACATAGAAAATAAAAAAGAGGCAACGCCGACAAGAGCTATGAACTGTAAACTGTTTTTAATTCGTAATAGAGCAGCCTCAATTGAAAGTTTATCAGTGGTACTGGAGTTGTACAGCGATCTATGGTTAGTGTTGTACTTCTGCATACTAATTATTTTATATAATAAACCCATAAGTACATCAACATTCGTTACTGAAATGCTCTTTACCAACGAGATTTCGATCACATGAGCACATATTCGGCTCATGTTATCTCTAACTTATCAGTGTTCTTAATACATTTGTATTACCGCAAACATTTATTCAAACTATGTATTGTAAATATTTTTGGAAACTTGCTTATGGTGTTTTCAATTCAAAATATTAAAACGACCGAAATCCGCCGGCTCTTCTTCATTTGTCTGTGATGGGTTGTTGGAACGATGGTAATTGAGTACACAGCAAATATAACAAAATCACCGCAAACGGGTGCATAATACGGCCGTGAGCAAGACCTGTCGCATGAGATACCATATATTACTGAACTATTATCACCATCTATTATCACTATCATGATTAGTACGGTGATAGGATGCTAAAATTCGAACTCGTCCAAGGTCTTATTGTAGAGAAGCTATGTTGCAAATCATATAATATTCGGTAAACTCTCTCTCTCGCTATTCTATCGCTACTACAATAATCAGTGCTCCTCAGAGCTCTCTCAGTTTATACCACCTCCTCTACATAGGGTACGTGGTACCTGTCTTGAAACACAATCCCACCCCTACTCTGTTCAGCCCTCCAACCCAAGAGTGAAACGTTACTCTGAGAATTTCTTCTATTCAACAGCTGAGCTCTGGAACTCTCTCCCAGAATCGGTCTTTCCCTCGTCCTATGACTTAAATTGCTTCAAACTCCATGTGCCCAGGCATTTTGGCTCGAACGTCCCTTGATTTTGGCCCTGTCACTCTTTCAACTCTGGGGAAGGCACTCGCTGCGGGCAGTTCTGTCTTTTGTCTCTCTCACTCACATAGAAAAAAAATAAAAATAAATAAATAATGAAAGTTAACCCATACACTGCTGTCAGTGAAATTTGGTGGTAGCGCCCCTAGATATTTTGGTAAAAAGCTGAAAATCAAACTCGTCCAAGGTCTATCAATAGTGAAGCTATGTTATAAGTTTTATCAAAATTAGTGAAGAAATAAGGCCGCTAGAGCGATGACAAGGAATGTTAACGGACGGACGGACAGACGGACGTACGGAGGGTATACCATAATATGTCGCGTCGACGACAAGCTTATTCATGGCAGTAACATTAGAGAGCCACAGGCTGAGAGGATATTTTTGCATTATAATTTGCCAACATAAACACCCAGTCTTACTCAAACAGTAGTTGAACAAGTAAACACAAAGATTAGCATAACGGGAAACAATTCAAGCATTAGACAACGCATATTTACACAAAAATGCAATAGAACCGTATAATTAGTAATTAATTTGTCTATTCCTTGTAGAGGCTGCGTGCTGGACGGACGTCGGAAGAGGAACATGAGGAGCAAGCAGCACTTCCCCGGACAGCTGGCTCAACAGACCAGAGTTTTGTCAGTAACGATACAACAAGCTATTTGTTATCTAAGGCAGCCTTCTTGGGTCAAACCAAGAAAGTACAACGTTTGGTGGCAGCTGGACACAACCTAGAGAATAAAGACATATACCACAGGACACCACTGATGATTGCTGCAGCACAAGGTCATTCTGGAACAGTGCGGTATATATTAAAAAATTGTGGTATTGTGGACAACAGTGATATCTACAAGCAGACACCACTGATGTTGGCAGCTGAAGCAGGCCATATTGAGGTAGTTCGTCTATTATTGAAGGCTGGAGGATGTTTAGAAAGCGCTGACATTGATAAATTAACACCTTTGATGTTGGCAGCTTCAAAAGGTAATACTAATGTGGTGTGCTTCCTCTTGAAGGCCGGGAGTTGTGTTAAGAAAACTGACATTAACCATTGCACTGCTTTAATGTTAGCCGCAACAGAAGGTTATACAGATGTGGTGCGTCACCTTCTAGAGGCTGGAAGCAGTCTCGAGAGCAGGAACATTAAAGAACAAACACCCCTGATGTTGGCAGCTGCAAGGGGTCACAAAGAAGTTATGCGAACCCTACTAGTAGCTGGAAGCAGTTTGGAGACTTTGGGCTGCATGAGAAAGGCGGCATTGATGTGGGCCGTAAAACATGGCCATATAGATGTTGTTAATTTCCTGCTAGAAGCTGGTGGCAACCTTGGGAGTTATATCGATAGTGAACAAACACTTTTGATGTTAACAGTTGAAAAGGGTTATTTTGAAATGGTGAACATTTTGCTGGAAGCTGGTAGATATTTGGAGAAAATTGACTATGAAGAAAGGACACCTATTATGTTAGCCGCAGAGAAGGGTTTTACCAATATCGTGCATCTTTTGTTGAAGGCTGGAGGCAACCTTCAAAGCACCAATCTGGAAAAAGAAGCAGCCTTAATGATAGCAGCTATAAAAGGTCACATCAATATTGTGCGTCTGTTTATAGAAACCAAAGAGGGCTTAGAGAGCACTAACTGGATCGGACAGACACCACTGATGCTGGCAGCTAGTAAAGGTCATGTAAGAGTAGTGAAGCTCCTTATAAATGCTGGTTGCAGTCTTACAAGAGGTGACTATTATCACAGAACAGCTCTCATGTTAGCAGCAGCAAATGGCCATGTTAAGGTGGTGCGTGTTCTAATAAAAGTTGGAGAAAGATTGGAGAACTGTAATGCTGACCAACAATCACCTCTGGCGGTGGCCGCTAGTAGTGGAAGAACTAATGTCATAAGTAAACTGTTGGTAGCAGGTGCCAACGCTAACACCAGAGATATTGAAGGTATTTATATATACTATATATATTTTTTTCTAATCCCTTTTAATACTGCCCTATCCAGTAGTTACTTTTTACCCCATTGGTAGGGCATAAAGGTGTACAAAAACAAGTAGGGATGTAGGGAAGAAGGGGTCTGCCTCGTATGGGCCAATAGGCCTTCTGCAAATTTTTCTTTTTCCTATGTTCTTCTGCATGAAACTATTAAATTATGATTGTCGCGCTCTCTGACTATACCATTCCTTTGGTTACTAATCAAATGTGACTGTGAATTTCCTTTATGAATTAATGCAAATTCTACTTGCTTACAAATACATTCCCATTTACAATAATTCCAACAGTACGATAACTTTACACATGGACCTCGCACACTATATACAGCAATGAACTAAGACAAGCTACTAGAGAATGGAGAGAATTGTCCCGTAATATGGAGGTGTTCACTAAGGGCAGATTTCCATTTGAGGGATTTTTTTCTGGACCCCTTTCTTCCTCATGATTAGTGCCACTGCTTTTGAGATTAGAAGATGGTCGTCCCATTGGTTTGGCGATTCTAAGACATTTCGTACCATTCAGGCTTTTTCCTGGCAAGCGATAGTGAGCCTCTAAATGTACAAATTTATCTTGAAAGGGAGTTTAGGAAAAGTGTAATTTTAAGCTTGGTGGAGGTCTAGGGAACAACTAATAAACCTCCCCTTAAACCACAAGCCAAGCACTATACACTATTCATTCAAACTGATTGTGTCACGACTTTACTCTGGGTTCCTTGTTGAAGAGGTAACCAGAAAAGAGGGGTCACCGGCTTTCTTATCTTTATCTCCCTCTCTCTGTCTCTGGCTTGTATCCATCGGCCCCATTCAGTCTATTGTTTTAAGACGTTTATCCCCATCCAGGTGTCAATTTCTTCCTGGCGAGCGATAGCGAGCCATCATTGTATGGAGAAATCCAGCTTCGCCGGAGAAATTTGTCTATAATTTGTTTTACAAATTTAGCTTCCTGTAAAAACAGATATATATATATATATATATATATATATATATGTGCGGGCTCGCTACCGCTCGCCAGGAAAATATTGACACCTGCATGGGGGTAAACGTCTTAAAACAGTAGGCTGAATGGGGCCGAATGGATACAAGCCAAAGAGTGATGGAGAGAAAGAGAAAAAAAGCGAGGTGGGCCCCTTAACGAATCTGCAAAATGACACAGCTTAAAACTCTGTCTTCCTCTCTGCAACATTCGTGATCGTTATAAAATTGATCGTATTCCCTACAAATTAATCTAGTTTGTGCTATATATTGTATATATTTATTTATCAAAATATATTTATTAATTATTATTTTGTTTTTCTTTCATTAGGAATAATCTCTAAAAAACTGATAAATATTTAGATAGAGGAATGACTCCTCTTGATCATACAAGATATGTGTGGCACTATTATTGCCTTAAGGGGGGTGACCTGCTTTTTGTTATTTCTGTCCTTTTCTCTCTTTCTCTGGCTTGTATCCATTCGGCCCCATTCAGCCAACTATTTTAAGACGTATATCCCCATCTAGGTGTCGATTTATTCCTGGCGAGCGATAGCGAGCCAGCATTATATGAAGAAATCCGGCTTCGCCGGAGAAATGTTTCTATCGAAAAATTTACAAATTTAGCTTGCTGTCTAACAACAATTAAAAATATGCTGGCTCGTTACCGCTCACCAGTAAGAAATTGACACCTGGATGGGGATAAACGTCTTAAAACAGTAGGCTGAATGGGGCCAAATGGATACAAGCCAGAGAAAGATAGAGGACAGAACAAAAACAGGTCACCCCCCTTAAGACGGAGTCACACGAGCCTTTTTTCGAGCACTGTTTACGGCCAATTGTAGTCTGGTATCTTCAAATGTTTAGTTATATCATAAATCAGCCACTTACCATAATTGTAGTCTGGTATCTTCAAATGTTAGTTATATTATAAATCAGCCACTTACCATAATTGTAGTCTGGTATCTTCAAATATTTAGTTATATCATAAATCAGCCACTTACCATAATTGTAGTCTGGTATCTTCAAATGTTTAGTTATATTATAAATCAGCCACTTACCATAATTGTAGTCTGGTATCTTCAAATGTTTAGTTATATCATAAATCAGCCACTTACCATAATTGTAGTCTGGTATCTTCAAATGTTTAGTTATATTATAAATCAGCCACTTACCATAATTGTAGTCTGGTATCTTCAAATGTTTAGTTATATCATAAATCAGCCACTTACCATAATTGTAGTCTGGTATCTTCAAATGTTTAGTTATATCATAAATCAGCCACTTACCATAATTGTAGTCTGGTATCTTCAAATGTTTAGTTATATTATAAATCAGCCACTTACCATAATTGTAGTCTGGTATCTTCAAATGTTTAGTTATATCATAAATCAGCCACTTACCATAATTGTAGTCTGGTATCTTCAAATGTTTAGTTATCATAAATCAGCCACTTACCATAATTGTAGTCTGGTATCTTCAAATGTTTAGTTATTATAAATCAGCCACTTACCATAATTGTAGTCTGGTATCTTCAAATGTTTAGTTATATCATAAATCAGCCACTTACCATAATTGTAGTCTGGTATCTTCAAATGTTTAGTTATATTATAAATCAGCCACTTACCATAATTGTAGTCTGGTATCTTCAAATGTTTAGTTATATCATAAATCAGCCACTTACCATAATTGTAGTCTGGTATCTTCAAATGTTTAGTTATATTATAAATCAGCCACTTACCATAATTGTAGTCTGGTATCTTCAAATGTTTAGTTATATCATAAATCAGCCACTTACCATAATTGTAGTCTGGTATCTTCAAATGTTTAGTTATATCATAAATCAGCCACTTACCATAATTGTAGTCTGGTATCTTCAAATGTTTAGTTATATCATAAATCAGCAAATAATTGTAGTCTGGTATCTTCAAATGTTTAGTTATATCATAAATCAGCCCCTTACAATAATTGTAGTCTGGTATCTTCAAATGTTTAGTTATATCATAAATCAGCCACTTACAATAATTGTAGTCTGGTATCTTCAAATGTTTAGTTATATCATAAATCAGCCACTTACAATAATTGTAGTTTGGTATCTTCAAATGTTTAGTTATATCATAAATCAGCCCCTTACAATAATTGTAGTCTGGTATCTTCAAATGTTTAGTTATATCATAAATCAGCCCCTTACAATAATTGTAGTCTGGTATCTTCAAATGTTTAGTTATATCATAAATCAGCCCCTTACAATAATTGTAGTCTGGTATCTTCAAATGTTTAGTTATATCATAAATCAGCCACTTACAATAATTGTAGTCTGGTATCTTCAAATGTTTAGTTATATCATAAATCAGCCACTTACAATAATTGTAGTCTGGTATCTTCAAATGTTTAGTTATATCATAAATCAGCCACTTACAATAATTGTAGTCTGGTATCTTCAAATGTTTAGTTATATCATATCAGCCACTTACCATAATCTACCTTCAGTCTAGTTTCCGATTCCAATGTGAAAGAGCCTCAAAATATTACGAGGAAAAACTTGCTCATCGAAAATTGCCAGAAAAAGCGCTCGTGTGACACTGGCTTTATTTCAAAACACCAGTTCATCACGCTGTAGTGGAGAGATATTGTCATACTTCCACCTTACCTGAACAATTACTGGAAATACTGGAGATGTTAAGGGGGCCCACCTCGCTTTTTATCTCTTTCTCTCCCTCTCTCTTTGGCTTGTATCCATTCGGCCCCATTCAGCCTACTATTTTAAGACGTTTATCCCCATCCAGGTGTCAATACTTTCCTGGCGAGCGGTAGCGAGCCAGCATATATATATTTTTGTTTTGACAGCAAGCTGAATTTGTAAATCTTTCGATAGAAAAATGTCTCCGGCAAAGCCGGATTTCTCCATACAATACTGGCTCGATCAACTGGAAATACTGAAGATGTTAAGGGGTGGCGGGTGGGACTGTACACTCCCAGACAACAATAACTGGACTCCCCTACAATATGCTGCCTACTATGGTAACCTGGAGGTTGTAGTGTACCTGGTGGAGGAGGCTGGTCTGGACCCCGGGGACCACACTAGTCATGGGCATATGGCCATACACCTGTCTTGGATAAAATACCATCACAAGGTGCAACAATGGTTACACGAAACTCATCAACCATCTGCACCATTGGATTTAACTTTCCTTCCTCCACCCATAGGTCACCGTCGAATTCGATATGAAGAAGCCGAAAGACAAGCATTTGAAGATGCATTTCAAATGGGGTATGCCGCTAGTTCGTATCTACCAAAAGATAAAGCCCCAGCAACCCCCGTCTCTCGAGAGCAATCAATGGTCAGTATTATCTATTTCCAGCAGTTCTATCAATAGTTATAAAACACAGACAATTATATTTCAAACATTGAAATTAGAGACTGTTTTATACATAACAATACGTCCTGCTATGGGTAAATCTACATATTATACATAACAATACGTCCTGCTATGGGTAAATCTACATATTATACATAACAATACGTCCTGCTATGGGTAAATCTACATATTATACATAACAATACGTCCTGCTATGGGTAAATCTACATATTATACATAACAATACGTCCTGCTATGGGTAAATCTACATATTCTATAATAATGATATGGTTGCAAAAATCGTCCAGGTTTCCTAGCATCATTATCACACTAAGTAATTAATATATATATACATAATTAGCAAGTTTAACCCCCTGGACACCAAGAGATTTAATAAATAAGTACACTCCAGGAGCAGCCACTGGAAACCCTGAAAACACATGGGATGGGTTAGTAATTAAGGAAAAACAACATAAAACCGCTCACCTAGGTCATTTGGGGTCCTGGGATATGGGGGAAAGTCACAATTTGGGGGTCCTGGGATATGGGGGAAAGTCACAATTTGGGGGTCCTGGGATATGGGGGAAAGTCACAATTTGGGGGTCCTGGGATATGGGGGAAAGTCACAATTTGGGGGTCCTGGGATATGGGGGAAAGTCACAATTTAACATTGGGTGTAGACAAAATACTGGAAAATCACTCCCACTCGTGTCCACACGCACAGGGCTGGATTTGGGAGGTTGCCAACCATCGGTATTGTTCCGTGGGATCCTAAAGCAGTTCCCATACAAATCTGAACCCTCTAGGTGCTATAGGCCCCATTCAGCCTACTATTTTAAGACGTTTACCCCCATCCAGGTGTCAACATTTTTCTGGCGAGCAGTAGCGAGCCAGCATATATATATTTTTGTTGTGACAGAAAGCTAAATGTGTACATTTTTCGATAGAAAAATGTCTCCGGCGAAGCCGGATTTCTCCATACAATGCTGACTCGCTATCGCTCGCCAGGATGATATCGACACCTGGATGGGGATAAACGTCTTAAAACATTTGGCTGAATGGGGCCGAATGGATACAAGCCAGGGAAAGAGAGAAAAGGAGAGACATTTTAAACAAAGCCGGTGACTCCCCTTAATTAACAGGCTTGGAACTATCTCGCTTAACCCTTTTTACTGGCCCAGATCCTTCTAAAACTGCAACCAATCTTTTCAATATAGCAAATAATAATAAGAAGAAGACGTCGCCGGTACTGAAGGGGTTAACCCCTTCGGTACCAGGGACGTCCTTGTCATCATATCCTGGCAACTATTAGACTATTTGGTTCAGGTTAGGAAGGACCTTTAGCAATTATAAGGCTCCAAACTATCTCGACCAACTCTTTTGACTACCACAGATCCTTCCTATGCTGCATAATATCATCTAAATATAGCTAGAATATAACAACACACGTCGCTGTTACTCAAAAGGTTAACCTTTCCTGTACCGGTGAAATCTGTTTATTTATTTCTGTTACATTTAGAAAATGTTATGAAGCTTAGGAAGGATAAATGATAGCTGAAAGGATGGATGGAGATAGTCTGCAGTCTTTTAATTGGTAGACGTCCTTCTTCAACTGAATAGAATCGCTTAATAGTTGCCAGAATATAATTAAAAGGACGTCGCTGGTACTATACATGTAGGATATTTGTAGGAGAGTAATTGGTAGGGTCATATGTTCATGTTATGCCGACAGGTACTGTGACGCCTCCGGCGTTAGCAGAATGGTTGCGTGGGGCATTGCAGCTCGCTAGCGCTCGCCAGGATGGGGGGATAGGCTACAGTTGTCCTAGAATGATCTGCTTTATTTCATTAGTGTCGTGTTGCCACAGACAGTCTAGAAATGGTCTTTGTTTTGGTCTGTGACCGCGCCTTATATTTTATATTCGCTATAATATAAATGTTGCTTGTGTGGGAGGCGAGCGGGAGAGTGTGAAGGAGTACACCCGGCAGCGAGGTGAGCTATGACGCGGCTCGCTTGGGCGCTGACGGCGTTGGCGGCCGGGTGGTCAACTAGTCCCTTCCCGTCGTGGCCTCGTGTTTTTTACCAGCTCAGAGCTTGCCTGACACGCGTATCGCCTACATCCATTGCAATTCTGTCCCTCATACTCGCTACTTTGCATACTATTTCTCTCTCTCGACTTCTCCTTTCTCATTCTCTAATCTTTATTAAACGCAACATCCCTTCTGGTTTCAGCATAGACGTTCACCGTCGACCAGTCGTATTGTACGCGAAGCTCTCAGATATTTCCATGTATTAGGTTAAGGAGGTATTATGTTTTATTGAGGTTTAGAGAGACGGACTTTTCCGTATGTGTCCTCTCTCGGGAAGGTTGTAGACTGGTATATGTCTCCCTTGCAAGGTGTTGAGTGATTCTGCTTGGTTATCTAAAGCTAGACTAGGGGTAAGGTTACTGTGTCGTTGTCTCCGATGTGTGCAGTGTTAGCTAAGCTCTGCATGACATCGACAGGTACTGTGGGAGCCTAAGTTGTCTTCGGGTTGGTTTACTTTGCGAGCACAGCGCTGTGATGTGAGAGGGCCATAGCCTATCCCTCACAACATAGTGCTGCCTCTTTGTGTTGACTTCTGAGGGATCGCCAGGATAGAGCTAGGTACTAGAGACCTAGATTTATCAAGAGAGCATCTCCGTCATATAACGTAATCTTCATTATACCACCCTCGGACAACGTTGGGCTACGAGCCGCATGCTCGCCCATTGTTGCCCTGCCTTGATACCCCAGCTAGACTTTATTAACTGAGCAGACACTGGTTAGAGATAAGCCCCATTATTATATGTATGCAGCATTATTATTCACTGCACTTTTGAGCCGAGGTTGTTGTTGAGTTTCACAACCCGAGTAGGCTGTTGCGTTGTGTCACAAAGCATTTCTTTAGTTGTCGAGCATTACTACCTTTGCGCAGTCTTTATTATTCGCCTGCCTATTATTACTATATGTCCTAGCATTTATTGTGACCCGTATTCTGCATTATAATTGTTCAAGATTCTTTACGAACATCTTCCCAGCATCAGACTTATTTCAGAAGTTTCCAGTTGATGTTGCAGGACTAGCATTGCACTTTCTTTAATACAGGAGTGCCAGTTATTTGAGTATCTACCGTAACGTTAATTAATCACGTTAACTATCTTTTCTTTGTGTAACATAATCGAGTAATCTTTTACTGTTTGAGAATAGGCTGTTTCATTGAGCGTCAGCCTAGTGTGTGTGCACCAGTTACCGAGTCATAGGATACCTCGTTGTCCAGGCACGACTCAGGGGTAATGGTGTTTTGTTTTCCAGTGTTTAAGGCAGGGGTTGGATCTAGTGTTACCGTTGTTGCTGTTTGCCATTATCTAGTCCAATGTTGAAGAGCCCTGTGTCTTTGAGAACCTGGATCGTAACAAATGGCGACCTAGCTCAGGATCTTGTGAACTAAGAGATAATTGCAGGATTGTTGTGGTCATTTGTTTTATTGAGGAATATAGTGGGCACGTTATTTTTTTTTTGGCAAAGTAGTATAGCACTTGAGAGTCTTCAGACATTTTTGGCAAGTGAATAGTGCTACATAGGAGCTTGGGTACTTCTTCTTTTTTTTTATAAACGTGAGAATTTTTGGTGGACACAATGGGAGACGAATCAGATCATACTGAGAGTTCAGGGAATGATGCAGGCTCTGATGGGCAGATGCCAGGGGGGTTAGTAACTAGTGAGGAGGCCGCAAAGAAGTTTTTGGAGGTGCCTATAACAGCTGATCGACTAGAGGGAATTAGCAAGTATGGTCTACAGTGTTTGGCTCCCTCATGGGGCTTAAGGTGGCTCATGGCATCAAGAAGAACGATTTGAGGGCTTGCGTACTGGGGGCGGCTAGTGAGGTCCAGGGTGGAGAGGGTGCTCGGGGACTTCTGCTCGAGCCCCCCTCCACTCTACTCCCATCGGGACCTCTAGGATGCCGGAGTTTAGTACGTTCCCGCAGGCCGATAGCCGCTGGCAGCGTGGTTTAGGATCGCGGGGTGGGCCTCCAATAGTTGCACCTCCTCCTCAAGGTTTCACTACGGAAATGCTCTTCCAGCTTGAGATGGCTAACCAGCAGCGACAGGCTGATCTCGACCTCGCTAAGGCTAAACAACAGACGGATCTCGAACTCGCTAAGGCTAAACAACAGACGGATCTCGAACTCGCTAAGGCTAAACAACAGACTGATCTCGAACTCGCGAGAATAAAATCCGAGTCGGAGGCTGAGTCTACCAGGTACCGTGCAGATATCGATCTTGAGAAGACTCGGGTGGAAACGACAGGGCAATGTCTCGGTGGTGGGAATCGTGGGCATGATCAGTCTTTGTTGCACCTGTTGAAGCTAGTCCCTGTATTTGATGAGTCGGGTGTCACCGAATTTTTCATGAGATTCGAGAAGAAGTGCCAGGAACACCAGTGGCCTGGGGAGAAGTGGGCAGCCCTTGTTTCCTCTAGACTTGTGGGCAAGGGACTCAGGGCTTATGATGCATTGCCTATAGAGTCTTGTATTATCTATGAGGAACTCAAGGAGGCTGTTCTGAGAGCATACGAACTACAACCAGAGACGTACAGGTTGAAGTTCCGGGGTGTTACCAAGGGTCGGGAGAGCACCTTTTTGGAACATGCCCGGGAGCTGTCCGATGCTTTTGGGAATTGGCTGAGGTCGGAGAAAGCTACTACGTTTGACGACATTAAACAGTTGGTGCTTTTAGAGCAGTTTTTCAAATGCACGGGCGGCGACCTGACGTTAAACCTGAAAGAAAAGCAACCAAAAACTCTACAGGAGGCAGCTGAGATGGCTGACCTCCGGCTATCACTAATTCGTGGGTGCGGGTCTGCCCAGCGTAGTGAGGCAGGTAACAAGGGGCGTGACGCCCCACCCCCCCGAGTTAGTGGTATACCTTATGCAAACAAGTACAAGAGCCATGATACCAAGACTGACCACAAGACTAGCACCGTCCCGTTTAAGAAGGGGCTGGGCCCTTCCCAGTACCAAGGGAAGCCCAAAGGGGAGTTGGAGTGTTATCATTGTCATATAAAGGGGCACTTTGCAAGAGTCTGTCCTAGCAAACCACCTACAGCAGCTGTGTCTTTGGCCTGCAACATTGGTGTGTCTCCGAAGTCGTCTGAGTTTGCCCGGGGCAGTTCGTCAGAGGCTGAGGCACAGCCAATGCAGAAGCACCTGGGAGGCTCGAACCCTGCTCAGGATGTTTTTTGCGACCATAGAGGGCGGGGTTGCGTGATGTGGGCGGGGCGCAAGTATGGAGTAGAGGTCTTGCGTGATACAGGTGCTTCCCAGACTCTGATGAAAAACTTGACTGGCTACCCTATAAACGTGGCTCGGGTGGTAGTGGTGCAGGGTATTAATGCAACTCGGTCATACCCGCTGGTGCGGTTGGAGTTGGAGGTGGATGGTGTGGCACATGAATTGGATGTCGGGATTGTGGAGGAACTGCCAGTGGAGGGCGTCGACCTTCTTCTCGGCAACGACTTTGCAATGCCCGCTTCTGAGGTTCTACTCTTAGTCGTTGCCGAGAAGCCGGCCGACGTGAGTAGGGAAGAGTAAGAGTGGGTCGAGCGGTGCCAGACACAACCCATGGCGTGTGTTGTCACCCGAGCTCGGGCAGCTAAAGTGTCACAGCCTAGTCCTCCGTCTTCAGACCAGCGGAGGAACGATCAACAGGAGGAGGCTAAAGCTGGAGTTGGTTTTAAGAGTTTTGACTCGGCGGCTCTCCTGGGTGATTCAGTATTAGCACCATTACTTAATTCTGGAGTAGCCCCTGGGCCTGTCATCGAGAGTGACGAGGCTGGGCATGACGAGTCTCCACGACAGCAATGTTATGTACATCGAGAGAGACAGAGGGAGCAGCCCAGTATCGGGGAAGGTCATGCATTGCTCCGGGAGCAGTTAGATCGCTTGGCACCCTCAGATATACGTCAGTTGCAACTAGAGGACCCTGAGCTCCAAACGTGTGCTAATGGAGCTGTAGAGCTCGACGAGGACGGCGATGCACAGCCAGGAGATTTTTTTTATTTAGAAGGCATCCTCTATAGGCGTTTTCAAGACCCTAAACGTAGTTGGCAAGAGGGGTCCGGAGTAGTGGACCAGTTGGTGGTGCCACGGGAGTGCAGGGATAGCCTACTGAGGTTGGCGCATGACATACCACTGGCAGGACATCTAGGGGTGAGAAAAACGGTGGCGGCTTTAGAAAAATTGTTTTGGTGGCCGGGGTTGAAGGGGCAGGTGGTAACCTGGATAGCAAGGTGTCATACGTGCCAGAGGGTTGGAAAACCTAACCAAACATTCTGAGAGCCCCGTTGCACCCCATTCCTGTCAGTGGACCGCCCTTCAGTAAGGTCATCATTGATATGGTCGGACCCCTACCCCCTACTAGTGCCGGTAATAAATTTCTATTAACTATCATGGATGTGGCCACTCGTTATCCTGATGCATATCCAATGAGAAATGGCACGGCGAAAACTGTTGTCCGGAACCTGCTCTTGTATTGCTCGCGGTATGGTTACCCGCAAGAGGTGCAATCGGACAAAGGTTCTAATTTTACATCTAATCTGTTCAAACAAACTATGATTCAGCATGGCATCAGCACTGTCGTCTCTTCTGCGTATCACCCGGAGAGTCAAGGGGTGTTGGAGAGGTGGCACGCCACGCTGAAAAGCATGCTTCGATGTTACTGTGCAGAGAACGGAAAGGATTGGGACCTTGGTCTGCCGTATGTTTTGTTCGCGGCAAGAGAAGTACCTGGAGAGAGTCTCGGTTTCAGTCCGAATGAGCTTGTTTTCGGGCATCAGGTGAGGGGCCCTCTCCACATGGTGAAGGAGATTTTGGAAGTTATCGCTAAGCCATGTTCTATGTTGAGATACGTCCTCGAGAGCAGAGAGAGAATGCTTAGAAGTCTGGAGCTGGCCGGGCGTAATTTGGTGAGTTCGCAGGCCCGTATGAAGGACAGGTACGATACTAAGGCGAAACTCCGGGAGTTTCAGGTAGGTCAAGAGGTGTTGGTCCTGTTGCCTTTGTCAGGTCATCCTCTGGCTGCCAAGTACGCTGGGCCTTATCGGGTGGTGTCAAAGATCTCCGATCTAGATTACCTCGTTGCCACTCCAGACCGGAAGAAGCGTAACCAACTATGCCACATTAATTTGTTGAAGGACTATGTAAGGCGCCCACCTGAGTCACTAGCTGTCCCTGTGTTGACCTGCTGCGGTCATGGTGGAGAAGGAGAGGGGGGCAGCAATGATCAGGTGGATGATAACTGGGATTGTCATGTCTCGGCTAATCAGTGGGCGGGGAATTCGAGCCAATGTGCGCATGATGCTCTGGCGCACCTGCCGGAGGAACAGCAGGTGGCAGTGCAGCGCCTGTTCGATTCATACCCCACTGTATTTGCCGAGCACCCAGGCCTCACTACTCAAGCGGTGCATGATGTCGATGTAGGAGAGCACCCCCCCTTCAAGTCGATACCTTATCGGGTGCCACCCATTAAACTCCCAGCGCTCAGGGATGAGCTGGAGTATATGCTGGCGAGAGGCTTGATCGAGAAGGGGGCAGTACGGTGGACTTCTGTCACTCTGCAGCCCAAACCTGATGGAAAAGTTCGGTTCTGCATTGACTTTAGGTGGTTGAACGGGTTGACCCCCACCAATGCATATCCTCTTCCCCGGGTGGATGACAGTGTGGATAAGATCGGGAAAGCAAGGTACTTGACCAAGGTAGACCTCGTCAAAGGCTACTGGCAAGTACCACTGTCTGAGAGGGCTAAAGAGGTGTGCGGGTTTGTGGTGGATGGCAGTACTTACCGTTGCAACGTGATGCCATATGGTCTGAAAAATGCACCAGCCACTTTCCAGAGCTTAATGAACGACATCGTAGCAGACATCCCAAACTGTACTGTCTACCTTGATGACGTGATCATTTATGACAACGATTTCCAAAGTCACTGTGAGCACATAGAAGCCTTATTTAGTCAACTTAGTAAAGCAGGCTTGGTGGTTAATCTGGGCAAGTGTGACTTTGTGCAAGCCACGGTGCAGTATCTGGGGTTTGTGGTTGGGTTAGGGCAGGTGAGCCCGCCCCAACAGAAGATACAGGCTATCGACTTGTTCCCCAGGCCGACCACCAAGCGGCAGATCATGAGATTTTTGGGTATGATTGGGTATTACCGCCGCTTTATAAGAGGCTATTCTACTGTGTTAGCTCCTTTGACAGATCTACTAGCCAAAGATAAAAAGTTCCGCTGGGCACCTGAGTGTGAGCAGGCGTTTCGAGTAGTTAAACACCTTTTATGCACTCACCCTATCCTCAGGGCCCCGGACTTTGAACGACCATTTCAGTTGGCGACTGATGCCAGCGGAGTAGGGGCTGGTGCCGTACTTTTGCAGACAGACGAGGAAGGTCTTGAGCATCCAGTCAGTTTCTTTTCAAAGAAATTTAATTCAGCACAGAAAAACTATTCGGTTGTTGAAAAGGAACTGCTGGCAATCGTGTTAGCGCTCAGACACTTTGAGGTCTATGTTCCTGCATATGGGCCAGTCGTGGTAGTGTATACCGACCACCACCCGCTTAAATTCCTCAATCAATTCCACAACCGGAATATGAGGCTGACCAGATGGTCGCTCATGTTGCAAGAGTACAACTTAGACATTCGCCATATTGCCGGTTGTGAGAATGTGATTGCGGACTGTTTGTCGCGGGTGGAGGATCCGGGGTAGGCTACCACAGTAGGTTGGTATAGCCTCCTGTCTTGGCTCGTGGTGTATTTTTGCGCTGGTGCTTGTTGGCTCGCGTGTGTAGCATCAGCGTAGGGTCGCAGGGCAGGAGTTGTTGGCTTTGATTAGAAGAAAATTAGGCTACATCTATAGTAGCCGCCAAAAACACAATTAAAATAAAATATGAAAAATTAAATAAAAACTCTTTCTTTTTAATAATTAATTTTAAGATAATATTGTAGCTGAGTACTGAGTGCAGATGATTTTCCCTCAGTATGCTGTGCTTCTTAAAGCTCGCTCTGGGAGCACAATGTTATGAATTAATGTATTATATTTGGGAAGGGTGATAAGATTTTTTTATATAAAAATGTTGTTGTATTTTTTTTTTGAGGACACAGCTTGCATTCCATGAGTGGCAGAGTGGTTAGGAGTGGCAGATTCTAGCGACATTCTGCCTGTTCAGATATGGGCTCATGGTTGAGTGTCCCATATCTTGGGGGGGGTGTGACGCCTCCCGGCGTTAGCAGAATGGTTGCGTGGGGCATTGCAGCTCGCTAGCGCTCGCCAGGATGGGGGGATAGGCTACAGTTGTCCTAGAATGATCTGCTTTATTTCATTAGTGTCGTGTTGCCACAGACAGTCTAGAAATGGTCTTTGTTTTGGTCTGTGACCGCGCCTTATATTTTATATTCGCTATAATATAAATGTTGCTTGTGTGGGAGGCGAGCGAGAGAGTGTGAGGGAGTACACTCGGCAACGAGGTGAGCTATGACGCGGCTCGCTTGGGCGCTGACGGCGTTGGCGGCCGGGTGGTCAACTAGTCCCTTCCCGTCGTGGCCTCGTGTTTTTTACCAGCTCAGAGCTTGCCTGACACGCGTATCGCCTACATCCATTGCAATTCTGTCCCCCATACTCGCTACTTTGCATACTATTTCTCTCTCTCGACTTCTCCTTTCTCATTCTCTAATCTTTATTAAACTCAACATCCCTTCTGGTTTCAGCATAGACGTTCACCGTCGACCAGTCGTATTGTACGCGAAGCTCTCAGATATTTCCATGTATTAGGTTAAGGAGGTATTATGCTTTATTGAGGTTTAGAGAGACGGACTTTTCCGTATGTGTCCTCTCTCGGGAAGGTTGTAGACCGGTATATGTCTCCCTTGCAAGGTGTTGAGTGATTCTGCTTGGTTATCTAAAGCTAGACTAGGGGTAAGGTTACTGTGCCGTTGTCTCCGATGTGTGCAGTGTTAGCTAAGCTCTGCACGACATCGACAGGTACTGTGGGAGCCTAAGTTGTCTTCGGGTTGGTTTACTTTGCGAGCACAGCGCTGTGGTGTGAGAGGGCCATAGCCTATCCCTCACAACATAGTGCTGCCTCTTTGTGTTGACTTCTGAGGGATCGCCAGGATAGAGTTAGGTACTAGAGACCTAGATTTATCAAGAGAGCATCCCCGTCATATAACGTAATCTTCATTATACCACCCTCGGACAACGTTGGGCTACGAGCCGCATGCTCGCCCATTGTTGCCCTGCCTTGATACCCCAGCTAGACTTTATTAACTGAGCAGACACTGGTTAGAGATAAGCCCCATTATTATATGTATGCAGCATTATTATTCACTGCACTTTTGAGCCGAGGTTGTTGTTGAGTTGCACAACCCGAGTAGGCTGTTGCGTTGTGTCACAAAGCATTTCTTTAGTTGTCGAGCATTACTACCTTTGCGCAGTCTTTATTATTCGCCTGCCTATTATTACTATATGTCCTAGCATTTATTGTGACCCGTATTCTGCATTATAATTGTTCAAGATTCTTTACGAACATCTTCCCAGCATCAGACTTATTTCAGAAGTTTCCAGTTGATGTTGTAGGACTAGCATTGCACTTTCTTTAATACAGGAGTGCCAGTTATTTGAGTATCTACCGTAACGTTAATTAAGCACGTTAACTATCTTTTCTTTGTGTAACATAATCGAGTAATCTTTTACTGTTTGAGAATAGGCTGTTTCATTGAGCGTCAGCCTAGTGTGTGTGCACCAGTTACCGAGTCATAGGATACCTCGTTGTCCAGGCACGACTCAGGGCGGTAATGGTGTTTTGTTTTCCAGTGTTTAAGGCAGGGGTTGGATCTAGTGTTACCGTTGTTGCTGTTTGCCATTATCTAGTCCAATGTTGAAGAGCCCTGTGTCTTTGAGAACCTGGATCGTAACAGTACCTACCCGATAGCTCTATCGTTAGTGAGTGATGCATGTATTTTGTACTATTATTAATATCTTGTCAAATTACAAATTTGTTTGAATAGACAATTTTGACATAAATTGTAGTTTCTTTCTTCATACATAATTTAAAACATTTTACCAGAACGTCCTGAACTTCCCAAATTGCCTAATTACTTGAACATGACGAGAGTACATTGTTATAATATGTGCGATTAATTTGCTTGGGAAACAGATTAACTTGCTCATGTAGTGATGTACACCCTGTGTGGTGGCTTTGTGTTTTTATATTTCAAAAATATATTTTACTAAAGCGTTATTTCCACAATAGCGATTTTAATAGGTTCTTTTGTCTTTATATTGTGTCATCCCTGTTTTGGTTGTATATTTTGATAGGTATATTTTGATTAGTTCTTTTGTCTTTATATTGTGTCGTCCCTGTGTTGGTTGTATATTTTGATAGGATCTTTTGTCTTTATATTGTGTCGTTCCTGTTTTGGTTGTATATTTTGATAAGTTCTTTTGTCTTTATATTGTGTCGTCCCTGTTTTGGTTGTATATTTTGATAGGTTCTTTTGTCTTTATATTGTGTCGTTCCTGTTTTGGTTGTATATTTTGATAAGTTCTTTTGTCTTTATATTGCGTCGTTCCTGTTTTGGTTGTATATTTTGATAGGTTCTTTTGTCTTTATATTGTGTCATTCCTGTTTAGGTTGAATATTTTGATAGGTTCTTTTGTCTTTATTGAAATGCTAGGTTTTTCTTTTTTACACCGGTGTAATGCCCTCGAAAATGTCCCGCAACCACAATAATGTACTACCCGAGTTGACATCAGGTATAGCGTAAAATAGTCGTAGATGGTAAGTCCAATAAACTCATCACGTGAAAACACCACGAGACTATCACCTGGTTCTTAAAAATCGGACTAAGGTTGCTATACTTTTAGTACGTCCGTGGTAGTACAGTGGGTTAGCGCGCGGGCCTGGTGGTGATGGTGGTGCGTCACTAACCAGGGTTCGAACCCCACCCAAGGCACCTCAAAACCTGTGGGTTTTTAGGAGGGTTAAATTCCCTTCAGAGGTTCGTACCCCACGCCAGGTACCAGGAAAGGTTGATCCTAAAGGTAGCCTGGGGATATTTCCCTTCCTATTTAACCTGGAAAAACCTAGCATTTCATTAAATGAAGAGGAGTTGGGACAAGAGGAAGAGATGGAAGAAAGACACACGGGAGAAATAGCCCCTAACATGACCTCAGAGGATACCGAGGAAACCTTGGAGGAGGTAGATACCGATTCCCAGGATTTTTAAAGTACCCCCCGCCCAAGATGGCCTCGGCGGGGGATGCCATAACTGACCACACTGCCCCCATTTATTACCTGGCCAAAATCAAGGACATTCCTGTCCGCTTGCTAATCGACACGGGAGCTGCCAAGTCATGTTTGTTCAAATCTTACTATGAAATACATCACCGACTATTTGGCCCTTTGTTAACCTAACAAGTGCGCATGGGGGTAATTGGAAACGTCCCCCTGTGCTGACGTATTTGAGGTGTTTCCGTCACTAAAATATTCATTGTGCCATTAATAGCATTAATACTTATCCATATGCGCCTATTATGGGTTGATTATAAAGGTATTAACCTGAAACAACAATAAAACGAGTGAAAACAGCGTTTGGATGGTCAAAATCGGAGATATAACCCACGAGTTGTATAATGTATGGGTGAGGCAAGCTGCTTTCCCGCCAATTTCCCCCAAGGCCACTGAGACACAGTCGATCGATACTCTCTCTCTCTCGCTTGCATTCGCTTGCTGTCAGTGATGACCACACCCTCCAACCGGAGGGTTGGAGTGTGTGGGGGAATAACAGGGAAAATAGGTGATAACTGAAGGAGAGGAGGAAAGTGGAGGGGAGGTAGAGGACTGAGATTTTGCATGGCCCAGGGGCCAAAAAATAAATAAAAAAATAAACAAATTATTATTTTTTTTTTTCGATGTCAAAAGTTGATTTTCTTTTTCACTCACTCTTAAGAGTCTCCCCGCAGTCCGCCGGGGGAACTCTTAAGAGTCTCCCGGCAGTTCCCGGGTTAAACACCAAAACAGAACTAATCTCAGCTGCTGATACTTACTTAAATCTCCTAGGAGACACTTTACCCCTATCAGTAACCACTCCTGCCCCCCATGCTCGTTGTTATCACACATTCACAGTATTTTCCTCCAACTGTAAACATTATGATGGTTTCCTTGGACTTGACCTCCCTCAAAAACTCCAGGCCCAGGTCGACTGCGGCCAAAGACTGATATCATTAAAAAAAATTCCAACCCAAAGCCTCTGACAAACCCATCACGCAGAAACCCATTAAAAAAAAAAAAAAACACCCTCCCCCTCAACAAACCCTGAGTCAGGGTTACCAAATTGCAGCTAGCACTAAGGTGACCCCTAAACCCTCCCCTTGCCCTGACTCCCCTCCAAATCTCACCCCATTCAGTAAACAAATGCCTCAACAAACGAAAGAAGACAAGTCCAAGCAACTCCCTCTCGGTAATTCCTTCCATTCTCTTCATGCTGTCCCGGATAAATCCTCCCATGTTTTCAGGACAGACTCTGATATATGTAACCATCATTCCATCCAATGTTTATGTACACATGTTTCCAGGAAAAATGCCGATCAATGTACCCAACAAAATTTCCCCCATGCCCCCAGAAATGTTCAGCTATCCCACCGCTGTCACCAATGTTATGCCCTGTTTTTCTACAGGATTAACTTGGGTAATGTGGGTTCTATCTGACTGGGTATATAAGGCTGCATGCACAATACAAGGTATGAGGAATAGAGAACACAAAATAAACACACGGTAACACGACACACGATCACTTTTATTTAAGTAGATGAATAAAGAGCATAGACAAATAGTAATTCTCATACAAAACAAATAATAGAAGGGAACTGCTAGCATTAGCGGATCTGGATGGAGCCTAGTCTCCCGCTTCCAACGTTCAGGTATACTCTTCTGATCACAGGTTTAGTTAGCAAGTTTTATTATACTGGAAGACCTCAATATATTTATGTATTCAATTTCACTGATTTGATCTCTTACTGGCTGGTCGCGTGCCCAAGTAGCAGCTCACAGTTAGGATTAGACACGCGTCTATTTTAGAACACGGAATCTCTAGTAACCTCATGGGGGTACTGATCAAAGGTTTATATTCTTATGGAAGAAATACGTAGAACACAAATCAGTGGGCGAACGTTAGATATCACTAGGGTTTTAATATCTGAATTAGGTAATTACGAGAGTCAATGTCGCCTGTTAATTAATGAACACTGATACGCTTAGTACGTCCCAAATGGAATGGTTAGATATGAGTTACACTGGGCAAGGTTATAGCCACTTCATAGAAAGTTAATAAGTGAGTGTCAACTGGTACTATAACACTTAGTACTAGTAACATGAATCTTGAATAGTATTTGTAGGTCTGGTCCTGGTTATCTTGCTTCCGGTGATGTTGGGGGCTAACGACTGGTTCCTCGGCCGTCCAGGTGGTCCAAAATGTAGGAAGTTCTCAAGTCGGATCTCTTGACGATCGGTGCTGGTTACACACTTATATACCCACGAATTTGTGTGAAGGTTATAAGGTGCACGTTAGGACTTGTACATGGACAGCTCTTCTATTTAACTTCTGCCATGGAGTTTGCCGGCTCGGGAATCTCTCAACTCAGGAACAACACAAGGGCAGAGCTAGAGGTTAACTTCAGGGTAGTGACCACTGGATGGTATCTAACTTTCAACTGATTTGACTGGGGGCGGGAGCTAGGTTTATAGGCTCGGTTCTGGACCCTGTAGACAATAGGAATCTCGAGTCTTATGGACTTATTTGAGCTCTCAATAGATATGGGGACTGGGTAAGATGGTGATTACTGTTGTGGCACATGGCTATAGGAAGCCTTCAATTTGTGATATAACTGAGCCTTAGTAAGAGGTACTATTTTGGCTATACTGGAAGTATTTATGGAAGGGAGACTGGATCTACTTTGTGGGGATGACTGGGACAGCTGTGATAGGGGCATCTCTCTTATATTGCTCAGTCTTTGTTCTATTGCATAGCTGAGGTGCTAATTTGACTATCCGAGTATGCAAAACAGGTGGATGGGTTATTGTGGGTATAGAGAAGTGAGTAAGGGGGTTAGACATGCATGGTTAGTTCATTGATAGGAAGAATTCCTAGGCTACCTGGCAATGACCCGGAAGTCAAAACAGGGGTCAGGTATACCTCCGCGGGGGTGGGGGTCTCCCTCCTCGGGTGGGTAAAAAGGGGTAGCCGGGCGCTCTCCCTCAGCAGTGTGGCGGCAGCGGTGGTTCTTGATTCGGATAAAAGGTTGCATTACATTGCAAGTTTGGAACAGCCAGAAGACGAGAACATCATGGCGCACCGTTCTCACATTCCCATCCCACATTATGATGGAGAAACTTATGAGATCGAAACATTCATGGACATAGTGAAACCCGTACTTGACCTAGTTTATACCACGGACGCAGAAAAAATAGCCGTAACATTAACGCACCTGGGAAAAGCCGTTTCCCTGGTTGCCTATCAAGTGCACCTTGCTCTCACCTGGGACGAATTTCGCCCAATAGTGATAGAAGCCATTAAGCCTTCGTTGGGCGTTTTCGTGGCCCACACCCGTATCCAAGACACTAAATTCGAAGGCGATTTAGATGCCACAGTGAATAAGATTGCCCAACACATAAAAATGTCTTTCCCCACGTTGACCAGAATCCAACAAGAACAGCAAATTCTGGTCAACCTTGTGTCGATATTGCCCTCAGCAGTAAAAGACCATTGCCGTGTGCACGATTTCGTCGGATACAAAAAAAGATCTCATCACGATCCGACGTATTTTGGCCGTGCGCACAGAAGCACCCACCCAAATCGCTGCAATCAAGAAGTTTCCCACGCACCCGCAGCAACCCGACCACCAAAACTCCAAGAATGCCTACCCAGCCTCATCCTTCAACAACAGACCCACCTACCCTTCTGGCAAGCCCCAACCCAGTAGACCCCGGTTCCAACCTACCCAGCCACGCAGAATCTTCAACCGGAACAGGAACTACAACACCTACCAAAGTAAAAACCCTACCTTAGTCATTATCAACCCCTATGATTTCCCTGCCTGTAATGCTTAGTGTGCTTTCCATCAAATTCGTGACTCTGCCAAACCTCGCCCCTTTACTCCTTGCATTTCTGTAAATGAAGAGGAGTTGGGACAAGAGGAAGAGATGGAAGAAAGACACACGGGAGAAATAGCCCCTAACATGATCTCAGAGGATACCGAGGAAACCCTGGAGGAGGTAGATACCGATTCCCAGGATTTTTAAAGTACCCCCCGCCCAAGATGGCCTCGGCGGGGGACGCCATAACTGACCGCACTGCCCCCATTTATTACCTGGCCAAAATCAAAGGGCATTCCTGTCCGCTTGCTAATCGACACGGGAGCTGCCAAGTCATGTTTGTTCAAATCTTACTATGAAATACATCACCGACTATTTGGCCCTTTGTTAAACACCAAAACAGAACTAATCTCAGCTGCTGATACTTACTTAAATCTCCTAGGAGACACTTTACCCCTATCAGTAACCACTCCTGCCCCCAAACGGACAGACTGATATAGAACAACACATTATTAACACCACAGGCCCCCCCATACGACAACCATCCCGTAGAAAGAACCCCATACAACGTCAGGAAGAGGAACGCCAAGTCCAGGAAATGTTAGATGCCGGGATTGCCACCCCGTCCATTAGCCCCTGGTCTTCCCCTGTTGTCTTAGTCAAAAAGAAAGATGGGACAACCCGTTTTTGCGTCGATTACAGGAGGTTAAATGACGTAACCATTAAAGACGCTACGCCCTTACCCCGAATAGACGATTCCCTTGACTCCCTACACGGATCCAAATGGTTCACTACCCTCGACTTGCAAGCAGGGTATTGGCAAGTGCCTATCAAGGCCGAGGACCAAAAGAAAACAGCATTTTCCACTAGTGGTGGCCATCACTATGAATTTAACGTCCTACCTTATGGCCTCTGTAACGGACCCGCCACTTTCTCCCGTTTGATGGAAGCGGTATTACATGGCCTAACCTGGGAAACCTGCCTAGCCTATCTGGACGATATTATTGTGTACTCTCCAACCTGGGAAGAACACCTCCTCAGGTTGAGACAAGTCCTTCAAAGAATCCGAGCCGCCGGGTTGAAATTAAAACCTTCAAAGTGCGTGATTGCCCGGAATAAGGTAGATTTCCTCGGACACGTGATATCTGAACATGGTATTGCGCCAGACCCAAAGAAACTTCAAGCCATACAAAACCAAACCCCACCCACCACTGTTAAAGGAATACGTTCGTTTCTAGGTTTAGCCGCATACTACAGACGTTTCGTCCCCCACTTTGCCACCATAGCCAGACCCCTCCACCAACTTACCCACAAAGACACCCCGTTCACCTGGACACCTGAAAGAGACCTCGCGTTTAACACTTTGAAGCAAAAGCTAATCCAAGCCCCTATTGTCGCTTTCCCTGACTACCAAAAACCTTTCCGTCTTTATACCGACGTATCTCTGTATGCCATGGGTGCAGTTTTAGCTCAAGTCAGAGACGGAGAGGAACATGTGATAGCGTATGCCAGCTCCACCCTCACCCAACCACAACAGAATTACGCAGCCACCAAGAGAGAGTGCTTATGGATCATTTGGGCACTCAGCCACTTCCGGTCATTTGTGTTGGGTGTAAAACTCGAAATAATTACCGACCATCAATCTTTACAATGGCTGCGTAGGTGCGAAACCAACTCAGCCATTGTGGTACGTTGGAGGGAGACACTAGAGGACTACGACTTTACCATACAATATCGTCCAGGCAAACTCCATACTAATGCAGACGCCCTGTCACGTTTGCCAGTACCAAAAGACCCCCCCACCAACCTAGCCGCCTTACAAAACACTCAGTTGGTATCTACCCCCACCCCCCGACAGAATGCCCCCCCAGCTCCCTCCCTAATTCAATCTTGGGAAGCAAGAATCAGACCCCCCTGGATACCGTTAAATATCTTCCGGGGACTGACTCGCTGGGGAGATCAACTTGCCACAGACACTGGTCACATAATCTTGGACCCCACCATTGCCCATGACTACATGATTGCCATCCACGAGGGAAACGGCATACACCTGGGACAAAAGAAGATGTTAAAAATCTTCACAGACCAATACTGGACTCCCAACCCCTCCAAAATTGCACGAGTGACAGAATCCTGCAAACCGTGTTTATTGGGAAAGGATAGATCACGCACCCCAAGCCCAGCTGGTACCTTGTCGGCTACCAAACCATTCCAAGTCCTATCCCTCGACATCATGGGCCCGTTCCCTCCTTACGCTGGCAAGCGCTATATCGTCACATTTGTGGACGTCTATTCCAAATTTTTAATCGCCTGCCCAGCTACAGACCACACAGCCACCACAGTCGCCACACTGCTTGCCACAGAAGTATTCCCTATATTCGGTCTGCCCCTTGCTCTTCTATCCGACAATGCCCCCGAGTTTAGTGGACACGTTTGGCAACAGTTCACCCAACAATGTGGCATTAAGATTAAACACTCATCCCCATACTGGCCTCAAGGAAATGCTATATGCGAACGCAGCCATCGCACCATCAACAATCAGTTGCGAACAAAAATGATTGCTTTTAACACCACAGACTGGCCATCACAACTAAAAATGATACAATGGGGCATGAACACCTGTCCCCGAGAAGACGGTATTTCCCCTCATGAACGGTATTTCCCCTCATGAACGTGTTTACGGCGTACCCCCCCTGTTACTGCCATTCCATCACCACGCTCACCTTCCCTCCACCACCTCCACAATTGACTCACTGCAACATCTGCAAAACACCCTCCATACCGCCCAGATCTGTCAGGACACCAAAACTGATAACATCGATGACAAAAACCCTTTCGCCATCCATGACACCGTAATGGTAGCCAACCTCCCTATCACCAACAAGTTAGGCCCTCGCTATGTCGGGCCCTACACCATCACACAAGTCCCAAACGCCTATCAAGTCACCATCGACAATCACGGCGTGACTCGCACGTTCCGAACTAGATTCGTCCGAGCGTTTAAACCACTCCAACCACAAGACAATCCCCCACCCCACACGGCTGAACCAGAATTAAACACCCCTATTACGCCATACACTCCAGCTATGAAAATCCCCACACAAACCCCTAAAGACCTAAGCCCTCCGACACCGAACAAACAGACCATTCCTCAACATACCCCCCGAACTAACCTCCACAAACCCCAAGCCCCCACTATCACACCCTCCTCCACCATGACACCTTCGTTCACTTCTGATAATCAAGTACCTCCCCCGCTTATCCAAATACGAAAGCCTCCCCCCACAACCCCGACCACAACAGAGACTCTGCCGTCTAGCCCTGACATACCTTCCCCAAGCACCACACTAAGAAAACCACACACCCCACCCAAAACCAAGTACACACCCAAACACACCACACAATCTACCTCAGTAACCTCACGCTACAACCTACGCCCACGACACAAACTTTTTAAAACCTCCAGGAAACACACCCTGCTAACCAAATTCCGTAGGGGTGCCAGACCACTAACCTCCTCCTCTTCTTCTTCGTCGACTTCTCCTCCACAAAGGGAAAGAAGACGAATAATCACCCCTAAACACCATAAACCCTCTAACTATAGCCCAGAAGTAACCACCCCCACAACAAAACACATGCCTTCCTCTTCAACCTCATCCCCTCTCAACCCCCACCAAACACCCATAAAACCGCCCACTGCCACCACCAGCAAATCACCAACCTCACCAAACGACACACCCCACACACGTCCCTACCTCCAACCCTCCAACTTAAATCTACACTCCTTACCCACCCGTCTAGCCCCCCCCCCCCGCATCCGCCCCTTTCCCCTCCACGATCCCCACCACCCCACCCACACATCGACCAACCTCCTCATCTCACCGAACCCCCAACCAACCCCCCCCCAAAAGATTCCCCCCCCCCACAAAGTCACCCCTGAGAGAACCCCCACATGTCCTTTACCTGTAAAACGTTCTTCCCCTCAATATAAAACATCGTCGAGCGACTCAAGTCCCACGACAAACATCTACCTTCCCACCAGGACCGCCAGAGGTAGAATAATCAACAGACCCATCAGATTTAAAGACAGCGATACAAAAATAACACCCCGTTCTGACACTCAGGACCCAAGCCACACAACACACACACCCCCTCCTTCCCACACCTTACCTAAACCGATCTTGCGCATTGCCTCACTCACTATATTTTCCCAACCTACAACACCGCCCAAGAAAACCAAAAAAAAACCAGACTCACATTCCCCCTTCATCCCCAGCTCTGTTGTCACGCGTGAATCCCCCTTCGGTTAGTAACCCATTCACCACACTAAACAGACCTCCTGTCAATCCCACACACCTCACTCCGACCCCCACGGGGGAAAGCTACAAACCATTCATACGGAAGGTTAAAGTAAAAACCCCCACTGGACACTTGGTCCGTGTACCACGCCCACATCAAGCCCGGGCAGCCGCCAGCCACAACACAGAGGACACATTCTTACAGGTATACATTGACCTGCAAAAGAAACCTGACCGTCGCTCTCTTGCTTGGTGGAACCTTCTAAATACCCTTAAAATGACCCACCATGACTATGCTTCTTTTTACTTCACCCTTGAGGCTCGAGGACGAGCCTATAATGAAGGAGAGGGAAGTAAAATGCCTCAGAACAAGAAGCCCACCACAGAAGCCACGAGCGAACACCACACAGAAACACCCGAAAGAAAGGTCCACAGAACGAAAGGACCAGCTGACCGAGCCAGCCAATTCAGACAGGTCCAAGCCCGCAGGGCTAAGCAGCTCCAGGCCGCACCTACATACCCCTTCTAAACTGACCATTTTCCACACCTCACGTACACTACCCCCTCGTGTCCTACACTTCTAACTACAAAGATGATGAACAGGAATATACATTCATATTAAAAACACCCATGCCCTGTCCCTACGTAGAGCCAATGCCAACACATCAGACAGCCATAATTATATCTATGTATGTTCTTACATCCGAGAAGTAGATGTTATATACCTTAGAAGTTAATACACCCATGCTGTCCCTAGGTTTAAGATATTCATATTAACATACCCTAACATACCTTGTCTTGCCAGATTAAGTTTCTGAAGACCCATCGCCCCCATAAAATCTATGTATTCAATCCTTAGGTTAAGTATTAATATGAACATTCCCTAAACATATCTTGTCTTGCCAGACTAAGTTTCTGAAGACCCATCGCCCCATAAAATCTATGTATTTAATCCTTAGTTTAAGTATTAATGTTAACATTCCCTAACATATCTTGTCTTGCCAGACTAAGTTTCTGAAGACTCATCGCCCATAAAATCTATGTATTCAATCCTTAGGTTAAGTATCTTTATCCGCCATTGTGTTCACCGTTTTCCATTTACTTTTCCACAATTGTCATACGTCTTCCACTTACCTCCTTCGTATCCACAGTCCACACTACGCCATATTACTTCGTGTCCTACACCTTTTACCCGCCCGATTCTACCTACACGATGATGAACAAGAATATACATTCATATTAAAAACATCCATGCCCTGTCCCTGAGTTGAGCCAACGCCAATCAATCCGACAGCCCTATATCTATGTATGTTCTTACATCCGAGAAGTAGATGTAAAAAAAGAAACCACATGTCCAAACTCATAAGAAATTAAAGATACCCACGGGTACACCAAGATATAGAACCATTGCCCCCATAAGACTTAGACAGCCATGACTACAGATGTTAGCCACCATGCTGTAACGTAATCCTTACCCCAACCAGAGATTGTATAGATAACCTTTGTTACCAGTATCTATCATAGTACCTCGAAACAATAACGCAGTACCCCTACGAACTGCCGCTTTCCTTGGGTCTATATTTCATAGAAAACGCAGTTCCCAGGGACACCTAGACGTACAAAAAAGCGTGTCAAATAATAGGTCCATAACCCCTCGTATGTACGAGAAATAATACACCATGTTTTCCTTATTTTATCCACAAGTCACGCACACACCTACAGTTAACCTCCTTCTCCCCCACCGCCCCACAGTCCACATGATTCTATCTTTTCCAGACTCATATACCACCCCGTATTTGCATCCCCCGGTAGCATTTGACTAATGTACTTTCACTGTCTTTTCAAACTCCAATATCAATTGTAGCCTAATGCCACCCCCACGCCCAGGGACCTTAGGGGCAAATTTCCCTGTAGCCCCTGAGCTTCCCCCCCTCTCATTAAGATACCCGCGCTTCTCGACTCTTGTCCGACCTAGTCTCTCTCTCTCATACCTCTTGAAGATCCTTGATTTTTCCGTTGCTAACGCTCTCCAACCTTTTATATATACTCCTATCCAGCCTACCTTCACTTAGTAGGCCAGAACAACATTAGAACTTTACTAACCCCTTGCATGCCATCTATTCTCTTACAACCCATTCACAACCCTGCACCCCATGGTCGTCGGTGCGAGGCTCGCCGCCTCGCCAGTAGCTAATTTCTATTGCCATACTTCCAGATAAATGTGGCAGAGTTAGCAACCAGTCTCCACCACATCCAGCAAGCCATGCAATTAACAGCCAACCGAGTACACCCAGCTAGCCAAGGCACCTTCGGTTTTGATATTAAGAACACCCACATCTGTCTCATAAACAGAGGGTTATTACAAACACTGGTGATATGGCAAGCCCCTAGCCACAGCCGCCGGACGACCATCCCAGAGGGAGAGCGCCCGGCTACCCCTTTTTACCCACCCGAGGAGGGAGACCCCCACCCCCGCGGAGGTATACCTGACCCCTGTTTTGACTTCCGGGTCATTGCCAGGTAGCCTAGGAATTCTTCCTATCAATGAACTAACCATGCATGTCTAACCCCCTTACTCACTTCTCTATACCCACAATAACCCATCCACCTGTTTTGCATACTCGGATAGTCAAATTAGCACCTCAGCTATGCAATAGAACAAAGACTGAGCAATATAAGAGAGACGCCCCTATCACAGCTGTCCCAGTCATCCCCGCAAAGTAGATCCAGTCTCCCTTCCATAAATACTTCCAGTATAGCCAAAATAGTACCTTTTACTAAGGCTCAGTTATATCACAAATTGAAGGCTTCCTATAGCCATGTGCCACAACAGTAATCACCATCTTACCCAGTCCCCATATCTATTGAGAGCTCAAATAAGTCCATAAGACTCGAGATCCCTATTGTCTACAGGGTCCAGAACCGAGCCTATAAACCTAGCTCCCGCCCCCAGTCAAATCAGTTGAAAGTTAGACACCAACCAGTGGTCACTACCCTGAAGTTAACCTCTAGCTCTGCCCTTGTGTTGTTCCTGAGTTGAGAGATTCCCGAGCCGGCAGACTCCATGGCAGAAGTTAAATAGAAGAGCTGTCCATGTACAAGTCCTAACGTGCACCTTATAACCTTCACACAAATTCGTGGGTATATAAGTGTGTAGCCAGCACCGATCGTCAAGAGATCCGACTTGAGAACTTCCTACATTTTGGACCACCTGGACGGCCGAGGAACCAGTCGTTAGCCCCCAACATCACCGGAAGCAAGATAACCAGGACCAGACCTACAAATACTATTCAAGATTCATGTTACTAGTACTAAGTGTTATAGTACCAGTTGACACTCACTTATTAACTTTCTATGAAGTGGCTATAACCTTGCCCAGTGTAACTCATATCTAACCATTCCATTTGGGACGTACTAAGCGTATCAGTGTTCATTAATTAACAGGCGACATTGACTCTCGTAATGACCTTATTCAGATATTAAAACCCTAGTGATATCTAACGTTCGCCCACTGATTTGTGTTCTACGTATTTCTGCCATAAGAATATAAACCTTAGATCAGTACCCCCATGAGGTTACTAGAGATTCCGTGTTCTAAAATAGACGCGTGTCTAATCCTAACTGTGAGCTGCTACTTGGGCACGCGACCAGCCAGTAAGAGATCAAATCAGTGAAATTGAATACATAAATATATTGAGGTCTTCCAGTATAATAATACTTGCTAACTAAACCCGTGATCAGAAGAGTATACCTGAACGTTGGAAGTGGGAGACTAGGCTCCATCAGATCCGCTAATGCTAGCAGTTCCCTTCTATTATTTGTTTTGTACGAGAATGACTATTTGTCTATGCTCTTTATTCATCTACTTAAATAAAAGTGATCGTGTGTCGTGTTACCGTGTGTTTATTTTGTGTTCTCTATTCCTCATACCTTGTATTGTGCATGCAGCCTTATATACCCAGTCAGATAGAACCCACATTACCCAAGTTAATCCTGTAGAAAAACAGGGCATAACATTTATATTGTGTCGTCCCTGTTTTGGTTGTATATTTTGATAGGTTCTTTTGTCTTTATATTGTGTCGTCCTTGTTTTGATTGTATATTTTGATAGGTTCTTTTGTCTTTATATTGTGTCGTCCCTGTTTTGGTTGAATATTTTGATAGGTTCTTTTGTCTTTATATTGTGTCGTCCCTGTTTTGGTTGTATATTTTGATAGGTTCTTTTGTCTTTATATTGTGTCGTCCCTGTTTTGGTTGAATATTTTGATAGGTTCTTTTGTCTTTATATTGTGTCGTTCTGTTTTGGTTGTATATCTTGATAGGTTCTTTTGTCTTTATATTGTGTCGTTCCTGTTTTGGTTGTATATTTTGATAGGTTCTTTTGTCTTTATATTGTGTCGTCCCTGTTTTGGTTGAATATTTTGATAGGTTCTTTTGTCTTTATATTGTGTCGTTCCTGTTTTGGTTGTATATTTTGATAGGTTCTTTTGTCTTTATATTGTGTCGTCCCTGTTTTGGTTGAATATTTTGATAGGTTCTTTTGTCTTTATATTGTGTCGTCCCTGTTTTGGTTGTATATTTTGATAGGTTCTTTTGTCTTTATATTGTGTCATTCCTGTTTTGGTTGTATATTTTGATAGGTTCTTTTGTCTTTATATTGTGTCGTCCCTGTTTTGGTTGTATATTTTGATAGGTTCTTTTGTCTTTATATTGTGTCGTCCCTGTTTTGGTTGTATATTTTGATAGGTTCTTTTGTCTTTATATTTTGTCGTCCCTGTTTTGGTTGTATATTTTGATAGGTTCTTTTGTCTTTATATTGTGTCGTCCCTGTTTTGGTTGTATATTTTGATAGGTTCTTTTGTCTTTATATTGTGTCATCCCTGTTTTGGTTGTATATTTTGATAGGTTCTTTTGTCTTTATATTGTGTCGTCCCTGTTTTGGTTGTATATTTTGATAGGTTCTTTTGTCTTTATATTGTGTCATCCCTGTTTTGGTTGTATATTTTGAAAAGGTTCTTTTGTCTTTATATTGTGTCGTCCCTGTTTTGGTTGTATATTTTGAGAGGTATATATTGATAAATTCTTTTGTCTTTATATTGTGTCGTTCCTGTTTTGGTTGTATATGTTGCAAGTTTTACATTATCATTTATTACATGCATTATCTTAAGGGGGGGTCACAGGCTTTTTTCTTTCTTTCTCTCCTTTTCTCTCTTTCCCTGGCTTGTATCCATTCGGCCCCATTCAGCCAACTGTTTTAAGACGTTTATCCCCATCCAGGTGTCGATATCTTCCTGGCGAGCGATAGCTAGCCAGCATTGTATGGAGAAATCCGGCTTCGCCAGAGACATTTTTCTATCGAAAAATGTACACATTTAGCTTGCTGTCAAAACAAAAATATATGTATGCTGGCTCGCTACCGCTCGCCAGGAAAATATTGACACCTGGATGAGGGTAAACGTCTTAACACAGTAGGCTGAATGGGGCCGAATGGATACAAGCCAAAGAGAGAGGGAGATAAAGAGAAAAAAAGTGAGGTGGGCTCCCTTAAGCCGGCAAATCTATACAATTCATGTGGCTGTACCATTGGTCAAAGTAACTGATGTCGTGTGTCCTTGACAGAGTGTTGTGCGTTTGTGGGAGAAGGAAAAATACCAGACTTATGTGGCAGCTATGAAAGACAACAGACATTATTGGGTGCAGGACATCCCTCACAACTTTGACCAATATTACCGTGATGAGGCGGGCAGGACTCTACTACACTGGGCGGCAGAGTACGGACTGACTATAGTGGTGAGGAGTTTGCTGCACCAGGGTGATGTTAACCCTAATGTTGTGGACTACACTGGTTCCACACCCTACCATCTGGCCCAACGTGCTGGTCATAGTCAAGTTATAAAGGCACTCGAGGCCCACACCTGCCACACAGTAAGTCACCAACCAATTATCAACAGTAGTAAAATATCTGGGTGGATGGGACTCGTCAGGCTTGGTCGGCAACCCATTTAGGGGAGACAACCTTAAATAAATCCTTACTGCTTACCTAAGGGTGAAGCAGGTTGGTGGATGAACTAGCCACTCACCACTGTAGAAAATGTGCTAAAAATGCATAGAAGGCCTCTGAGTCAGACGGTCCCTAAGTTGAGTGGTTGAGTGTTCAGTCCTGTAAGTCCTTAATAAACTGGCATCGATTGTCCTCATGGGGAATAGGTCCACTTGGGGAGTTTTTTGTATGGCCACCCTCAACGGGAGTTAGGCATCGGGCAATAGATAGATAGAGAGATAGACTAAAATATCTCTATTTCCACTTTTCAAATACCACACCCCTGTTCTTCTCTACAGTAGTTAAACTAATTTTTTGACAAACAAGCACATACTAGTTTCTGACGCCGGGCCGTGCTGTGTAATTTAAAATGTGTGCTTAGTTGAAACCAAGCTAATCTTAGAGTTTCTGCTTAGTGTCTTTATAAAGTCAAAATAGTTGCATCCCCTAGTTTAAAAAATAATTGGAATACATTATTCTTCTCCACCAAACTATATACATAGGAATTACAAGTATGGTATTTATTAGTAGCATCTTATTCACAGCTGATCTCATGATACCCAAGAACAAAGTCAATCACTCGCTAGCCTTTTTAATGTTAGGTTAGTTAGACCCTCTCTAAAACTATGCTTGCTAATTTTTCGGGCAGTATCCTTTATTAATTTTTCACCACTCAGTACATACAAGCCCCAGAACTCTGAGAAGAGTTATTGTTGAAATGGTGTGTGTGTGTGTGTGTACTTACTCTAGTTGTACTTACTCTAGTTGTATTGCGGGAGTGAGCATGCTCGTTATTTCCCGCCTCCTATATGTGTAGGTGTTATATGTATCGTTGGAATGGCTGTGGATGCGTGTGTAGTCTGTATTGTTAGCCAATTGGCGACATCGGAAACGAAGGCTTAGGGTGGATCTGTATGGTACCATTCTCACTATAGACGGTACCGTCTCGCCCGAAGGCTTAGGTAGCCATCAGCTTAGGTGAACCATATGATACCCATCTCGCCTTGTACCATTTTTGCCAACCCCAGATGGGACGTCACAATGTCGTCCACTTATTCCAGGTACCTATTTACAGCTAGGTGAACTGAGGCTAACACATGAAAGGAGACAAGCCCAATTTGTCTCCGCCCGGCCAGGGATTGAACCCCCGGCCCCTCGTGTGTGAGACGAGAGTTCTACCACTAGGCTACGGACTGTGTGTGTGTGTGTGTGTGTGTGTGTGTGTGTGTGTGTGTGTGCGAGCACATATTTTGTGCGTGAGATTGTTGCATCTCATCAAAATATAACATAATTATTGTTTTGCCAGGATTTGTGCTGCTGGGCTACTTAAGGGGGATCACCTGCTTGTTTTCTCTTTCTTTCCTTTTCTCTCTTTCCCTGGCTTGTATCCATTCGGCCCCAGTCAGCAAACTGTTTTAAGACGTTTATCCCAATCCAGGTGTCGATTTCTTCCTGGCGAGCGATAGCGAGCCAGCATTGTATGGAGAAATCCGGCTTCGCCAGAGACATTTTTCTATCGAAAAATGTACAAATTTAACTTGCTGTCAAAACAAACAAAAAATATATATATGCTGGCTCGCTACCGCTCGCCAGGAAAATATTGACACCTGGATCGGGGTAAACGTATTAAAACAGTAGGCTGAATGGGGCCGAATGGATACAAGCCAAAGAGAGAGGGAGAGCAAGAGAAAAAAAGCGAGGTGGGCTCCTTTAAGAGAGGCATTGGGGGTGGGAGATAAAGTGACCTAATCAGGTGCTCCCGCCCATTTCATCCGGGAAGCGCAATAGGCCTTCTGGAAGAATGTCCTAGGCCAGGGGTTGGCAACATGCGGCTCTTTCAGGACACTTGTGTGGCTCCAGAAGCTTCAGAAATAATCATTCTTCCTTCAAAATGAAGGCATCATCTAACACATTCAAGGCAACATTAGATTTGTTTTTTCACCTTCGAAAAGATGTACTGTATAGGTATCAATCGTCTTGTTTTCTAGAAACGTGACATGTCTCTCCTAAGCTTGTGAAAACCAGGATATTAAACACTATCACTATAATTTGTTTAGAACTGAAGTAGGGCATATTCTCTTATTTCTGAAGTACCGGTACTGTAGATTTCGGTTGATGAGACAATTTTTTTGTATTGCGGCTCCGACAATACAAATTTTTTATGAAACTTTAAAAAAATGGCTCTTCTAGCTTTAAGGGTTGCTGACCACTGTCCTAGGCGAACAGATAGGCCTCTTGGAAGACAGCCCATAAAAGAAAACAAAATAAATCAGTACCGGTGGGAAGCAATATGTGATTAGGTGGTATGTCTCCTTACCACCACCTCCTGCCTTCCCCTAACATGTGTCTTACCCCTCCTCCCTCTCCCCCCCCTCCTCCCCCCCCTTTCTCCTTCCGGTTTACCCCTCTTCTTTTATTCTAATTTTTCTCTCCAATTTCTCCCTTTTTGCTTTCTCCCGCCTTAATTATGTCAAGTCACCACTCTACCTTCCTCCCTCCACTCTCTGACATGCACGAGAGATGGCTGTCTCTCACTACTAGTCACTAGTATCTCACGAGACGTCGGAGAGGGTGGATGCATATCGCGCTCCCTCCCACCAACCTCTCCCATCACAAATATATGGTTTTTGATTGGATATTTGCTGTTTACACCTATTTTCAGGTTCTACATTGTTCAAATGTTCATTATACAAGTAAAATATATGCATATAGAGCAGTAATATTGTATTTTATGGTAACTATAATTTTTTTGGTCAGAATTGAAGCTTATCTTTTCGCAAGGGCGGCATTTAAAAAAACATGAATGGCGCGCTTCTCGGGTTAATGCTCTGCTTTAGCTCAGTGCTATGGCCTAGGGTTAGTACGCAGGATGATGCGAGTTCAATCCCACCCCGGGCAGCTCGTTTTGGTGGTGCACTTCCTGTCTTCCTATACCCCCTATAAAAATATATTTTGTGTACACTCCGTGTGTTCTTCCTCTCTAGTCAAACACCCCTGATTAAGCACCCTAATAATATTGGCACTTCATTGGTGGCAAGCGGTGGTCTTGAATTGGGAGTGGAGCAGAAGAGTGTGTACAAGAACTTTTGTACAAATAAAAATTCGGGAAAGAAGATACAACATGTCTATTATACCTTCTATTATCCGGCAACATGGAACAGAGAGGTATGGTTGACATTACTGGATATCAGGTGCCACACCATATCCAGCATCACAGAAAGACAAAAAGTTGTATATGAGGTGTCTTACCTGGGCATGCACGAACAACAAGTTATAGACAGGATCAGCAGTGAGACGTCCCGCGCCGACACCAAAAAGATCCTCACTGCCGCGTTTGGCACCACCCTCACACTCAACGAAGCTGAGCCACGCACTTCAGCTGACAGATGATGTGAAATTTTTTCAAATACAGGCCCATAAATTGTACAGAGTGGCCCGTTTTCCCAGATACCGTCCAGAAAGCCCTAAACCACTCCTCCTGCTGGGCCTCCATCTGTCCAGCCACCCCAGATATCATCAGGTACACCTCAGGCGGCTCATGTGGCTCTCCCCTTCTCTAGGCATCACATATGCCACAAAGACTCAACCAAGAGGCCTGTCCCCTTTCACCTGCCTGGACCGATTCGAACACAGTTGTAATCACCATGCCTCAGACAATCAAGACCCAGTCATGTCATATCTCACGGTTGCCTCATCGCTATATTTACCCCAAGGAACCTATCATTACCATCAATCAGCCACCACAACTCCTCGACAGCACTTCACCGCTCTGCCTTCATCACTATGGACTCCTTCCATGATCTTGCCGCAAATGGCAAACCAGTGCATTCTGCAGTCCTCAGGGATCATGACGAATCTAACAGATTCGTCCGGAAAATCCACAGCAGCCAGCAACTACCTGATCTCTTCCAGCACCACCTTCATGGGAAACTCTACATTGTTGCTAGTTCAAATAGAATAGGACGAAGGCCGTTACTCTGACATCTACAAACATATCTCACCAACATAAGCTGCACGTCCTACGTTGTGAAGGTGGGAGCCTACAGATGTGGTCTTGAGGACAGGACTGTGATTCAAATGGAGGTAATGATGGGCGGAACTTCAAGAAACCTCAGAAGGTGCAGAGGCTGAGATCGATAATTCATATTCCCTCGCATTCAACAGAGAGTTACTGTCGAGGCCCCGTTTCAGATCAGAGTCAATCTGATCTGAACAATTAAAGCAACAATGGAAGGATGAGCTACTCTGAACTCTTGCTGCCTTAGCTAGGGACTCACCACCAAAGACCCTAGCCAGAATGTGAAGGAGTAGCTGCCCTGTACTGGCAACAAAGGAGCTGTCCCGGACTGAACATGATGAAGGAGCTGCCCTGTGATAATAATGCCCTAGGTCCACCATGATCAGAGACCACGCTACTAACCTCACAAAAGAGATACCGAGGTACCAGACCGGCCAAGATAATGAAGTATATGCTCTCTCCCATGTAATTCTGTGTCTCTTATATGCCTTTTGTCCTTGTAAATATACTACATTTAGTGAACATTCCTTGTGTTCTTACTCTCCAGTCAAACACCACTTATTAAGCACCCTAATAATATTGGTATTTCATGTTTATTTACACAGATCAGAAACCCATATAAAAGACACAGAACTGTAGGGAAGAAAGCATATACAACGTTATCTTGGCTGGGCTGGTGCCTCGGCAACTCTGTCGCAAAGGTTGGTAGCGTGGTCTCCAAGCCTGGCAGCTTCGGACGTCGCCTGCTGCTGCTGGACCTATCGCATCATTATCGCAGAACAGCTCCTACTTCAAGTCCCAGCTGGCGGCCAGTGGTCTGATCTTGGTGTCTTCAGACGTCGGCTGTTACTGCTGGACCTAGGGAGTCGTTAACACAGGCAGCTCCTTCGTTGTCTGTACAGGGGAGCTACTTCTTCAGGATCTGGCTGGGGTCTTTGGTGATGAATGGCAGCAATAGTTTAGGGTAACTCATCCTTCCAATGTTGGATCACCTGCTCGTAGTAGTCGTCCGTCTCATTCGTAATACTCAGCTCCTTCACTGACAAGAGGGCTTTGTCAAGTATTCTTTCTTAGAATGAGGGTTGTCATTCCCTATGTCATCACTTTTCTCTTTAAGAATGTCTCTAAAATAGCCAGTGCCGTCCACCAAGCTGTTTTCACTTACTGGAGTCCTTCTGTCCATCGCATAGAGCTGCTGGGCCTTCAGAAGGGGAAAGGTGGGCTTTTGGTGAGCCCCAAGTCTGAGCTATAAATGAATCTTCCTGCTGCAGAATCCGGGGGTTTTAAGGTACAGCCAAGGGTCCTGGAGCCTTGTCTGCAGTTCCAGCTGCCCTCTGATTGCCTGCTGGTAGAGTATCTTTACCAATCACAGCAATGGTTCTGCCCACTGGTTGACTGTGATATGAAAGGAAGGCGTTATACTCAGTGTATTGTGAGCCACTGTGGATACAACTCTTGAGTCCTCGGGATACCAACAGTGATAATTCATCTGGTATCTGGATATTACATAGGTACAGAGAGTGCTGGCAAGTGTGGTGGGTGGTGGGCAGGCCTCCCTCTTCTTTTTGGATAAATGGGCTCTCCCTGTTCATCTCCCTGAATATTGCTCAACTAACTAAGCTATAAACTGTGATTCCCAAACCAGTAAAATATAATGCTTGTTATATAACTTTTCCTTCTATTACCTCATCAACAGCACTAATGATAAGATGCCATGTCGAGAAATTTAGGGAACTATAAATACATTAACAATTTAGTGAAGGAGTTAATTCGGTGGAAGGCTTGGTTATTGTCTATTATACCAAACACCAATACTGCAGAGCAAAAGCTGATAATGTTCGTCTGCTGTATAATTTCTCCAAAACTAGCCAATTATATTTTCCAAGATGAAGCAAACCTACTTCATTTGTCGAGACAATGTTTATGCAATAATTAAATAAATACCTATTTTCAGGGTAAAGATTACTTTATATTTTGATAATTGTGTATATAAAATATTTATTTTGAAAATGATAAAATCAAACAAACACAATGTTCAGATACCTATTCAAATGGTCTTGGATCAATAACAAAAGTATAGCCGTAGTGTTAGGTACCGGGTATGCTTAATTTTGTCCAAAATTCGGGAATTGCGCTTCTAATTTATAAGTATTATTATGCTTCCTATAATTCCTATTAATGTTATATTTGTGTGTATTAAGGACTCTCGGCCAGCAGCAGTTCAGTACGAGGAACTGCTGAAGGTGATAGGTTGTGGGTACGTGCCTTGGTTTGATGAGAGTCAGGAGGACATAGAAGAGAACACTCAGCAGCCAGACTACAACACAGAGGGTCCAGAAGAGTACCAGGAGCCAGAGCCCAGCAAACCTAAGCAGCGGTTGGTAGGACAGGTGTGTAAACTTTTGTGTGGGGGTACACCTATGGAACCAGTGAACCATCATGCCTGTCACGCCCTCCACCTGGCCATCTCCACTGACCGTCACAAACTAGTCAGTCTGCTCTTGGCATCCGGGGCGTCACTCACGGCCACTTCCCGCGGCCTCTCACTCCTGTACCTGGCCTGGACCTCGGACAATGTTACACCCAAGACATTAGCTGTCATCACCAGGGTAAGTGTGGTGGAGTGGTTTTGTTACTGGACTGGTAATCTTAAGGTCCCAGGTTCAATTCTCTATGTGTTAATGGGAAGATAGGAAGTTATTATGGGGATTGAGCTTGTGCTGTACTTGGTTTCAGTGCAATACCACAAAGCCCACCGACACCATAGAAAAGGCAGCCCTGCACGCAGCCGCTATACCTCTAGATTCTCACAGAATCGCTATTGTAGAATGTTTGCTTCCTTTTATTGCATTAACTAATCAAACTAACCCAATGTACATATTACCATAAAGTAATCTTTACTGTCTAACCTATTTATTACTTGGAGCGAGCCTTGATCTGCAGACATCTCGATTCACAAACACATACCTTACCAATAAGCTACTAAGGCAGCCACACTGATCTGGGTGATGATAGGTGCTTAAACAAAATATTAATATGAGCTTATAAATGCCCATGGGTATAGCGGCTGTGACCATGGCCTCCCATAAAATATTCCCACACTGTTTGTAATGTAACTGAGCTTTGTATGAATATTTCCAAATTCGAAATGTGCAATCTGGAGCAGTGCCTAATGAGTGATTGTCTCATTTAGTGGCGTTTGAAAGAGAGAGTTTTTACAAGGTTGTGATAATGAGATAACGAAACAGTGACATTGAAGCTTCAAGATGATCCCAAGCTGAACCAGCTTATTGTCAGTCTGCAACAGCTGCTGAGTTTATAAAGGAGTACAAAGGACAAAGGAGTACAAAGGAAATCAAGCAACAACAGGTCTAGTGATCCTTCTAGGATGCTTGTCCTCCAAAACACTGAGGATCAAGTGTCCAAACAGTGGTTTAGAGTGGGTAAGGGAACATTGGAAAGGGAACTTCTGCCCTGGAACTAACGTCCGTGGCAGGATTAGGAAGTTAGTAGGGGACAGATGGGTTAGTAACTGAGGGGAGGATAAAACAAAGTTATTCATTTACAAACGCAGTCAGTCGCGGGTTTGATGCGAGATATTTGTCTAGGCGAAGTTTAAGTGAATCAACGGTGCTGCAGTCTATAACATCTCGGGGAAGCCCATTCCATAAGTTGACAACTCGATTGAAGAAGAAATGTTTAGCTTCGTGTGAGTTAAAAGATTTACCAATAATTTTGCACCCGTTTCCCCGCGTGTAATTAGATTGGTTGATAGTGAAGTACTTACTACACTTCATATTGTCGATGCCTTTGATGATTTTGAACACTTGAATTAAGTCGCCTCTTAATCTGCGCTGGGTTAAAGGAAATAGATTTAATTCTCTTAGACGCTCCTCGTATGGTTTGTTCTTTAGGCTAGGTATCATAACTCTACGTTGAACTCGTTTTAGCTTGTCTATATCTTTTTGGTAATAAGGGCACCAGGATTGAACGCAGTATTCCAGAAGAGGGCAGACTAAGGAATTGTAAAGGGTTAGGATAACGTCTTTGGATTTATGCTCAAATGACCTGCCTATAAAGCCAATTATTTTGTTTGCCTTCTTAACAACTTCTGAACATTGTTGACTCGGTTTTAGGTTACTCGATATTGTTACTCCCAGATTGGTTTCTCTGTTTACATTCTTAAGCTGAGTGCCATTCATCAAATAGTTTGCTTACTCATTTTGGTATCCGATATCGGCGATATGTAGTACTTTACATTTATCCGCATTGAAACTCATTTGCCAAATTTGGGCCCAACATGACAACTTATCTAGATTGTGTTGCATATCGTCAACTTGTTCTTTTGAGAGTACGCTATTTGCAATTTTGTATCGTCAGCAAATTTTGAGATTGTACAGGTGAGACCCTCATCTATGTCGTTGATGTAAATTATTATTTACAGTATTTAGGTGTATGGAGTGGCAGGAGACAGGGTGGAAGAAATAGAGGAAGGGGGTGGTGAAGGGGAAAGACATATCAGAACACCACCACCAAAACCACAAACATACTAGAGCAAATGTCATAAAATTAAGTTGCAGCCCATCAAAATTGTGACACTATTATTTAAAATTACCGGTATTCAACATTTATGAACCTTGTTTCTCATACTTAAGCTACGGCTATAATTCACCTGACTTCAACAACTAATCCCAGAGTTTCCCTAGGTTGTAACAATGGCTAATCTCGATGTTAATATATAATTGTATAATTCCACGAATTAAATTTATCTACAGACTCTGTATGATGTGTTGGGGTACGAAGCGAGCCTGATGCCAGACAAGTCCGAACTGAGTAAGGGAGTGGACGCTCTGAGGAAGACCATGAATAGTAAAACACCCTGGAAGGCACACTGGCCTGATGGTGATTCAGCAGACCTTGGTAGATTAATGAAGATGGCAGCCAGAACCAACTGTCCCGTGACAGCATCCTTCTTATACCAGGCTGGTGCTGCATCTCCCTGCACAGAGGCCCTCCATGCCGCTCTGCAGGAAGGACACTGGAGGATGGCAGAGGCGTTAGTGAAGGACATGGGAGGCTGCATATACTTACCTGACACTGCTGATTGTCTGCCAATAGACATCATGCCTCACCAACATCTACACCCATTGGAGCAGGTCAGTCTTGTCGCAACATAACAGGTATTGGTTAACCCACTGAGGCGCAGAATGCGATTTGCGTGGTTTGTAGTATATTTTAAACCTTGAAATACCTCAGTTGCAGCTTGAAAATGTTAATTTAGTTATCCCAAACCTCTTCAGTTTTCCTTCAATGGTGGCTTAAAAATAAACTATTTTTAGAGGACCAACTTCGTTAAACCGGCAACGGCCCATTTAACTTTATTTTGGCTACTATTAGACAATTTAATTCAGTTTCAAAAGGGCCTCCAACAATTATCAGGGTTCGAACTATCTAATTAAACCCTTTTCATTGCCACAGATCCTTCTTAAACTGCACAGAATCATTTAAATATAGCTAGAATAAAATGAAAAAGACATCGTCGGTACAGCAAGGGTTAACTGCCAAAGCACTCCCAGAATAGCCCGAGTCTCCCTATCACGATAACCTTTTGCTACTCGTAACTCCATCAACGGTATGCAAGTGACAAAAGACAATTGGTTCTAGGAGTCTTTTAAGATTGGTATGCAGGATTCGAAACTGCATAACAAATCGTAGGCTTATGCAGCATTCTTTTAACTGTCTTCGTGGCGCAATGCATAACTGTGTTGATTTTCGGTGTGAGCGTCCTGGGTTCGAATCCCCGGACTGCCACATGTGTTTGTTAATTTCATTAATCGAGTTTAGGAGTAAAGTTGGTTGGTGGAGAGAACATAATAATACTAAGTAATATACAAGTTTAATTTTTAACTTTTTCAGCATACCGATGCAGTTTTTTATTGCGTTATTAATCTTACTGTATCTATCTATTTACCTGTCCATCGATCGCTATCTATTGTTCTATACCACATAATTATGATATACCACATATAATAAACCACCTATAATATACCACATATAATAAACACATCATTGGCAGAAGATATACCAGCCACCTTCTCAGTCTCATGTCCAGGGATACACTGAACTAACTTCTGTAAATAATATTTATTATGAGGATATAATCACATATTATCGATCACAGTTTTGCATGAGGAATCCTTCATATAATCGTGGATTTCTTTATTCGTTTGTTAGTTGTGCTCATAGAATCTCATTAATTAGTGATACTGTCGATGGGCCTTAAGGGGGCCCACCTCATTTTTTGTTCTCTCTCTCCCTTTCTCTCTTGGTTGTATCCATGCGGCCCCATTCAGCCTACTGTTTTAAGACGTTTATCCCCATCCAGGTGTCAATTTTTCCTGGCGAGCAGTAGCGAACCTGCATATTTTATATAATGTTTTTGTCAGCAGGCTAAATGTTTTACATTTTTCGATAGAAATGCTGGCTCGCTATTGCTTGCCAGGAATAAATCTACACCTGGATGGGGATAAACGTCTTAAAATAGAAGGCTGCATGGGGCCGAATTGATACAAGCCAGAGAAAGAGAGAAAAGGGAGAAACAAAAGCAGGTCACCCCCCTTAACCCTTTCACGCTTTTATGACGCAGAGGTTGCCAGATTAGCAATAAGAAAAAATAGAGTTCTCTCACTCTTATTATTACCTCTCCAAAATTAGTTTTCTGCCCACAGCTAATTCAAAGACAATTGCTGAGGTTGAAGTAACTAAACTAGAGGTTTCTAAATACCCCTGATGGTAACAAAGACTTTAAAGTATCCCCAATAGGCTCAAAATCGCGTCATATGCGTGAAAGGGTTAAGTTGATGCATGTGTGTGAAATAGAAATATTCCAGTAAAAAAGTAATAGCAGTGATGATGAATGTGTGATTCCACGGTATTTTTTATAATGCATGAAATATTGGAAAAGCTAATACTTTTATTCTTTCCTTTCAAACAGGCCTTGTACGAAGATGAGAAGAGGAAATTGGAAGACTTTGAAGAGCGAGCAAAGAGTGACATGGAGAAGAGTGAAATTCGTGACATAATCCATCTACAGGAGCAATTATTCGACTCATATTGGACAAAGGAGCAGATACCACCAGGCCAAAAGGATAACAGAGTTAGTTCCATAGCATTACTAGTTGCTTCTCAGAATGACCTGCCACAGCTGATATATCTGTTGTTGAGATTCAACCGTGTGGAGGTTGATATCATTGTTGACCAAGTTACCTGTACAACCGCTCTGCATCAGGCGACCTCACATGGCAAGGTCCGCTGTGCTAAATTGCTGCTGAGTGTTGGTGCCAGTTTGTCAAGAGCTGATAAATACGAGCATACACCCATTCACTTGGCAGGTATGTTTGGCCACGACCACACCTTCCAACAGCTGGTGAAGATAACCAGATGTGCTTTCATTTCCCGGTCTGGCACCACTGTTTTCCAGATTAAAGACAATTTTTATAAGTACTTGCTAATGTACAGCAAACGTGGCCTCAACCAAAGCTTCAAGATTTTACATCTGGGAGATAAGAGTGCAGCTCAGGGTATGAAAGAGCTGCTGGATGACATACCTTGGGAATTCATGACAAGAGAAACCAATGCGCTGCGTGTAGATATCGACAACGGTGAAGCTGAGGAGGTGAAACTCTGTGTGATGTCAGAATTAAACAACATTATTGGTGAGATTGGAAAGATAGATCCTACTTACAATGGAGAATTGATTCTGGTTGGCAGTTCTAGTGATGGGACTAAACTGTTTTGCCCAGATGAGTTTGACTTTAATGTAAGCATCAAATTCCCAAATGTTAAAGTTAATGTTGTTTCTCAAGAGCAGAAGTACAAAGGAGAAAAACAAGTGGTGCTGATGACAGAACACAAGGAATTGCAAAATAATAGATTCATGGGTAATTTCTATGATTTGTTGAGAAAATGCTTGCCAAATTACACACTAAAAGACAGACGGCTGAGCATTGTACCACCAGGTCTGAAGAGAACACAGGTAGGTGTGTGTTTGTCACTGGCATGGCAAGGAGATCAGTACCCACTTCTCCTTGTTGGTGCTGATCTGGTGCCTGTTCTTGAGGTACCGTGGCACCAGGACATCTCCAGACCCTGGCTCACTCCAGAAGGAACTTCCACTATCCATCTTAGTAATACTGAAGATGGATCATGGCGCTGCAGCTTCGCCAAAACTGAATCAGATGTCTTGAAGGAAATGGATGATGTTGAGCGACAGGTTCTGGTCCTTTCCAAAGCTATTCTTTATGCGCTCAAGGCAGAAGCATGGATGCCAAGGTACCTTAAGGCTCACTTTACATGGTGGATGGATCGGGAGTGGAAAATTCCCGTGCCTTCTGGATTCTGTCTCAAGAATTCCTTTTTAGAATGTCTTGAGGAAAAGAGAAAGAGGGAAGATGTTTGGGCACCAGAGGAGGTCCTCAAACATGTAGAGGAGACTTTCAGAAATATGTGTGAAATGTTGCCATCCACAGAGCTTCAAGCTCGCAATAAACTTGCGTACTTCGGTGGTGATTGTGAACCACGCAAGGAAGGGTCAGGAGCTCCTGTACTGGTTCAATATCTATCAAAGATACAACAGCTCTGAACCAAGATTGAAGAATAACACTCTGCAGAAAAGAGGAAAGGGGCATAAAGATCACAAAATAATGAACAAATTAATAATAACTCTCTCAGACTACAAATTGCGATGTGCGTATTCATGAAGGGTGTCCCAAAACGTATGCATACAGATTGAGCATATTGGATATTTTAGAAGTCTTTGAAGGAAAGCTGAATACTAGAATTGCATATACTGTATATTGGGCTACAATAAGTTTTGGTAGTGGCACGGTGAATGAAAGCCTGCTCTGAGTCAACCTCTTTCCTCCCGCCTGGTCGATAGAGCGAGATCCCTCAATCTTACTCCATGAGTGAAGCAGGTACACTAGCGATCCCTTATAACATGGCAAAACTTCTGCCGGGACTCTGGGTTTGTGTGTCTGAATTACTATATGATGGGGTTATATATCTTAGAATACTTCTTTTTTAGTATACATATTTGGTGTAAGGTAATATCAGTGTATGGTATGGTATGGTATGGTATGGTTTCAACATGAGACCGTTACAAAGCTAATAATTCTTGTCCGATTTTTGTCGACTTGTAAACATTCATATTTAATCAAATATTAGGATAAGGGACCGACTTTATTTTATTATCTTCCTCATACCACTAACTATACATATCACTATATATTATAGCTCTATGACATCTTAGAACAGAATAAACCGAGTTTGATAAATGTCGTAAGAACCTGAGAAACAGGAGCATATACAATTTTGCTATTATATTCATATAAAAGAAAACTATTGACAATACACAAATTCTGATTGCATTTTTGGAAAGTATGTGAAACATATTTGTCAAATCATATATTAAATCCTATTGTCGTTGCTGAAAATGATCATATATGACAGTGTAATATGAGGGGATATTTTAAGATATATTTTTTCTTCATTCATATTTATAAATGAAAATATATTTTTTGTGGGTTTTGCTATGGAAATATTTTAGATCAACCTTTCTTCTTTCTATTGAGAAATAATATATTGCACTAAACATTTTTGTTATTACTGAATATCGCTGTAGAGTTAATATTTTGGTTGAGCATGCATATTTTTTTTTCCCACCAGAAAGTGATCTATATTTTATTCATATGAAATAAACTATTGATGATCGATAAATTCAGATGACACATTTGAAATGACAGTAACAAAATGTTTCTATATATATATATATATATATATATATATATATATATATATATATATATATATATATATATATTGAGAATATATCACAAATACACGTGAGCCACTAAATGTTTCTAGTCTCTCAGTGGGGATCGAACCATCGACCATCAGAACGATTGATTAAGCGTCGGCTATCGTTCTGATGGTCGATGGTTCGATCCCCACTGAGAGACTGGATATATACCAAAAAATTGCTCAGCATAATTATAGCACAATTATGATGGTGTGAACTCGGAGAACCTATTAAATATTTCATATACATCTATTTTCCATGTGATAATTTGATCTTATGGGATTTTATCTGGTTATATAATAGTTTGGGTGTTGCTCTATCTTTGCATGTATGATACGTTACATGTAGAGGTGGTTATTGTGGGTTAAGGGGGTACTACTTGCTTTATCTGGTTATATAATAGTTTGGATGTTGCTCTATCTTTGGATGTATGATACGTTACATGTAGAGGTGGTTATATAATAGTTTGGGTGTTGCTCTATCTTTGGATGTATAATACGTTACATGTAGAGGTGGTTATTTATTTATTTTATTTATTTTATTTATTTTTATTTTTTTGTTTTTGAGACAATGAACGGAGGAAGGAAAAACACAGATAAAACAAAAAGGTCCATGTGCCTAAAGGCATCTTCCATTCATAAAATGTTTGTAACAACTGGATTTAAACATTTGTAGATTGTAAGTTTGTGGAAAGCAATTCGAGGGAAGTGAATTCCAAAGAGTAGTAGCTCTGGGGATAAATGAATTCTGATAAGCAGAAGTTCTGCATTGTGGAGGAGAAAGTGTAAATTCATGGGCGCTCTCAGCTGCCCTAGTTCTACGGGGAAAGATGTGGAGAGGCGGCACAATTGAAGCAAGTTCCTCGGAACAATTGCTGTGAAAATATCTGTAGAATAATGCAAGGGCAACGTTTTTTCGTATGGATAATGTAGGAAGGTCCTGTGTGATTGCAGGGTTATTGATTAATCTAATAGCTTTATTTTGAATTTTGTCCGACTGCCTCAATGCAACCACTCCACTTCCACCCCACAGAGGTGAACAGTAATCCATCTGAGAACGCACATAACTTTTATATATTACGGCCAACTGCTCGTCAGTGAAGAATTCTCGAACTCTGTACAGGAGTCCCAGTTTTTTAGAGGCATTCTTAGCAATGCTTCTAACATAATGTGTGCAGCTCAAGTTAGTAGTTAATGTTACACCGAGAATGTCAATACTAGGGGAAGTGGGAATATTTACATCATTAAAAAATATATGGGAGTCAGTGAGATTCTGTCGGTTAGAAAATTGAATGTACTTGGTTTTCTGTGCATTAAAGGAAACTAGATTCTTTTGTCCCATTCATTAATTCTAGAAATGTCCTGGTTCAGAGAAATTGCAGTGTTTATTTTTGAATTTATAAGATCGGGTTGGGTGAAAGAATTGGTAAATGTGAAGGAACTGTGGAGTGTTGAGTCATCTGCGTAGGAATGTATTGGATTATGAGTGGTAGATATGAGATCATTGATATGAATGAGGAACAGAGTTGGGGCCAAAACTGATCCCTGGGGAACACCAGTATTTATTGAGTGAAATTGAGAATAAAGGCCATCTACCATTACACATATTTTTCTGTTATACAGATAAGAAGAAATTAGTGGAACTAATGATGCAAGGCCGTAGTGTGACATCTTCGACAATAAGGATTGATGCCAGACTCTATCAAATGCCTTTGATATATCCAGTGCTATTGTATGTGTTTCACCATGTTGGTCTGTAGCTTGGTTGATTTGATGCGTAAGAAGGCAAAGAATGTCTGCAGATGATCGACATCGTCTAAAACCATATTGCCTATCACTGATTAATTTATTATTCTCAAGATGCTTAATTATGTGATTATTTAATATAATTTAAAAGACTTTACCAAGAGTGGAAGTTATAGCTATTGGTCTGTAGTTTGATGGATCTGAAGAGGCACCTTTTTAGGAACTGGATGGATGTTTGCTTCTTTCCAGGGTACTGGGAAGCATGAGGTATGAGTACACAGACGGAATAATTTTGCCAATACAGGAGCGAGCACCAAGGAGCAATTCTTAAGTACTATTGGAGGAATTTCATCTGGACCAGGAGCCTTATCTACTGAGAGATTCTGCAAAATAGTTTTGACATGTCTGGTGTGGATCTTAAGTGAGGGAATTTCAGGCAAATTAAAATTAAGTACAGGGGCATCTTGATTTATTTCATCTAAGGTTGAGTTGGTGGAGAAAATATCCGCAAGAAGGTTAGCTTTACCTCGTGGGTCACTTACAAGATTGCCAGTCGGAGATTTTAATGGTGGAATGGATGACGCAGTAGTGAAGTTTGTTACGAACTGGCACTCGGGTACACAAGGGCTCTCAATCAGGGCTCGAATACGGCTCGCTGCCACAACGGAAACACACGATCCCAACCCCTGAGTACTGCCAGCCGAACAAAAAACACCAATACCCTCCAGAGTTCAATCTGCTATAACGGGGTATACAAGAACTCGGTACTAGTGTTCAACAACAGACTAATAAAGAGACAGGAATTATCTAGTCTGGTCAACAATCAAACAAAGAAGTAAGAAACAACAACACCAAAGAATAGTGTTGGCCGAAGCCGAAGTAATCCACCCTTGACTAAGAACTTAAGAAGTCCTCCACCCTCTACTTCGGATCGGCACTATTACGTTACGTTAATTAATAGTCCTTAAGCATCGAGCAAGGAATCTTCTGAAAAAAGTTAGATGCTTCTCGGATGCTCGTAAGGAGTACGTATCGGATTTTGAACAGTAATTCAATAAGCAAAAACACTGGCAATTAAATACTATTAAAGGCTTAAATTGGCATAAGAATAATTAAAAGAATATGCAATAGTAAATGGCAAACATTAAAAAGAAGTACTCCGCAAATGCAACGGCAATAGCCTACTCGGATTGTGCTCGTGGGCCACTAATCACTAAAGTAGCCAAGCGTGCAACACATGAAATCAATAGTGCATAAACAATATCATACATAAGGAAAGCTTCAATACTATTCTGTATCTACTAATCGAGTAAAGTCTAGCTGGGGTACTGTGGGCAAAAGGTAGCAGTGACTGAGCAAAAACGGCTCGTAGCCTAGCGAAGTCCTCACAACTGTTTAAAGTATTACGTTAAAACTAACAAGTGCACTTTGAGAAATCCAGATCCCTTGTATCTGGTTTTCTCCCGGCTCCTTGACAAAGTAAAAACAAACTGTTAATAAAATACAGGGTGGTTAGGCTCTTGCCCTCACGCACTGTAAATTATTAACTCAACACAGTCAGCCGCGAAGACAACCTAGGCTTCACTGAACCGAAACGAGTATGCAGGTTTATCGCTTAACCACTGCATCAAACAACAACTCGTAACACAGAAAAGCCTTACCCCAGTCTAGCATTACCTAGACTAGCAGAAAACAGGAATAATAATAATAACACACAGGGAAATGCATATACAAGTGCAACAAACATAAATCAATCCTATTCTAAGTTAACCCTTCCAAAATAGGCTATCTAATAGGCAAGTATCTCGTGAGAACTCAAGCGATAATACGTTGGCTGACTAGCTCTGCACCAACGGGACCATGGAAGTTAAACAGGCAGGGAAAAGAGGAGATAAGAATGTAAGGTAGTAGAGAAAGTTCACATCAGTCAGAAGAATATATATAGTTAGCAAGGGAAATGAGAAGTCGCTCTGCCTAATGAGTTCTGATGAAAAAATGGCTAGACTTCCCTTTTTATACCCGGCCCTCTAGTGAGCCCAACGTGAACTACTAAGGACCGCCCACTGACAACCATTACGTAATTTCTCTCTCTCCTCTGGGATAGACAAAGGCTCCCCTAGCACTGAGGGGAGGGGGGAGGGGGGAATGCTAGTGAGTTAGGCCCACCTCCCGCCCGGAGCCCCCACCGACCCCCAACTGTGGCTGCTTCTCCTCCCATCATTACAAATAAGTTTTACACACAATACTTATAACTAATGATATAAAAATAGAACTCGTTGACTCCGATGAAAACAAAATACATATTCATAATACTTATAGTACAACGGCTCACATGAACTAAGTTAGGAAACTCTACATAGACTACAGTCAAAGTTCCTGCCCTGACGATCCTAGCGAGAGTGGGGCATGACTAGGCGTTCTGTACAGCATGCTCACACTGGACATGCGTCACAAGTTGGATTTGAATGAGTTAAGAGTAGACCAAAATATTTTGTTATCATTTGGATTATTTAGAAGTTTATTTGCCTTCTTGTGGAGAAAGTTTGATTTAGTTAGGTTTAATACAGTTTTGGCATGATTTCTGATGTTTCTAAAGTAATTAAAGGCTTCATGTGTTTTTGATCTTGTGTATGCATTGTAGGCTATTGCTTTTTGTTCAGTTACTCTAGCACAATTATGGTATATAATAGTTTGGGTGTTGCTCTATCTTTGGATGTATGATACGTTACATGTAGAGGTGGTTATTGTGGGTTAAGGGGGTACTACTTGCTTTATCTGGTTACATAATAGTTTGGGTGTTGCTCTATCTTTGGATGTATAATACGTTACATGTAGAGATGGTTATTGTGGGTTAAGGGGGTACTACTTGCTTTTACTGGATCCCCTTCTCCCTTATGTTTAGCATATTTGTTTTTAGATATTAAGAAGTTTGTTCCATTAGTTTTGGCGATTTTGAGACCATTCACCCCGTTACTTTGTCAATATTAAGACCTTTTGTGCACTTTAGATGTTGATTTTTTTCTGGCGAGCGATAGTGAGGCTGTAATTTTAAAAGGAACCGGAAATTTTTCTACCAAAATGTTTACAAATTTATCTTGATAGGGGGTTTAGGGGTGTTGTTTAAAGTGTAATGGAGGTCTAGCGAGGAAACTAAAAGATAAAGGAATATATTATACATAATCAGACCCCAAAACCGAGCACTACCCCCTTAAAACAGAGTGATAACATAAAGCGTATCGTTTATCGGTGTGTAAATACCGCTTGAGTATGAACGGCAGGGGTACATATTTATGATTAAGGGGGTAGTGCCTGGATTTTGTTCTATATATTCGGTTATCTATATATTTTTGAGTTTCCTCGCTAGACCTCCATCAAGCTTAGAAAAACACCCGCTCGACACCCTTTCAAGATAAATGTTTACATTTTTCGGTAGAAAAAAGTCCCGGCCAAAGGCCGATTCCTTCTAAAACTAGATGGCTCGCTATGGCTCGCCGGAAAAAATCGACAGCTAAAGGGCACGAAAGGTCTTAATATTGACAAATGAATGAGGCTAAAGGTCTCAAAATCGCCAAACTAACGGAAGGCAAGTCTTAAAGTCTCAAAACTAATATGCTATACATGAGGGAGAAGGGCCCCAGAAAAACCGAGTACTACCCCCCTTAAGGGAAGATGGGTCGTTTTTCTGGTCCCCCTTCTTCCTCATGTTTAGCCCCATTAGTTTTCAGATTTTAAGACGTTTGCCCCATTGGTTTGTCGATAATATAACCTTTCGTCCCATTTATATATCATTATCAAGACCTTTCGTGTCATTTAGGTGTCGATTTTTTCCTGGCGAGCGATAGCGAGCCTGTTATTTCAAGAGTAACAGGACATTTTGCTACCGAAAAATATAAAAATTTATCTTGAAGGTGGTTTATCTAGGGAGTGTTTTTTAAAGTTTGATGGTTGTCTAGGGAGGAGCTAAAAACATAATAAAACAATAAAACAAAATTGGCCAAAAAAATGAGGCATCCCTCCTTAAGTTATAGTGAACCTGAGAGTGTTTAGGGTAGGCAGTTGATTTTTAGAGTCCTCCTCCTCCCTCAAGTTTAGCCCTATTACTTATGAGATTTCAAGACATTCGCCCCATTAGTTTGGCGATTTTCAGACCTTTTGCCCCATTTCTTTGCCAATATTAAGACGTTTCGTGCCATATAGGGGTCGATTTTTGTCCTGGCAAGCGAAAGAGAGCCTGTATTTGAAGAGGAATCGGCCTTCGGCCGGGACATTTTTCTACCAAAAAATTTACAAATTTATATTGAAGGGGGGGGGGGGTCTTGTGGGTGTTTTTTTAAAAGTTTGATAGAGGTTTAGAGAGCAAACTAAACCCCCTCCTTAAACCATTGAGCCGAACCAGTATATTATGCTGCACAATATCGTCTGGGCTTCCTTAACCCTTTCCCTGCGGGTGACGTTCTGGAACGCATAGGCGATTTACAGCAATTTCCAGGCTTTAAAAGCCTGTAAAAGCCGTAGAAATTGAGTGTCAGTGGGCGGGAGCGTGAGGGACCTCCCTCCGACCCTCAGAGCAGCCAGCCGCTCACTGAGGGAGACTGTGTCTCGCGCGGGTGTCTCACAACAGTGTTGCCGAGCGAGCGAGTGAGAGGTAATAATTAGCGAGTATTCCCGAATGTCTATGGCAACGCTGCGGGTGAACCCCGCCACCTATGAAGCTCGTTCTGGTCTCATTTTGAAGCTATTTTCGCTTAGTTTTCGGCAGAATACAGTTAGTTTTATGCAGATGCTTGATTAATCATTCAGGAGTGCCTGAATATGCCCTAAATAGCGCAAATAAGCCCGCAGAGAAAGGGTTAATGTAACAAGTCACAGGCTATTCACGTTCCTATAATATTCTTGTAAAAACAATCATGAATGTGATTAATTGAAGAAACTTACCTATCCATTTTGTAACAAAGCATATTAATTTTGAGGATTTAAGACGTTCGTTCCGTTAGTTTGACGATTTTGAGATCTTTCGACTATTTTTTGTTGTCAATATTAAGACCTTTCGTGCCCTTTATGTGTACTAAAATTATTGTCAGCACAATTGTGTTTTCCTTCTAAAATTAGAGGCTCGCTATCGCTCGCCAGGAAATAATCGACACACATATAATGTACAGTCGGTCAAATATGTGATGTCTCGGCACCAAGTATATTTCGATCAATAATTGGTCTCAACAATATCTAAACAGGATATCTTCAATACGAGTGAGATATGCAAACATGTTCCTACACTAACCCACTCTATTCAACATCTGACAGAAGTTAATACAGCACAGAGTGAGCCAAACTAATAACAGCTGAGACATGACTTATTAGCACTACCGTACAAATATAGATATTTAGAGCATTATGAATATCTCTCTGCCACGAACGAAACGCCCGCATGCACCTGTCCCCAGTCAGTCGACGCCCCTCCTCCCAACCAGCACCACCTTCATCCATATACTTCTTCACTCCATCTTTCCACCTCTCTTTCGGTTTACCTCTCCCTCTCTGTCCTTCCACCCCACCCCACTCTCGTACACCCTCTTAGTCATTCTTTCGCTTCCCATACGTTTCATATGGCCGAACCATCTCAAGGTGTTCCTTTTCACACTTTCCAGCACATCTACCTCCACACCACACCTCCTTCTTACTTCCTCATTGTCTGTCTATCCCTCCATGTAACTCTGCACGCACTTCTCAAGTAACTTATTTCCACCCCTCTCACTCTTGGTCTGAGTCTCTCCACCAACGTCCATGCTTCACTTCCGTAAGTCAGTGTCGGGACCACCACACTGTCATGCAAGGACTTCTTCACTTCCATACTGACCACCCTATTTCTTGTTACTGCTTTCAGCGTTCCTACAACCCTCTTCCCCTGTTGTTCCCTCTCCCGCACTTCTTCATCCATAGTCCCATCTTTACTCAACACTCTGCCCAGATACTTAAATGAGCTGACAATCTCCATAGCCTGACCGTTCAACTTCACCTCACACTCTGTGGCTTCACCCCTTTTGTTTCGTTTGTGGCCATCCCTTCGGGGATCACGGCGTCAGGCAATAGATAGATAGATAGATGAATATCTCTAAGTCATGCAGCACCGATACTGCAGAGGGGTTGATGGAAATACATATGTACAGTCATGTTCAAAATCTATGTCCTACCCTTCCAAATGTTATCAGTATACCAGTCAGTCAGTCAGTAGCCAGCATTTGGGTAAGGGCTTACGGTAATTATCGACAGGGAATACTGCAGAGGGTACAACAGGGGAAGAGGGTTGTAGGAACGCTAAAAGCAGTAACAAGAAATAGGGTGGTCAGTATGGAAGTGAAGAAGTCCTTGCATGACAGTGTGGTAATCCCGACACTGACTTACGGAAGCGAAGCATGGACGTTGGTTGAGAGACTCAGACCAAGAGTGAGAGCAGTGGAAATGAATTACTTAAGGAGTGCGTGCGGAGTTACATGGAGGGATAGACAGACTAATGAGGAAGTAAGAAGGAGGTGTGGTGTGGAGGTAGATGTGCTGGAAAGTGTGAAAAGGAACAACTTGAGATGGTTCGGCCATATGGAACGTATGGAAAGCGAGAGAATGACTAAGATGGTGTACGAGAGCGAGGTGGAGGGACAGATGGGGAGAGGTAGACCGAATATGAGGTGGAAGGATGGAGTGAGGAACTACATGAATGAAGGCGGTGCTGGTTGGGGGGAGGGGCTTCGACTGACTGGGGACAGAGGTGCATGGGGGCGGTTCGTTCGTGGCCACCCCTTCGGGGATCACGGCGTCAGGCAATAGATAGATAGATAGATAGAATACTGCAGCCCTATCTCATTACTTGTATCCTTCCTTCAGATATAAAGGTAGTCCCATTAGCAGTTTATCTGGTGGAGGGGAAGTGTGATAAGTCAAACAACAATTTGCGAATCATTAAGGGGGGTCACCGGCGTTTTTTACCTTTCTCTCCTTTTCTCTCTTTCCCTGGCTTGTATCCATTCAGCCCCATTCAGCCAACTGTTTTAAGACGTTTATCCACATTCAGGTGTCGATTTCTTCCTGGCGAGCGATAGCGAGCCAGCATTGTATGGAGAAATCTAGCTTCGCCGGAGACATTTTTCTTCCAAAAATTTACAAATTTAGCTTGCTGTCAAAACAAAAACATATATATGCTGGCTCGCTACCGCTCCCCAGGAAAATATTGACACCTGGATGGGGGTAAACGTCTTAAAACAGTAGGCTAAATGCGGCCGAATGGATACAAGAAAAAAGAGAGAGGAAGAGAAAGAGAAAAAAAGCGAGGTGGGCTCCCTTAATAATTTGCCACCAGAGGGCCTTGATAAGGAACATTTTGCCGTGTGTGGCAGAGGGATGGATTTGGCTGGGGCCAATAAAGTGTTCCTCTACGATATGAATGTACAGTCGTGCTAATAAGTGCTGACTCCGTATGTTTTCATCAATAATTGGTATCGGCAATATCTAAGATTCATTTCTTCATATCGAGTAAATTATACAAACCTGTTCCTACACTTAACCGCCCTATTCAACATCTGACAGACATCAATACAGCACAAAGTGAACCAAACGTAACGACAGCTAAGACATGCCTTATTAGCGCGACCGTACATCCAAATGTCACTAAGCTGCTCGGTACTATCAGTCTTAAGGGGGCCCACCTCGCTTTGTTTCTCTTTCTCTCCCTCTCTCTTTGGCTTGTATCCATTTGGCCCCATTCAGCCTACTGTTTTAAGACGTTTACCCCCATCCAGGTGTCAATATTTTCCTGGCGAGCGTTCGCGAGCCTTCATATATATATATTTTTGTTTTGACAGCAAACTAAATTTTTACATTTTTCGATTGAAATATTTCTCCGGCGAAGCCGGATTTCTCTATGCAATGCTGGCTGGCTATCGCTCGCCAGGAAGAAATCGACACCTGGATGGGGATAAACGTCTTAAAACAGTTGGCTGAATGGGGCCGAATGGATACAAGCCAGGGAAAGAGAGAAAAGGAGAGAAAGAGAATAAAAAACGATGACCCCCCTTAAAGAAAATTGATGCCACCAAAATAACATTACCTGCCCAGTCTCTGCCGACTTACGCACATTTACTCTACTTTTAGAAGGGGGACGTTTAAGTGGGGGATGCTGAACAATCAATCGTTCCCACAGAACTACGTTATCGCACTGAAGAGCTTTATGAGCCACTGAAGTAGCATAAGTAGTTAGGAGTTGTTTGACCTCGCGCAATGCAACCGCCGCGGCCTGATTATCGTGCTGTAAGACTTTGATACTTAACTGACTACAAAAAGCACAATTCTTAGTTACCCACAAACCCCTTGACCGGTCCAAGCATTCGACGCATCTGATGCACAGTGTATGCGCAAAAATAGGGATCCCTGAACAGGAGGGTGTTAAGCACAGAGCAAAAACAGGGTCTAGTGTAGCCATGACAGAGACTGGAGAAAAGCTAACCCACCCCCGGGCTTCTCCTGGTCCTCTGTTGACCCGCCGGAACTCCGCCCTGGAAATTTTTTTTTTTCCAGGAATTTGGTTACCCCAAAATGTTCTAACACAAGTGTTAATGAACCGCCGGGCAACGAGACGTAATACACCACTATTACCTCTTGTTACCCTGTAGGTTCATATGTAAAGATTTTAGAATATCTTTACTTGTCCAAAAGATTTAAGAATATCCTCTGACATGATATAAAGACGAGCATATCTTTATAAATGACGCAGTCTTCCCAGTGATTTTTTGTTCACCGGAAACCCATATTAAGACGCCGGCCTCCTTATTATGGCCTCCTTATTATATCGCAGTTAAAAGGGTAAGCCTATCTTAATCTTTAGATCTGACTTCTCTCGAAGCCTTCATAGATCGCCGTAATTTGAAGGCCTCGATACCCAATTGTATCCCTCAATTGTCTGGCCAACCCTACCGAATTGCAAATCCGTTAATCCCACCCTCCCAAGGTTCAACCGCCGGGTGTGAAATTATTATGTTCCTTCCAACAACCAACCATACTCCTAAAATCGATTAATGAAATTTACAAACACATGTGGCAGTCCGTGGACTCGAACCCAGGATGCTCACACCGAAAATCAACACCTTATACATCGCACCACGAAGACAGTTAAAAGGTTGGTGGACACTGCCTTCGATTTATTATGCAACTTCGAATCCTGCTTAATTTAATGTTAACCCCAATTGTTCCTATCCCCACTTCTTTGCAAAAGATCGCCGGGGTGGAAAGACCAATCAAACAAAACAGCCTAGTTTTCCAATGGCTTTGCAAAAACCGGGAAAAACCAGTCACAGGTGTCCGCATGAACACCTAGTTAAACGGGTATAGCCATCCCGCCGGGAAACACACAGTAAGCCTGAACACAGGCTCCACTACAGAGACGCAGTTCCTGGAGAGCCCTCAAGCCACCACTCGCCGGGGGAAACTAGCCTATTTTAACCACGCGTGATTAAAACTCGGCAACCAGCCGGATTTTCTCGGTGCAATCGAGAAAACCCGCCGGAAAAGGCAACCCCCACAAACCAGACGCAATCTGATATACACAAATAGTCCCTGGATTAAGCCAAAACACAACTAATCCAGGACACACATGACACAGTAGTACATATTTATACAATAAATCAATAACACTTGTACATGTAAAAAGCTACGAGAGGCTGGCTAGGCCTAAGCAGACGGAAATATCACTTAATCACGTCGTAATATAAACAAAAAGCACTGTATCATATCATAACAGGAACAGCCGCCATCACCACATCGTAGAAAAAATCCCGGAGAGGGATGCACTGACTCGGGACCTAGAAAAAACTTCACTAAGAGAAGAAAAATACGCTAGGAACGTCAGTAAACAAACAAATAAGGCAACTTCATCAGAAAGATAAAAAGAAGCCTGATAACGCGTAGTTAAAGCCAACTAAATAACTAGGCTAGCTAGCCGCGAAAAACGTATCACGCGTCCACCACGGGACCACGAGGGTACACCCGAAATAGGTGTCCCAAACACACGACCCAAATACACCGAACTGCGGGAAACCCGCCCCTGACACTCCTGCTACGCATATCCTAACCTTACTCGATACATCCCAGAGTAAACAAATGAGAAAAAACTCACGAGGGACGCAGCAAATGCGGAATCAGCGGAGCGTGGGGAGACACGTCAGGGCAGGTTGAGCGCAGAGCAGAGAAGAAGGAAGTATGACGCCTGAAGTCAGCGTCTGGTCAAATATCCACACAAGTACATCCACGAGTATATGGAAAGCTTATGAATAGTTATTCTTATTTTCTTTTTATTTATTATTTGTTACGAAGTTTTTTCGTAGTGAGAACCCAATTTCTTAATGACAGAACCATGAGTGAGGTTGCGTGCGCTCATGATGAAGGCTCCTAAAATTTGTTATGCTCTGCGCGGTAGATTCAAACTACAGTAAATGAGCGTTTGAAGAGGAGGCCTTATGTAATAGGCATAATCGTCAATGACTAATAAATAATCAGTTATAAGACCCTTTAACCATATCTATATATGTAACCTAATGAGGCCAACTAGATGGGAGCCCTTGGTGATGATGATGTCGCAGGGATCCAGCGTCAACCCCGCTACCTGTAGATTGCTGTGTAGAATGGCTCCGTGCCAGATTCCTTAACTAAGTGAGAAAATCCAAAGATACTAGCCCCGAAGCATACTTGTTGCACACCCTGAAGGGACCGAGCAACAGGCCCCAGTTTACCCTAAAAGAAGCCTCATGACTAACATGTGAACTAATTAATAGTGGGCTAGGATAAAGAAAAACAACGCATTAGGGTGACTTGCCTTATCACAACAAGAGCACTCCTTAATTAACTTAATGCTTAAACCCAGAAAAATAGTCTCCAGGGCCCGTATTTAACACTCAGCCTACACCTGATCGATAATCTAACCTAATTTCAGCACTGTCATGGACAAATGAGCAAGGACTCACTATATGATGAAGAAAAGTGACGAATGGGGTGCTGGCAGGAGCGTTGGGGATACCTGTGTTAACGATGCGGGCCCAGGAGTTTTAAGGAGGAACGCTCGGGGTGAACAAGATGGCGAGCGGTACCCAAGAGCAGAAGCCTGGGAAGCGCAAATCTAGGCCAAGTTTAATTTTAATTTTTATTTATTTATTTTACTAGTTTCTTCTAGTAGTGACCCACATCATAAGGACGAGTCCGTGAGTGGTTATTAAGAGCGTTTCGCTTACGATGTAAGGCAATCGTATTTTGAGTTCTCCTTGGGCGGGAAGTTTGAACAGCAAGCTTGGTGTTCAAAGATTGGCCATTACCTACGTAAGGCGTAAGGCGCATCGTCACTAATAAATAAATCATATGTAATTTGATCTGGGAATTCCAAAAATGTAATTATTAATTGTCTAACTACTGAATTAGTTGAAATAGAGGAAAATTCATTATATACGTTTATGAGCATTGTTTGTAGGTAGCTTAATTTCAATGTTATAAAATAACTTGGGCTCTTTTTGGACTCCCCAGGTCAAATTGGTTAAGAAGATATTACTTTAAGCCATCTATGCACACTTTGGTGCAAGTATCACTGACAGCCACCATTCAGCTAAGAAAAGTGAGCAGGATTTAGTCCGACGTAAAAGTGAGACTAAACTATGTTACCTAAACAATGGTCACATTCAGTCCGACAAAAATTGTGTACTAAATGTGAGCCCATTTAGGTAACATAATGAAGTCTCAATTTAAGATCGTACTAAACCTTGTTAAAAAAAACTTGGCTGAATGTGGGCTTTCAGAGAAATGTGAGCATGTATAGGTAACAAAGTATAATCTTCCTTTAACCTTGGACTAAACCCTGCTCACTTTATGTTTTTGGTGAGCAAGGTTTAGTCCCTGCTTAAAGTGAGACTTCATTATGTTACCTAAATAAGCTCACATTTAGTACACAATTCATGTCGGACTGAATGTGAGCATGTTTAGGTAACATAGTTTAGTTTCACTTTAACCTTGGACTAAACCCTGCTCACTTTATTTTTTTGGTGAGCAAGGTTTAGTCCCTGTTTAAAGTGAGACTTCATTATGTTACCTAAATAAGCTCACATTTAGTACACAATTTAATTTGAATTACAGAAGATGGAGGTCATGATATTTCGCCTACTTACAGCGGATAGACTATCTATACAGTGAAGTCTTGCAATTTGCAGGTTTTGGATTTTTTTTTCATTTCATTAGGGGGTGCTGAGAAGGGGGGGGGGGGGGTGCTGAGAGGGGGAGGGGGGTCGACCTGAGGAAGATAGATTCGGGAGAAATTACTGGTTATATGGGCGTTCCCTTAACCCTTTGAGTACCAGCGACGTGGGTTATATCTTAACTATATTTAGACGATATTATGCAGCTTAGGAAGGATCTGTGGTAGTTAGAAGGATTGATTGGACTAGTTTGAAGCCTTATTATTGCTATAGATCTTTCCTAAGCTGAATAAGATCATCTAATAGTTCCCAAAATATGATGAAAAGGACGTCCCTGGTTTTCTGGCCCCTTCCTTCTCCCTCATGTTGAGCCCCATTAGTTTGGCGAATTTAAGACGTTCGGCCCATTAGTTTGGTGATTTTAAGACCTTTCGTCCCATTTCTATATCAATATCAAGACCTTTCGTGCCATTTAGGTGTCGATTTTTCACGCTAATAAGTCATGTCCAGCTGTAATTACGTTTGGCTGGCTCTGTGCTGTATTAATGTCTGTCAGATGTTGGATAGGGTGGGTAAGTGTAGGAACATGTTTGTATATTTCACTCGATATGAAGAAATGAAGCTTAGATATTGCTGATACCAATTATTGATCAAAACATACTTGGTGCCGAGACATCACTTATTAGCGCGACTGTACATTCCCTACGTAGCAAATATTGTATATGTCTAATAGGATATAAATTACACCAATATATATATTAATTTAATCTTTATGTAATCCATAACTCTTTATTCTTTCACACTGACATTCGTACGCATATAATTAAGTAATCCTCTTCGATTATCTATACAAAATGCAATTAAATATAATTAACTATCGTATCAATCAATAAACGATATAAATATATATAACTAATAAGAAAAGACAAGGGAATATTGGGTAAAAATAAATATCTTCAAGTAATGCGGACTTGGGGTGGGGTAGGTAGGGGGAGGGGGTGGGTTGAGAGAGAACTGAGCTCTGGCTGCGGGTTGCCCGCCCGTCCGCCCAAAATCACGCCCTTAAATATTGCAGATACGACATTCTAACCTGTTGCAATCGATTTACCGCAACTTTTGATCCTTTCTAAGAGTGACAGAGCCAAATTCAAGGGATAGTGGAGTCAACATTGGCTGGACACACGAAGTTTAAAGCAGTCTAAGTCATAGGATGAAGGAAAGATTGATTGATTGAGAGAGTTCCAGAGTTATAAACACAATCACACCTAGTCAGTCTGCCATTAAAGTTACACGTTTATGTCGCATTCCTATAGGTAGCGCCAACAAACTTGACAATAATCTTGATCCCTGACCTCTCTGTAACTCAAAAGGGCCTAGAGTAAATTGGTGAGTGGACACGAGTTAATGAGACGGAAGGCTTTCTTTTCTACTTTGTCTAGAAGTGCTGTGTGAGAGGATCCTCCCCACACATGTGAACAATACTCAATACAAGGACTCACTGTGCCCCTGTACAGAGCAAGAAGCTGTGCAGGGGTAAAGAACCCCCCGGAGGTAGTTAAGCACACCCAGCTTCTGGGAAGCTGTTTTAGCAAGAGTGGTAATATGGTCTTTCCATGAGAGACCAGAAGAAAAAAGAGACACCAAGAATATTAAGAGAAGATGAAGGGTTAATTTGTATGTTGTTGAAGAGTAGGTCACACTTTTCTGGAAGGGGGCTACGAGTAGACAGAGGGAGAAATTGAGTTTTGGAAGCATTGAAAGTAAGAAGATATGTGCTTTATGGCCTCATTAAGTTATTATTGTATTTATGTTTAATATCTTTGTTTACAGCTCCAATTTCCTTATAGCCTGAAACACGCAAGTAATGAATAGAGATGTTTTTTCTACCAACTGGCAAGATTCGATCAGTTAATAGGTTGGAAAATATACAGCCCATTTGCTCTAGCCCTTTCTCAGTTACAGAGGTTAGGGGTTACAATTGACCACTTGCGAGTTTCAGGCTATAAGGAAGTTGGAGACGTAAACATCGATACAGTACGGAATTGCAATACTAATATATGTAGTTGTATGCTGGATAGAACGTATGATGAATGTGGGTTTATGTATACACACTCCTTCACCCACACCCACACCCCCATACCCACCCACACACACACACACACCCATACCCACACTCACCCCCCCCACACACACGCACCCACCCACACTCACCCCCCCCCCCCCACACACACACACACACACCCACACACACACACCCACCCTCTCACACTGTATATATTAATAGTCAGGCACGCAAAGTCAAACATAAATAAAGGATATAATTATGTGTTAAGTTATAATAATATGATCTATCAACAATACTATTATGATCAATACATAATACAGCTGATACACATAAATATTATATATATATATATATATATATATATATATATATATATATATATTCTATTATATTATATAAAAGATAATCTATAAATAAACAAACAAATAATACATAAATAAATACACACATATATAAATAAATAAATACATAAATAAATAAATAATACAGCTGATAAGCATAAATGAAAGGTATTAATAATTATGTAATAATAAATATATAGGCCAAAGAAAAATCCAGACCTTGCGCGAGTGGGGGGTGGTAGGGTAGTGGGGAGGAGGGGGTGGGTTGCGAAAGAAAACGGCATTGGCCGTCCGCCCAAAATCACGCCCTCAAATATTGATGCTACGACATTCTAACCAATTGCAATCGATTTACCGCGACTTTTGACAATTTTTTGGTAAAGTGTTTTTGTATCAATTTTAATATCAGCCTCGAATTCCGTCTGGTTTGGCCGTAAATCGCATTTTTCCATGCAGAATTTGACATGGCCGTAACTTTTGTAGTTTTTGAGTTACGGAGTTGAAATTTTGACACAAAATGAATAAAATTATTTTGAGAAATCGATTTTTTCACTGTTGTTTTATTTTTATTTTTAATGAAGTTATTGAACATTAAACATAGTTTCTGTAATTAATTACCCGTAGATCGATAAATTACGTATATATTATGTCTTTGTTATCAAGCAATACATATTATATGTTAAATAAAATAATTACATATTACTAATAAATCATATTTTTGTAGCGGTAATGTATTATATAAGCACAATATACACCCTAGATACTCACACGTTTGTTACACAGCATAGTGAGTCAGTCACAACTTATGTTACATGTTTAGTTATATACAATCAGTTAGTTATACTCAGTCAAGCAATCAGTTAGTCACACAGTTAGTTACAGTCAGTTAGTCACAGTTATAAACACAGTCAGTTATCCCCAGTCAATCAATTAGATAGTTACAGTTAATTATAAACACATTTACACCCAGTCAATCAATCAGTAAGTCATACAGTTAGCTATAAACAGTTAGTTACACCCAGTCAATCAGTAAGTCAGCTAGTTATTCACAGTTAGTTACACCCAGTCAGTCAATCAGTTAGCCACACAGTTATAAACACACAGTTAGTTACACCCAGTTAATCTGTCCTTCATCTTTCCCTCATCCTATGACTTAAATTGCTTCAAACTCCGTGTGTCCAGACATTTTGGCTCTAACATGCCTTGATTTTGGCCCTGTCACTCTTTCAACTCTGGGGGAGGCACTCGTCACAGGCAGTTTTGCCGTTTGTATCCCTCATCCACATAGAAAAAAATAAATCAGTCAGTCAGCCAGTTAGCTACACACTTAGTTATAAACACAGTCAGTTACATCCAGTCAATAAATTAGTTAATCAGCCAGTTAGTCACACAATTTTGTTTTATGTGTATGGAGGAGACAAAAGGCAGGTTGCCTGTAACGAGTGTCTCCCTACAAATTAAAAGAGTGACGGAGCCAAATTCAAGGGATGTTAGAGTCAAAATGCCTGTACACACGAAATTTAAAGCAGTCTAAGTCATAGGATGAAGGAAAGATTGATTGAGAGAGATAGTTCCAGAGTTACAAACACTCACTCGCATTTCCATCTTGCTATCATAAGACGATTTTAGTGATCTTGGAAGTACTTCCAGGGGAAGACAAAAGGTTAATTGATAATTTGTACCTCTTAGATTCATAGAGATACTTCCTAAGATAAATATAGTCGTCTGTTGTCAACCAGAATGAACAATCTAATGCATTTATTTCACTCCCAACACCGAACACCTCCTAATTAAATTAATTAAAGCATATGATCCACTCGGGATTCGAACCTGGGTTACCACATACAGATCTCAAACACTCACACCATTACACCATCAAGACAGTTAAAGGTTAAGTACATGACTACGATTGTGTATTATAATCATGCCATCAACCCCAACTACACACTGCATTGCCTATGTGTTTTAAGTGAGAGGAATGTAAGAAAGGTATCCAAGTGAAACATTATCATTTCGTACCATAGCCTATGCTACTTCATTATTCCACGACTCAAATTGGGAACGATTGTAAACACCAATCGAGCAGGGCAATACCCAAGGGAGACCTCATAGGCATGTGATAAGGAGTTACTGCAGGATCTCCTGTTTAACCTCTGTCCCCAGTCAGTCCACGCCCTTCCTCCCATCCAGCACCGCCTTCATCCATATACTTCCTCACTCCATCCTTCCACATCTCTTTCGGTCTACCTCTCCCTCTCTGTCCTTCCACCTCGCTCTCGTACACCTTCTTAGTAATTCTCTCGCTTCCCATACGTTTCTAAACTGTCATAATGTGTGCCTCACCTACACAAAGAGTAATCCAGCTAATTCTCACAACCACCTCCTCCTATTAATTTCACTACACTGAACAAACACACCACACTTCTCTATTACTTTTCACCCTGGGGGGGGGGGGGGGGCACTTGTTACAGGCAGTTTTGCCTTTTGTCTCCTTCATGCACATAGGGGGGGGGGGGAAGGAAGTTGAAGCTGTAAGCATCGCTATCACGCATAAATCCATTTATGTTTCTGATGGATAGATAAAGTATGATTAATTTAATCTCACATGTATATAAAATGCACTAAAATCGTATTTTATCTGGAATTTCTGTTGAATATTGAGATTTACAGATCCAACTTCCTTATAGAACGAAACTCGCAAGTAATTTGACCACTTGCGTGTTTCAGGCTATAAGGAAGTTAGAGCCGTGAACATCGATATTAAACAGAAACGCAATAATAATGTATGTTTCTGATGGATAAATGGTATGTTGAATTGGGGTTTATATATTTGTAAATGTACTACGACCGTATTTTACCTGTAAATGCTGTTAAATAATGATATCTACAGCTCCAACTTCCTTATAGCCTGAAACTCGCAAGTGGTCAAATACTGAAGTCCTCATTGAGTTCTGAAAGGTTGGTTCGGTATTTTTAGCCTGCTTATATTGAATAGAGTATAGTTGTGAGTGTAGCCTATATGTGAATGTTAGTGTGTGTTTATGTATGAGGGTATAATTGTACAGTTACCAAGACTTTTTTTTCTTTTTCAGACGCCTTAATTCCCGCGAAGGGGTAGCCATGAACATCAGGCGTTTGTCACGAATAGCTAGGTCAAGTTGCCCAGGCTTGACATCTACCAATAACATTTTGACAGTGCGAGCTCGATCCGCTGACCCTTTGATCAGCAGCCGACGCTCTACCGACCATGCCACTGGGATATATGACTGGTAGAGATGGCTGTATTTAACCCATTCTTTACCGACGACGTCTTTTGAAGTTTATTCTAGCTAAATATAGACGATTTTGTGCAGTTTAAGAAGGATCTGTGGTAGGAAAAAGGGTTAAGTGGGAGAGTTCAAAGCCTGTTGATTGCTGGAGGCCCTTTTTAAACTGAATAAAATCGTCTAATTGATAGTAAGAATAAAGTTAAAAAGACGTTGCGGTACAGAAGGGGTTAACCCTCTGAAGATTTTGACGCATTTTAGCAGCTTATTCTGGCTATAAATAGACGATTTTTCTAAGATTAGAAGGAACCTGTGCAAGTCAAAGGGGAGCATGCTGTCTCAATTGACCACTTGCGAGTTTCAGGCTATAAGGAAGTTGGAGCTGTAGACATCGATAATAAATAGAAATGCAATAATAATGTAGGTTATTGATGGCTAAATGGTATGTTGAATTGGGTTTTATGTATTTATAAAAGTACTACGACCGTATTTTAGCCGACAATTCTGCTAAATATTGATGGCCACGGCTCCAACTTCCTTATAGAACGAAACTCGCAAGTCGGCAATTACCTTTATTCTTTCTTATACCCGTTCTAACCTGAATCAAATCACAGTCAATATAACATGAAGAAATCCGTCCTAGAATACTGATGGGGTTAACCACTATAACAGACTATACTGTATATGTACAGTATGTATGTATATACTCAGGCACACACCCCATTGCTGAGGGTGGCCGACACGAGACTGAGCCCGAACAGAAACAACATTTAAAGTTTCTATTCCCAGGGTCCGGGACCACTTTCGCGTTCCCTCTCCCGTTTCTCTGTCTTGTCGAGTAGGAGAATTATACAAGGGAAGGAGGATTCCTAGCCCCCTGCCCCCAGAAGGAAAAGTAGGACAGTAAAAGAGGCAGACAGAAACAGCTAAGGTTGGGTAGACGATGCCAACCCTCACTCTGGATAGGACCAGCCTTCACCCATAACAGGCTAATGCATTGTAATTATTAGATACAAGTTGACTTATATCCTCGTCAAGCAACATTATATAGCCTACCACATAATTACTAAACTCTTCAAGTTATTTTGAAGCTATACATAACTGGTGGAAGCCTTAACCATTTGAGTACCAGCGACGTGTGTTGCATTATAGGCCTATTCTAGCCATATATACACGATATTATGCAGCTTAAGAAGGACCTGGGGTAGTTAAAAGGGTTGGTTGAGATAGTGTGAAGTCTTGTTATTGCTAGAGGTCCTTCCTAAGCTGAATAAAATCGTCTAATAGTTGCCAGAATATGATGAAAAGGACGTCCCTGGTACCGAATGGGTTAAATATCCTGTCATTCATTCAGGAGTCATTCATAGTATTTGATCCAGCCTGTCCCCGTTCAGTATCGATGAAATCTTCTTTATTATATTCTGGCAATAATTAGACGATGTTATTAAGCTTAGGAAGGACCTCTAGCAATAACACGGCTTCAAATTATCTCCACCAACCCTTTTAACTACCACAGATCCTTCATAATATCGTTTAAATATAGCTAAAAGAAAGTAAACACACGTCGCTGGTACTCAACGGGTTAACCCTTGAACCCAGTAAGCTACCGGTAACATCTTTTTCGTTATATTCTGGTAGCTATTAGGCGATTTTATTCAGCCTAGGAAGGACGTCTACACAATAAAAGGCTACAGGCTATCTCAATCAATCCTTTTAGCTACCATATGTCCTTCCTGAGCTTCATAAAAGCGTCTAGATCTAGCTAAAACCCAATAAAAAGAAAGACGTCACCGGTACTGAAGGGGTTAACCAATCAGAGGACAGAATTATGTAAACAACAATGATGGCCGCCAAGCGTTACCATAGCAACGGCATCCTTAGCTTATCAGAGTATAGGTGGGCGGAGCTAAGGTGAGAGAGAGAGCGGATGCTGTTGGTTGATATGGTAACGCATGTCGGCCATCATTGTTGTTTACATAATGCTGTCTTCTGATTGGCTAGCGAGTCAAGGCACGTATGTACGCACATGTACGCATATAAACAGGTACAAATGTGCACATAATAGACAGCCTTTCAACACATTCCCACCCCTATTCTGTCCAGGGGTGACCAGTAGCGACATTGGTAGAGCGCTCGGTTTCTAACCAAGAGGACCGAGTACGATTCTCGGCTGGTGGAGATGTTTGGGCAATCTCCTCACACCCCTTGCCTCTGTTCTGATCGCCTAACAATAAAATAGGTCTATGACAGGGTAAAAAGGTTCTGTTCCTCGATCGTGACCTCATCCCTTAAACTGCTACTACTACTACTACCATTCTGTCCAACTCTCTAACCCAGGAGTGAACCAATTTTCCCACTCTTTCTTCTATTAAACCATGGGGGGCGTGTGTCTACGTAATATGGTGTGTGTGTGTGTGTGTGTGTGTGTGTGTGTGTGTGTCATACTATGTGAGTCGGTGTATCTATGTCTGTGTTTTTTTAAGCTGAGTGACGGAGAGATAACTCGAACAAATTAATTAAAATAGGATAAATTTAGTTTTAGATACCTAGCTGGGTTACCACACATATTTTTACACACTCTAACCATTACACCATCCCTCAAAAAGGACTAGAGTAATCGAGCTAATATGTTTACCATTTGGGAAGAGTCAGTCAGGGAATCAGGGAATAAGTGTGGCAATTTACAGCTCATTAGCTCTAGCCCCTTTTTGAGTTACAGAGATTAGAGGTCACGATTTCTGGCCTACCTATAATGAATTTACAGTCGGCCTAATAAGTGATGTCTCGACACCAAGTAGGATATATTTTGATCAATAATTGGCATCAGCAATATTTACACATGATTTCTTCTTTTTGAGTGAGATATACAACCATGTTCCTAGGCTTACCCATCCTATGCAACATCTGACAGACATTAACCCTCTCACGACCATATGACGCAGAGGTTGCCAGATTAGCAATAAGAAATAGAGTTCTCTCACTCTTATAATTACCTCTCCAAAATTAGTTTTCTGCCCACAGCTAACGCAAAGACAACTGCAGAGGTTAAAGTAACTAAACTAAAGGTTTCTAAATACCCATGATGGTAACAAAGGCTTTAAAGTATCCCTAATAGGCTCAAAATTGCGTCAAGAACGTGAGAGGGTTAATAGAACACAGAGCGAGCCAACCGGAATGACAGCTGAGACATGACTTATTAGCGCCACCGTACTAGAGGTGTGAAATAGGTTGCTAAGTGTTATAGTAAGCTCAATAATGAACTTCAAGGTAAAGTTATATAGACATATGGATGAGATAGGCTTGGTGTGAAAGGGATCTGCCTTGTGTGGGCCAACATACCTTCTGCAGATTCCCGTTTACTTGAGTTCTCTTGTACGTGTGTGTTTTATTTTGTGCCATGATGTGTGTGTGTGTGTGTGTGTATTACTGTATGCAAAATATACAACGTAATCCAGCAGAATAGGCCTACACACATTTAATAGGGTAGTTTGAATAAAACGCAAGATTGATTTAGTAGATCATCTTTAATAAATCAGATGTTCTTCAATTCCACACCCATCCGCATCTCAGCTCTCAATAGCACCCAACCTCTTCTGCAAATCACTATTAATAATTACAACATAACGGCACCCCATACTATTAAACACATCATAGAAAATTAAGACTGCATTCTACACAATCACTTCCGCCAACAACATAATCTACACTCCTTGAGAGCCCTGTGGAAAAGCCCAATTGTGGCCATGGCCTTCCTTAGGGACTCGGGGCTGTTCGGCCAGGCAGCTTAGGGAACAACAACAACAATAATATAACAAGTCTACAGTAGAGGCACCGACTCTCAGCCTCTTAACCCTTGTTTGGCGGGGGTGGACTTAAGTCGGGCTAGAGAAGAAAGGACTATGTGGCGGGGACCGACTTAAGTCTGTGTGCAATTTTGGAGCAATATTGCCTCCGAGAGAGAGACGAGCGGTGGGCGGAGCGTAGGTCGGGCTCTGACCGTTTGCTACGGGTCCCGCGGGCCTACTGACGTTTACTCCACACACAGCCACCCTCCTTCCCTCATTACACAGGGTATTATGTCAAGAAATTACCGTATTTTAGGGATTTTTCCTTCGTCTTGCACGATCGTTGCAAGAGAACGCGTGGTCGTAGGAGGATGGTTCTGGTGTCATTGGAAAGCTGAATTAATGCCCTTTCAGGGATACATAATTGTATTACACTCTGGCTCTTGTTTATGCATGAAAAAGAGCACGGAAATAAGCTCGTTTAGGGTAAAACCCCCCGCTTGGCAGGTAGTAGAAGTTACCGCCTAGGCCGCTCGTAAGGTGTTAAAGCACGCGAAAAAAAAAAATCGAAATTGTATTCTACCATTTGAGAAGAGTCAGCCAATCACTAGGTGTGGCAATGACAGCCTGTTTGTTCCAGCCCTCCCTGAGTTGTTATAGGAAGGCCAAAGATCCAGACCCCAGTCTATCGGAACTAAAAACAACAAGAGTGATCAACCTATAAATCTCGGCGGGTGCCCAACACCGAAAGGGGTTGAAATAGGGGAGCTATCCCCCCCCGCCAAAGGTGGCTTTCTAGGGCCTTTCCTAGCTGATGCTAAGAGGATTGGGTTCTAGTCATGTGGTGATGGGCTGGTCTATCAGAGTGAGAACTGAGCGATCTCTGCCATACCCATAGCTTACTCTGACTGTTCCTTCTACTTATATATTTTCTAGATCTCGTGTGACGGCGTCTCTCTCGTGGATTGACCTCCCAATCTACCAAGATTGGAAGCCAAAGCGTCACATTTTTCCTTTGCCCCTCAACTTTCTGCTGAGGGGCACAGGGCCCTGGGTTGGGCTTTGGTTTCCCGGGCGTTTCTGCACCCTCCTCAGCTCCCCGCCATGGAGTGGCTTCGGTCACCCAGGCTTTGGTCAGCAGGGAGGGTTCTGTGGAGGCGCTCGGTTATGGCCTTGGCCTTGGCCTTGCTCGGGGCCTTGGGGCTGTTCGGCCAGGCAGCTTGGGGAACAGCAACAACCTATAAATCTACCATTTGGAAAGAGTCAGCCAGGGAATATGTTTGGAAATTTACAGCGCATTTGCTTACAGGCCGTAGCGCGGTTGGTAGAGCACTCGCCTGCAAACCATAAGGTTGATGGTTCGAGTCTCGGGCCGGTCAGTGTGCTATTTACCAGACGCCAGTGCTGTTGGTGGACGGTGCGGTCTAGCAATCTGTGTCAAGTGTTCACTGACGTCCCCTATCATCAGGGGACCCACCTTAGCCCTGAATACTGCATAATCATTTGCTCTAGTCTTTTTTCAGTTTTCTGGCCTAGGCTACGGATTATGAATGGACTATACAATCATACATAAATAAATTTGAAAGAACAATTGCTCCGAGTACAGTTCTCGTCTCACGTCCATCGGCGGCGCTCCAGGCAGCCCTATTCAGAGCCGTCTCACTTGTCAGGTTATTATATTCAAGATCAGACCGTAAGGTCTGATTCCACGTCTTTCTTGGTCTGCCCCTTGGTGCAGCTCCCTCCACGTTCATGGAATTGCATCTTTTCACCCAACTTAGTTCATCCATCTTCTCCATAAGTCCAAACCATCCAAGCCTACTAGTATGTATTTAATCACTGATACTCTTGATACCTAGCCCTCTTCTTAGCTCTTCATTTGATATCCTATCTTGCAGTTTGGCACCACACATCCATCTCACCAGTCTCATCTCATTATGGTCCATTCTGTTGATATCATCCGTTTTGACAGGCCATATTTCTGAAGCCTATGTCATTGAACTTCTAAAGCAAAGCGTACACCTTTCCCTTCAAGGAAAAAGGGAGTCTTCTCATGGTGAGTAGTGACAACAGTTCTCTGGAGTCTGAACATTCCTCAGCCGCATCTAATTTTGGTGGTAGTAGCGACCTTGGCCCCATCACCGGTGGAGTAGGTATCTCCCAAGTAGCAAAATATGTCCACCATCTCCAGTGCCTAATTGCCAAAGTTAACACTCTCGAGCTAATCATTGATCACAAGCTAACATTTATATACTATGCATACAAATGTCTCAACTTTGGCGGACTTCTTCCTCAGTTGAGGAACTCCTTTAACCCACTGAACCCCAGCGACGACAACGTGTCGTCGGCAATGTATGTAGGCCTAACGCTAAACCCCAGCGATGACAACGTGTCGTCACTGGTACTCCGGTCACAATTACTCCGGTCCTATGGCACCTAGAGGACTCAGATTTGTATGGGAACTGTATAAGTATCCCACGCAACCTTGGCGATGGTTGAACACTCTCAAAGTCCAACCGCGTGCACGTGAGCACGCAAAAACATGATTTTTGGGTGTTTTTGCCTTCAATTTTTTACTCTTCTAAAATCCGTTTTCGGGGGCTCCGTAGGACCAATTTTTTACCTTTTTGATAGTTTTTTTTTGTGGTTTTTCCTTCATTCCTAACCCATTCGCTATTGTTTCTGGAAAAAAAAAAAAAAAATCCTGCTGGTCCCTGGTGGTACATTTATTTATAACTAGCTGGGGCTCAGGGGGTTAATCTAGTGCAGTGCTTCTTCCTATGGTGTACCCAGCAGCAGGCACTACATCGTATTGTGTTCGCGCCCACCCTTCTTGTGCATACTGCACATGGGTATACACCACTTTTTTCTACCTTTCCAAGCCCTAATTTATTGTATAAAACCTTGATGTTATCTATATTTACTCTTAATCTTTTACTTGCCATGCCCTCTCTGCATCTTCTGAACTGGGCCTTGGTATCCCGCACACTATCTGCGATAAGTATTAGGTCACCTGCGTATATCAGTTCACAGGGGAGCACAGCTCTAAAATCTCCAAATAGGGCTTCCAGAACCATAACAAAGAGGAGAGCCCTGGTGGACTCCGACAATGAACTGTAAACTCCTCACTCAGTACTACCTTTCACTCTCACTGCCGTTTGTGAGTCCTGGTACATCTTCATTATCATAATATACACCAACCACTCCCGTACGCCAAGTTTTCTCATAGCCCATTGTACAACACCTCTGGGCACCTTATCAAAGACCTTCTCCAGGTCTCCAAACACAAAGTACAGATCCTTATCTATAAGTAAATATCTTTCCTGCAGCTGCCTATGAAGATTGCATTGATTAATAATAATAATAATAATAATAATTGTACAAAGTCTTGGCATAAAACCGAATTGCATATCATCGATAAAGACGCCGTTCCTGATTATACATTAAAAGACTCTCTCACAGACCTTCATGATTTGATCAAGTATTTTCAGGCCCCTATAATTTCCCATATCTAACGAATCCCTCTTACCCTTATATATGTTTACTATTACACTTTTATGTCATTCATCTGGGATTACTTCCTCTTTCATTATGGAGTTTATTAGCTCAGTGACCAGTCTCACTTCTATGTCACCTGAGGCTTTCATCATCTCAGCAACAATGCCAAAGCATCTTGCAGCTTTTCCATACTTCTTTATATTTATTGTGCTGCTTACAACAGTTGGCACTATCAGAGGCAAATATTTGCTTTGCGTTACTATGCTGGTCTCTATTCCACTCCACATTGAGTAATCGTTCGTAGTGCATCATTTATGCATCACTGATTTCTTTGTCAGCGTAAAATATTGTCCCATTACCATTTCTGACACACTTTTCTCCTACGATACCTCTAATGTCATCCTTTACTCACCTAGCTAAGTTGAAGATCCCATTACGTTTACACACCTGGTCAATGACCATGTCCTGTATTATTTTCTTTGCTTTGTATATCTCTTTTTTTTGCAATTCGCTTAACCGCCAGATATGTCTCCCTTTCTTCCATGCTTTGAAGCATCTTCTTTTATCATTTATTGCATTTTCAACCTCGTCATTCCACCACCAGGAAGTCTTATGCCTGGGGGGACCCTTGGTTTTGCCACAAATGTTGTCATTGGCAGCAAGAAGGCTATGATCAAGAAAGTTCTATTGGCTATTTACATCATTTGGTTTAGCGCCCCTATCCTAAAAATTTACTCCAGTTTGAGGTATAGGGATCACAATATATAGACTCTTTCATAATGAATATTATAGTAGAACTATACCTTCATAGGAGGCCTTTCTATATACAGTTTATAATTGGATTTCATATATCGAGCAACATAAATAAATCAAAACTATTATAGTACAGTACCGTAAAGTCCTGCCATAACACTGTGGCTGACGTTGGTATAGTACTAACATTGCCTGAACAATACTCAAATAAGTCCATCTTCACCTACAGTATCTGCAACACCACCAGCCTCAACACTGCTACAATAAAAGTTGTTGTTGTTGTTGTTGAAGGGAAGGTAGCAACTGAGCGTCACTAATAAACCCTAGCGAGGAAGGTTTTGTCAGGACTGCCTTTAAAGTCGTGGAATTCTCCCCGACTTTTTAAGGAAATTAATTGTGCATTGTATCACTCTCTGCCTTTTCTATGGGGTCACGTCTATTGCTCCTAGTAGAACGGGGATGGTTATGTTTTTAATATTCATCCTGTTTAAGATGTCTTTAAGGATTGTTCTCATTGAGTGAAATTGTGGGCAATGCAGGAGAAAATGAGTGATGGTGTCTTCGGTGTTTCTGCACCAAGGGCAGTATGGATCCGGGGCCAATTTCAATCTGTGGAGATGTTAGTTCAACCCGGAATGACCAACTCTGAGGCGCGTTATTACGACATCAATGTTCCTAGTTTGGGATCGTGTCCATGGATGGGGTGATGAGTCGGTTCTGAAGAGGCCTAAGTGCTTTTCCGGGAGGAGGTTTGAAAGCTCTGTGTCCCATTCTTGTATTGCTTTTGTTCTGCTCACTGCTGATAGTGTGTGGATGTCATGGGGTAGGTGCTCAGTGGAGGTTAGCTGGTGTCCTAGTTTGGCTGCCTCGTCTGCGATTGTGTTACCCTTAATGCCAACATGTGAGGGGATCCATTGTAGTTTGATATTTCTGGGCGAGCTAAGTGTCGTGATGAGAATATGTTGTATGTTTTGGACTATGTTTCTATGCGATTCGGGATTGGGCGAGAGGAGTAGATGGAGTGAAGTTTGGGAATCTGTGTATATTACTATATTCTGTAGTGGGAGATGTGATTGGCAAAACTAGAGTGACTTTTGGATTGCAAAAAGTTCTGAGGTGATGTTAGAATGGGTGGCAGCGAGTTTCCATGACTGGCAGATACTTAACTCTTCATAATAGACGGCTGCTGCAGCTGATGGGGGGGATGGGATGTATGAGCCGTCTGTAAAGATTGGGGAGTGGTTTGTGAATTTAGTGTGGTGTAGTTCGTTGAATAGGTGTTTGGCTTTGGCTGAGTCCTGTGATTTATTGAAGGACGGATGTAGAGTTGTGAAGATCATGTTGGTTAGGGTTATCCACGGGGGGACTGGTGGAACTGGTGCTGTGGGTGCTGAGTGGATTGTGGTGCCTGTCAGTCTTTGTAATGTGTGAGCAGAGCGAGAGATGAAGGATGTTCGATATCCTTGCCTGTTTATGGGTCTGTTTGTCAATTCTCTGGTGACAGGCAATTGTAGGGGATGGTTTTCTGGTAGCTGGGAAGCTTTCAATAGCCATTTGCTGTCTGTCAATTGTCTGGTACGATTAAGTGGCAGTAAACCTGCTTCGGCCTGGAGGAAGACTATTGGCGATGAACAGAATCCTCCCAGTGCTATTCGAAGGGCTGAGTTTTGGATTGTGTTGAGCTTGTCTAGGTGTGTTGGGGCGGCTGAATTGTATACAAGGCTGCCATATTGTATTTTGCTCTGGATGTATACTGTGTAGAATTTTAATAGCATTTCTCTACTGGCTCCCCATCTTGCCCCGGCCAGGTACTTCATGATGTTTAGACGTTTTGTACAGGATGTGCGGAGGTAATCAATGTGTTTGTTCCATGTCAGGGAAGGGCCGTCTAGTTTCAAGCCGAGGAAGGTATGTTCTCTCACTAGTTGAATTGGGGTGTTGTCGATGGTTATGTTAGGTAATCTTGGAAGTCTTTTACGGGTGAAGCACATTAGGGTGCTTTTCTGCTTGTTGATCTGAAGTCCCCATTCTGTCGACCATTCTGCCATCAGATCTGTGGCTTCCTGTAGGTAGTGTTCTGCTTCGTGTAGAGTTGTGGCTTCACATATAATGGCTACGTCATCGGTGTATATCAGGTGAGTGGTGTGAGGTGTTTTGGGTATGTCTGACAACAGAGCATTGAATAGGGGTGGGCTGATGCCTGAGCCTTGGGGTAGTCCTCTGTGATGGGGGTGCTCTTGAGATAGTGTGCCTCCTATTGCTACTTTAAATGTTCGGTGTTCTAAGAAGCTGTGGAACCATTTTAAGGGAAGTCCTTCAATGCCCATCTTTGAGAGTTTATATATTATGCCTTTGTGGGAGGCTGAATCGAAGGCGCTTTTCAAGTCAAGGAAGAGTATCAGCATTATTTTGTTGTTGTAGGTTTCTTGGATTCTTTGTTCTAAATTGAGGAGGATATCAACTGTGCCTCTGCCTGGTCTGAATCCACTTTGTTCTGGTGACAGTTTGTGATGGGTTTCAAACCACCAGCTGAGTCATCGGGCAATTATTTTCTCCAGAAATTTTCCTATACACGATAGTAGGACTATTGGGCGTAGTGAAGCAGGGTTGGAGGGGTCTTTGCCTTGTTTGGGGAATGGGAGAATTACAGATTGCTTCCATGCGTTGGGAAATGTTCCGGTCTGCCAGCTTTTGTTGAATAGGGTTAGAAGGTGATCTTGCCAATGGAGTGTAAGGTGCGAGAGGAATTCATTGGCAACTAAGTCAGCTCCCATAGCCTTTTTGGCAGGGAGGGATGATATCGCGTACTGAAGTTCGGGTTCGGTGATTGGGTTGTCAATGTCATGTGTCGAGAGTGATGAGAGAGCTGTGCTTATATGACGAGTCAGGAAATCTTGATTAGGTAGTGGAGCTGGAATGCTGAATTGGTCTTTGTAGAAGGAGGCTAGAAAATTTGCTTTGGCTGTGTCAGTCATTAATGCGACCCCGTTTTGACTCAGGGGGAGGGGACAATGTTTATTTCTTCCTTTCATGCTTTTTAGGAAGTTCCAAGTTCGAGTAGATGAAGTGTTGAAAGATAAGGTACTGCAGAAGCTTGCCTAGGCCTGTCTTTTTGCTTTGAGAATAATGCGTGTTGCGATACAATTTAACTCTTTATATTTATAACAGTTATGCATGGTGGGTTGTCTCCGCCATGTGTACCAGGCTTTACGTCTGCTATTTATAGCATCAGCACATTCTGTGGTCCACCAAGGAACTCTTGGCTTTGCCCCTTTCTTTGAGTGGTATAGTTTGAAGGCTGATGTGGCTGCTTTGGTAAGTGTCTGGGTGAAGGATGTCGTTAGTACTTCTAGGGATTGATTCTTTACTGGTGTTGTTTGTCTAAGGGTGGTTTTGAAGTTTTGCCATCCTTTGTCTGTTATTTTCCAGTGGGGACGAGTGATGTTGTCAGAGGTTATTTTTTGTGAGGTCGATGTGATATAGATGGGGAGATGGTCACTTGCCATGTATGGGCCTAGTTTTATATCAACATCATTGAATATGTGGGAGCCAATGCAGAGTCTATTGTGGATGAGCGGCCTGTATGTGGATCTATGCGTGTGCCCAAGGCGGGTGGTGTTAGGAGATTTAAGTTCACAGATTCTAGAAGTACCTGAAATAACGCTTTTCCTGAAGGATTTAGGGAGCCTGGTGGAGCGTATGGGTCCCAAAGTTTGTGTCGTGCATTGAAGTCTCCTAGAATCATGCATCTCTTGTTGAAAGAGATGGTTGATTTCTGTTATGGTGAAATCTTTGCAGGGGTTGTAACAGAGGAGGATGGAGCACCACTTTCCCGAGAGAGCTATCTGAACGGCCATTGATTCTATTACATTGTTGTTGTAAGGGGTGAGTTCAAGTATACGGCAGGATATATTCTCGCATACCATTATGGCCAAGCCTCCTCCTCTCGGACCTTGTAATCTGTCTTCTCTGAAGATTGTGTACCCTGGCATTACTATATTGGTGGATGGATTCAACCAAGTTTCACATAGGCCTATTATCGTTGGCATGTCCCTAGCTACAGTAGTTTTAAAGTCGTGAGTCTTATTGAAGATGCTTCTGGCATTCCATAGCATAAACTTTAAAGGTGGGGAGGACGGGTCCATTATTGAGGGAGTATTATGGCGACTGCATATGGCCAAAGCCGAGAGATTATGTCTGGGAAGGTTGATTCTTTGAGGTATAGCTGTATTGCTTGAATTAGGAGATGTAGAAGTTGTGTACTGGTACTCGTGTGGGAAGCTGAGTCGGCTGAAGCTGTGTTGGTTTCATCTTGATGCGGTGTGTGTGTGTGTTTAATTGTGATTTTGTGGTTTGTGCAGATTGGGTTTTAGATTGGTGTTGGTGTTGATAAGTCTGGCGTTTTGGATTAACCCACTGAGTGGGGTTATAAATAAATGTACCACCAGGGACCGGCAGGTTTTTATTTTTTTTTATTTTCCAGAAACAATAGCGAATGGGTTAGGAATGAAGGAAAAAACCACAAAAACCGATCAAAAAGGTTAAAAATTGGTCCTACGGAGCCCCCGAAAACGGATTTTACAAGAGTACAAAATTGAAGGCAAAAACACCCAAAAACCATGTTTTTGCACGCTCACGCGCACGCGGTTGGATTTTGAGAGTTTTCAACCATCGGCAAGGTTGCGTGGGATACTTACACAGTTTCCATACAAATCTGAGCCCTCTAGGTGCCATAGGACCGGAGTAATTAACATTGACGATACGTTGTCGTCGCTGGGGTTTAGCGTTACATACATTGCCGACGACACGTTGTCGTCGCTGGGGTTCAGTGGGTTAACGGTTGCGTTGAGTGTTGTGATGTTGGGAGACTGTGTTCTGGTGTTGGAGCATGGAATGATGTCGTCGAAGTAAAGTTGGTGGGCTGTGGTACAGCGTTGAGTTTTGGGGCCATTTCGGCGTTGGGATCTAGGAATTGGTGCCTTGTGAATCAGGATTTTACCATGATTAGTCGGATTTATGGTGACCTCATGTTCGTCTTCTTCCAGTTCAATGTCATCCTGGTCGGGGACTTAGTCTTCTAGGACTGAAAAGGAGTTTGAAATTTTAGCATAGCTTAGCTCGTCTCTGACGGCTCTAGTGGGCTTGGGATCTGTTGTAATTTTTGTATTGGGAGGTGTAGACTTGGCATTGATAGGGTTAAGCTCTCGTAGTTGATGGTTAACATATTTTAGTGCGGAGAGGTCTGCTTGAGCTTTGTTATGAATTTCTGCAGCTTTGATATAGAGTGGGCATTTGAAGGAGACTATTCTATGTGTGCCACCACAGAAATAGCAATGGGGATTATTTTGGCATCTTTGCTGGTCAGGACCTGATGTTAGGGAATTGAATCCACTACACATTGAGCATCTTACCTTGTTCCTGCATGATATAGCACTGTGTCCGAATCGGTGGCAGTTGTAACAGCGCAGAATGGGGAATGTGTATTGGGATACCTGGTAGCTCGTCATGTCTATTGCTACTCGGGGCGGGAGCTTGCCTTCGAAGCATAACCTTACTGCATCGGATTTTGATTTTACACCATTCTTATACCTAGGGGGGATCCTCAAGACCTCAAGTAGCCTTGCTGGGTGTGTGCCTAGATTTTTTTAGTGATTTATAGATGTCTTCTTCTGACAAATCCTCAGAAACAGGGCTTATCTTACCGAAAGTGATGCCATGTTCTGCTGCGTCGGCTGGGGAGCGGGCCTTCCGACATTTGACTTGCCAACTGCCTAGTTGTGTCATGGAGTCAGGTGAATCATCAAGGTTATCTATATCTTTGGCTAATATAGAGAAATAGAAAGCAGATCCCTTACCAATTAAGTGAGGACTTCCCTGTGCCTGTAGAATATACTTGCCAAAAGATGCTTCTTTTAGTGCTCTAGTTAAGGTGTGTGGATTGTTGAAGGCAGTGGAGTTGTCAGCTGTTCGAACAATGTAGGTTATCACGTTATCAGTGTCACCATTTGGGGGGGCATTGAAGTGTAGATTTGGTGAGGAAGCTCTGTTCTTTTTTTTATGGTTTCCTGAACCATTCACTGAGTCTTGGTCATTGTCAGGGGCAAGGCTTCTCTTTTGAGGAGTAGCGTCGGCATTTGTTGTGATGTCCATGGCTGCGTGTTCTGGCGGCGGGTGCCACTGCCTCATTGCTTCTTCTTCAGACTCTTCCATGGTGATGAAGAATTGGATAAACGCTTCCTGTCCACTGTCCCTACGTGCTGAGGGCAGTTGGTAAGAAGTGTGGGGGTATTTTCAGTCACTATTGGGGTAATATGGCGAGATAAAGGCAGAGAGGGCGCAATAGACAATCACAGTCTTCTTCTTCTTCCTTTCACCTCAATAAAACAGTGTCATAAAAGACATTACTGTAAACGCTTACCATTGGTCCATACTTACACCATCCCCTATTTTAGTCCCCGTGTATGACACTCAATAGAATACATGGGGCTTAATCTTGTTTCATCCACTAAATGTTAAGGCCCCCTTTCCCAAAGGCAGGTCACTCATTCACCATCATGAGGAGTACGCATCCAGCTTTGGTTTGCCATGCAAGATTAAGGATTTGAAACTACAGTATAGTCTATTCAATATAATTAGGGCAAAATTATCGACCACTAACCTCTATAACTCAAAAACGACTAGAGTAATTGAGCAAATATTTCTACCATTTGGGAATAGTCAGCCAGGGGATAGGTGTGGCAATTTACAGCCCATTTGCTCTAGCCCTTTACAAGTTACAGAGGCTACTGGTCACAATTTCTGGCCTACTTATAATGAATGGACTATAGTTGAGGGCATCCAGCGCTGTGCTACATTGTTTGTCCTGGCTCTTGGGGATCTACCCTCTGACCAGAGGTTAAGACATCTTGGCCTACATACTCTTGAATTTAGACGGCACTGTAGGCTACATGCTCAAAGTGCATACACTAGTAAAACAAAATTGAAGATATATCTCAATCGAGATGTTTTTAGAAAGAAGTGAGAGTGGAACTAGAGAAGAGCAAAATACCTTATAAAGAACTCTAAGTATGACAATTTAAGATTTTGCCCTACCTGGTAGAGGATTAATGTTAAGAACGGGGTGTTCCTTAATTGTTAAAAATTTACATCATCAATTCTACGTCTAACCCTGGCTGGTATGACAGTATTATAGTCTATTCGCTGTAAGTAGGCGAAAAATCATTACCTCTAACCACTGTAACTCAAAAAACACTAGAGTAATCGAGCTAATATTTCTACCATTTGGTTAGAGTCAGCCATGGAATAGGTATGGAAATTTACAGCCAATTTGCTCTAGCCCTTTTTGAGTTCCAGAGGATCGAGGTAATGATTTCTCGCCTACTTACAGCGAATAGACTATAGTTACTGCATACAAAACATACATACAATACAATGATTTAACATCGTTTTCCATTACATACATTGTAACGGCTCAGATTTGGTTCCCTCTCCGCAGTTGGAATATATCATAAAGTCACCTCATGTCATCAGTGTGGCCGATGTTGGCATAGTGGTAACCGTGCCGCAGCAAGACTCAACTACTGTAAGTCCAATTGCAGAACCTGCACCTGTAGTATCTGTAAACCACACCAACCTCAACAGTGCTACAACAAGACAGTACCATACCAAGACTCTACGGTACATTAGACAACTTGGACTATAGAACAAAATCCTGCCACAACACTGACCCACCATGTAAACACTGTGGCCGACTCTGTGTGGCACCAACCAGCATCCAGTTGACTAGTATAGTCTCGTGTGGCACCTATCCGTGCCCCACCAGCCTCGGTAGTGCCATACCAAGACAGTACCGATAACAAGGTTTTATTTATTGTACAGTACTGTACTGTAATGACCATTGTTACACAAGTCTACCACCATCCCCCCTATTAGTTGCCTTGTACGACACACAGTAAAGAATCAATTAACAATGGGTCAAAATAACATTTTGGCATTCATCAGACCTGATTTGCATGTAAACTTTAGGTAAACACCACCTTACACTGCTCTGTTGACAGAGCAGTCAACAGTGGTCCTCTGTGGAGCCAATGTTTAAGTAGTAATAATAGTCAGGTCTTTTATCAAGCAAGCATAATTTATCTCCTTCGAGAGTCAATAGCACTGTAATAACCAACAGAGACAATTATCCCATCCCCATGTTCAAGGGAGACAGTAACCAACCAGTTCTTTTGCATTTTGCATTTATCTTGTGTCGTCCCAGTTTTGGTTTGTTGTTTAATTTGCAAGTTTTATATTACAATTTAGTGAAAAAACCTTCATGCCCAAGTGCAGCGCGAACACTTGACCTCCTGGGTAAGACATCAAGACACCAGTGGCGTATCTAGGGTGGGGAAGGCAGGGCACGTGCCCTGGGCGCCACTTGAAGGGGGGCGCCTAATCTTCCTCAAGTAAACCTTATATTTAACTATAGTACAAATATAATAGCAAGTACTATGCCTAAATACCTATCCATTCGTCATTAATAGGCTATAATATGATGAATAACGCCATAGCGGGTTCTTATTATGATGTACAGTTACTACAGTATTCACAGTAGGCTATATATATTTTAAATACAATTTAGCCTTTTAGGCAACGAATTCCTGCAAGCCATTGTCTAAACATATTAATAGTTAAGTTACCCCCTCTAAATATTTTCTGGATGGTTTTCTTTCGTTACCGGTACTAATGTTGAATGGTGCATATATTTATTGATATTCTGGATATTTCTCATTTGACTGATTAGTTAATAGTAAAATATTGTTCTATCTATCTATCTATTGCCTGACGCCGTGATCCCCGAAGGGGTGGCCACGAACGAACCGCCCCCATGCACCTCTGTCCCCAGTCAGTCGACGCCCCTCCCCCCAACCAGCACTGCCTTCATTCATGTACTTCCTCACTCCATCCTTCCACCTCTCATTCGGTCTACCTCTCCCTCTCTGTCCCTCCACCTCGCTCTCGTACACCCTCTTAGTCATTCTCTCGCTTTCCATACGTTCCATATGGCCGAACCATCTCAAGTTGTTCCTTTTCACACTTTCCAGCACATCTACCTCCACACCACACCTCCTTCTTACTTCCTCATTAGTCTGTCTATCCCTCCATGTAACTCCGCACGCACTCCTTAAGTAATTAATTTCCACTGCTCTCACTCTTGGTCTGAGTCTCTCAACCAACGTCCATGCTTCGCTTCCGTAAGTCAGTGTCGGGATAACCACACTGTCATGCAAAATATTGTTAATACTTCGAAATTTACTATATAAGAGACCCACAAGAAAATCAGGATATAGGCTATTTATAACTTTAAGTAAGCATTCTCGAATGCTAGCGAACGTTCATTGTTGACAAACACTCGAAAGACCAAGGGCTGCCCAGGCCAGGGACAGGCAAAGCAAGGGTCTCGGAGGTACGAAATATATGTATTCATCACTCTATACTATAATACTCTGTTTCATTTTATCTGACGGTAAATTGAATACCTTAGCAACTGATTTCTCGATATGTAATGGAAATAAATGCCATTACTGTGTTTCTGCATCAAATAAATACCAAATGTTAACAATTCAAAACGTATTTTCTACAAAATATTCGCAACAGCTGATAAATTAGAGGTGAATACATTTTACAATTGCAATTTACCGTCAGCTGGAATGAAACTGACTATAGTCTATTGTTACGGCTGGATCGGCAATACATATTCGGGATTCTTGATCGTAGGACAGAAATGGCTTAAGTGACAACGACACGCTCGATTCCAGTCCCAAATACTATATGCTCCAGACAACAAAAGCACCAACGCCCTACAGAGTTATCGTCTACGGTAACGAGGTACCTTAACTCGGCGAAAGTGTACAACAGGGGTAGGCTATGAGGCTAAACTCCCTCAGACATTTATAGGTTACGTTATTACTAAAGAAATGCAATACTCGAGAAACTACGTTAATATTAAGCCTCTAATAATGTAGAATAGAAGCAGGCTAAAGGTATGACAGTGAAATGCTAAATGACAAATGTACACGCCTACTTGAAAGCGCGTGCACTACACTAACTGTCCCCTACTAACATGCACTAGCATGTAGCATACAAGATGTTCATGATCCAGTAGATACCTAATAATACACATTGGAGGAACATAAACAGTAGTCACTTATTATAATAATGAATCTATACTTGGAATAACTAAAAGGTTGCAGGCAACAGTACTGCGCCGGTAGCCTACTACCGCATAGGCTACTTCGCTTCTCTCACTCTGTCTCCCCTCCGAGTCCGTATGCGCCCTACGCAACAGAACTCCGGACACAGCAGCAAAACGACAGTGCAGTTAATTGATACATCTATCTATCTATCTATTGCCTGACGCCGTGATCCCCGAAGGGGTGGCCACGAACGAACCGCCCCCATGCACCTCTGTCCCCAGTCAGTCGACGCCCCTCCCCCCAACCAGCACCGCCTTCGTTCATGTAGTTCCTCACTCCATCCTTCCACCTCATATTCGGTCTACCTCTCCCCCTCTGTCCCTCCACCTCGCTCTCGTACACCCTCTTAGTCATTCTCTCGCTTTCCATACGTTCCATATGGCCGAACCATCTCAAGTTGTTCCTTTTCACACTTTCCAGCACATCTACCTCCACACCACACCTCCTTCTTACTTCCTCATTAGTCTGTCTATCCCTCCATGTAACTCCGCACGCACTCCTTAAGTAATTCATTTCCACTGCTCTCACTCTTGGTCTGAGTCTCTCAACCAACGTCCATGCTTCGCTTCCGTAAGTCAGTGTCGGGATTACCACACTGTCATGCAAGGACTTCTTCACTTCCATACTGACCACCCTATTTCTTGTTACTGCTTTTAGCGTTCCTACAACCCTCTTCCCCTGTTGTACATGAAAGTATTAATAGTGTTGTCTTGCGTGTGAGTAATGTGTATTGTAAAGTGTTATAGATATATACTTAAAGAGAGCTGCAATGCATAGTAAAATAAAGATATATCCCACTCATCATCCCCATGTGTTCTAGCTAGCAGGCCAAGTCACAGGAACAACGAGTCCCAGCACCGAAAGCGAGAACCCAGGAGAAGACTGTAGAGAACACAAGGACAGATAAATTACGTTACTCTACTATACCGGCACTACGAGCGAGCTGTAGTCTCGGGTGCTACACTCGCTCCTGGCTCGGTATGCAAATCAAGGCTAAGTCCTCGTCCCTCTACAGACAACTCCTGGGCATGGTCGGGCTCTTACACATGGCACCAGTCTAGTCAAAAATGGGATGATGAGCAGGGCATATAACTCGTGAACATGTAGAACGTTCACCAACTATCCTCATCAAGAAGATCGCTGTTCACATTAACCCCTTAAATCTAATACATGTAAATATATGCTTGTCCTAAGAGTAATACGAGAGGTGAGTGCTGAAACTCCTTTAGGACCTCAAGGGAAGGTTATGCATTTAAATAGAGAGAAGAATGAAATGAGAGTAATGTCGTCAGAGAGAAAGAGTGCAACCGTGAGAAGTGGGGGGAGAGAACAAGGGATGTTAGAATCTCAAAGGTTCTAGGCAACCTAGTCCAGGAACACACAGCCAACCTCCAGGCAGTGTGCTGTACGACAACATGGGCCCAGCCAAGGCAGGCAACAATGGACTACCAACCCTATCGCGCCTAGCTATAAGGGCAAGGCTGCCAACCAGTCCATACGTCTGGCAACCACCCGGCCGGCAGCGCGGCGTGTTGCTACCCTCTTGCTCTGAAGCCCAACTCACTCTCTCTCTCTGAATTCCCATTATCCTATCTATCAACTTCTCTATTGATACTACATATTAAATGGAAGGTCTCGACATGGCTTAAAACAAAACCCACCACTGGTTAGCACATGACGAGACCTTTGCAGAGATACAAAGAACATAGTTATAAGTTGTCACACTCAATATACATAGCGGCTGACGGTAGCCAGATCACGGGCGGTACAGTGGAGTACCAAGGAGTACAATCAGGTTGCGTTGCCCAGCACTGGGGTGCGTCACAGCCCCCCCAAGATTTTAGATAATCGACCTTAGAAGCATTATCAAAATCTGACAGGCAACCAACCGACCTGCTACCCTTAGCTGCCACTAATTGCAAAAGGTGCACAACAACTGAAGTGTGAATTATACATAAAACACAATATTGCATGCATCATGCTACAACAATAAAAAGTTACAAAACTAAAAAAAAGAAAGAGTTTTCTCGTTTATTTTATTGTTTTATAATCTTTTTGGACGGCGTTATGATAGCCTAATTTTACTCCTGCTCAACCCACACACCGTGCACGACTATCTTGGATCATCAACCCTTGATAGACAATCTGCTATCACGTTCTCACTCCCGGCAATATGCTGAATGTTGAGATTATACTCTTGGAGCATTAGGGACCACCTGGTCAACCGCATATTCCGATTGTGAAACTGATTTAGGAATTTCAAGGGATGATGGTCCGTATAAATCGTCACTACCGGGCCGTAGGCTGGAACATAAACTTCGAAATGTTTGAGCGACAAAACGATAGCCAGAAGCTCCTTCTCTATAGTCGAGTAATTCCTTTGTGCCGAATTAAACTTGCGAGAAAAGAAGCTCACTGGGTGTTCCAAGCCCTCGGAATCAGTCTGCAGTAACACTGCCCCGGCACCCACACCGCTGGCATCAGTCGCCAGCTGAAAACTCCTGGAGAAGTCTGGGGCCCTCAAAATCGGATGTGTACACAGCAGGTGCTTGACTAGGTCGAAAGCCCTCTGACACTCCGCAGCCCAACAGAACTTCACTGACTTCGACAGTAGATCAGTTAACGGTGCTAAGACAGTAGAGTATCCCCGGATGAAGCGCCTATAATAGCCTATCATACCTAGGAACCGCATGACCTGGCGCTTAGTGGTGGGCCTGGGAAACATATTGATAGCCTGTATCTTGCTCAGGGGGGGGCACACCCGGCCTAACCCGACCACAAAGCCAAGATACTGCACAGTAGCCTTTACAAACTCGCACTTCCTCAGGTTCACCACCAGCCCAGCATCGTGCAACTTCCTAAACAGGGTCTCTAAGTGCCTTAGGTGATTTTCAAAATCGTCATCATATACTATCACGTCATCCAGGTAGACCGTGCAGTTAGGGATTTCGTCACAAATATCGTTCATCAGGTTTTGAAACGTGGCAGGTGCGTTCTTAAGCCCATAAGGCATTACGTTACATTGGTAGGTCTTGCCATCTACCACAAAACCACAAACTTGCTTAGCTCGGTCCGACAGGGGTACTTGCCAGTAGCCTTTTACAAGATCAATTTTAGTAAGGTACTTTGCATTCCCTATCTTGTCCACGCTGTCGTCAACTCGAGGCAAAGGGTAAGGGTTGGTGGTGGTCAAGCCATTTAGCCTACGAAAATCTATGCAGAACCGCACCTTGCCGTCAGGTTTTGGCTGCAACGTGACGGGTGATGTCCACTTCACATAACCTTCAGTGATCATCCCTCTCTCAACCATGTACTTTAACTCCTCCCGTAAAGCTGGCAACTTTACCGGGGGCACACGGTAGGGCACTGACTTGAAGGGCACATTATCACCGACGTCCACGTCGTGCGTTACCTGAGTAGTGAGACCTGGGTGTTCGGCGAAAACAGAGGGGTATGACCTGAACAGGCCTAGGACAGCAGCACCCTGGTGCTCAGGCAGGTGACTTACAACTTGCCTAGCCTCTTGTTCAGTATTCCCCGCCCACTGTTCCGCGGAAATGACACAGTCCCAGCTATCCTCCTCAGCAGCATGACTGTCCCCACCTCCTTCTCCACCCTGGCCGCTGCAGGCCAGCACAGGGACAGTGAGAGGCTCTGAGGGGCGTCTCACATACTCTTTCATGAGGTTAACATGACATAACTGATGTTTTTTCCTACGGTCAGGTGTTGCAACGAGATAATCAAGGTCGGACAGTTTCTTAGCCACCACATACGGCCCAATGAACTTGGCAGAAAGGGGGTGTCCAGGCAAAGGTAAAGACAACATTACCTCCTGACCCACCGAAAACTCCCGAAGCTTCGCCTTGGCGTCATACTGGTGCTTCATGACCGCCTGTGCATTAACCAAGTTATTACCTGCCGCTGCCATGCAACCTATAAGTCTCTCCCGGCTCTCAAGGACATATTTAAGTACAGACCCCGGCTTCTCTTCGCCCTCCCAGATCTCTTTCACCATACTTAAAGGTCCTCTCACATTATGGCCAAAGACTAGCTGATTTGGACTGAACCCCAGGCTCTCTCCTGGGACTTCACGTGCAGCGAACAGAACATACGGCAGACCCAAATCCCAATCAGTGTCATGTTCTGCACAGTAACAGCGTAGCATACTCTTCAGGGTCGAGTGCCACCGCTCCAAGACTCCCTGACTCTCGGGATGGTAGGCTGACGACACTACAGAACATATACCGTGCAACTGAAGGGTTTGCTTGAACAATTTGGATGTAAAATTGCTCCCCTGGTCCGACTGCACCTCACGTGGAAATCCATAACGGGAACAGAACAATAATAAGTTTTTAACAACTGCCTTTGCCGAGCCGTTTCTCATGGGGTATGCGTCCGGGTATCTCGTAGCCACATCCATGATTGTCAACAGGAATTTATTGCCACTACTAGTAGGCGGGAAAGGGCCAACCAAATCTACTACAACTTTGCTGAACGGAGGCCCGGTGACAGGTATGGGAAACAAAGGTGCCTTCGGGATTGTCTGGTTAGGCTTCCCCGTTGTCTGGCAGGTCGCACACCCAGCCACCCATGCACAGACATCAGCCTTGACCCCAGGCCACCAGAAAAACCTGCCCAATGCCGCCAATGTTTTTGTTACCCCCAAATGACCCGCCACCGGCACATCATGCGCCAGACACAATAAGGACTCTCTATACTTATTTGGAACAACCACCTGGTCTACTACCCTCGCACCGCCCTCCCACTTCGATTTGGGGTCTAAAAATCTGCGGTACAATATCCTGTTGAGCCTAAAGAAATCTCCCGGCTTCGCATCCCCATCTTCCTCCAACTCTATGGCACCATTGCTATAACGAGCTAGGCTAGCGTCTTGCAGCTGCTGCTCACTTATGTCCCCCGGGCGTCAATGCATCAAGATGGTTTTGTAATAAGACATTACCCCGGCTAGTAGGCTCTACTGCCTTAGTGGCTCTCGCTACAGCTCTTGCCTCACGCGAAGTCTTACCCAACTCTGCCTTGTTACACACCATCTCTGGGCCAGAGTCAACTCCCGTGTTTATTATAGGTCCAAGTACCGAATCACCGAGAAGTGCAGCAGAATCAATGTCCCTTTTCCTGCCCTTAGCAACCTTCTCCTGATCCTTCCTCCACTGTCCCCGAGGTTGAGTGCTAGGCTGTGCAGGAGCCGCAGAGCGAGATCGGGTTACCACACAGGCCATCTCATCCTGTTGGCACCTCCCAACCCATTCCCGATTCTCACCATCCACGTCGGCCGCCCTCTCGGCAACGACTAAGGGTGGAGTCCCGGAAGTGGGCACCGCAAAGTCGTTGCCGAGAAGAAGGTCGACGCCCTCAACTGGCAAACACTCAACGATCCCTACATCCAGCTCCCTGCACACCTCTCCCACTCTCAACTCCAACCTCACAAGTGGGTATGACCTCGTAGCATTTATACCCTGCACCACAACAACTCTGGCCGCATTTATCGGTTTCCCTGTGAAGTTCCTCAACAAAGTTTGCGAAGCCCCCGTATCCCTCAACAAGTCAACCCTCCGTAGTTCACTCCCCCAGCTCACAAACCCGTGTCCCCGATGGCTACAGAAAGTGTCCCGGACAGGTGTCGAGCCTTCCGTACGCTTCTTTACCGCGTGTGCCTCAGCTGCTGACAACCTACCCCGGGCAGTTGCTGCAGCCTTCAGAGACACACCGATACTGTGAACCAATGACACCGGCTTAGCGGGAGTGTTACTAGGGCACTCACGTGAATAATGGCCTAGCTTCTGACATTTGTAACATTTCACATCCCCAATGGGCTTCTTCCCTTGTGCGGGCGAAGAAGGGGCCTGACCTTTAGTAAACGGGAGAGGCTTGTGTTTGTAGGTGTTATTAGGTGCAATGCTTTTAGTGTGGTTATGTGTGTCATAGGATTTGTTATTATCGAAAACTCTGGTGGGTGGGGTATAGCGCCCCTTCTGCCCTGACTCAGCCCTCTGAGCGGCACCGCAACCACGAATCAATGATAATCTGAGGTCTGCCATCTTGGCAGCCTCCTCTACTGTCTTGGGACATTTTTCCTTAATGTTCAGCGTTAGATCGGTTCCAGTACATTTGTAAAACTGTTCCAGATAGAAAAGTTGCTTAATTTCCTCAGCCGACTCTGCGTGCTCGGACCGAAACCAGTTATTACATGCATCTGTTAAGTCCCGTGCGTGCTCCATAAAACTGACGTCGCTCTTCTTATTCACGCCACGGAACTTCAATCTATAAGTTTCGGGTTGCAGTTCGTAGGCCCGGAGCACAGCCTCCTTCACCAGTCCATACACGACACTCTCGTCCAGTGACAGTGCATCGTAGGCTTTCAACCCCTTACCCACTAGACGTGATGAAACTAATGCTGCCCATTTAACCTCCGGCCAGTCATACTCACGACACTTCTTTTCGAAACGAGCAAAAAACTCAGTCACTGCTGTCTCATCAAATGCGGGTACTAACTTAATTAAATGAGAAAGTGAGTCTGTAACCCGGTGCCCACCACCGAGATGACGCCCCGTGGTCTCTACTCTAGACTTCTCGACATCCATTTCAGCCTGGTACCTGGTTGCATCCTGATTGGCTTGGATTCTAGCAACCTCTATGCGTTCTATACTAGCCTGTTGTATCTGAGTCTCCTGCAGCTTAAACTTAGCTAGTTCTAGCTGAAATAACATCTCAGGAGACAGGCCTGGGGGGGGAGAGCACAAAATGGGGGATCCACACCGAGACGTGTTTACGGGTAAGCCAGCTTGCCATTGAGAACCCTCCTGCTGCATCGTGCTAAGACTCGCTGGCTGAGGGCCCAGCTCAGGGGTAGAGTGGAATGGAGGCTTGGAGGGAACCCCCCAAGACCCCACTCCACCCACCGCCCCATCGCCATCACCCAACAAACATGCCACCAAATTCTTCTTGGGCCAACTGTCAGGACAGTCCCGCCCCAAAACCGTGGCTAAACAGCGAAGACCGTAACAATCAATAGCCTGCAGGCGCTGTTCGGTCAAAGGTGTCTGCAAAAATGCCCGGGCATCCCTCTCTCCACTTATAACACTCCCCTCCCTAAATATCTGCTGTACTTGCTGGTCACTAGGCTGTACCGTGTTATCCTCCCCCGTAAATGATGAGTCATTAGACATAGTGCTGGTTATACAATTGCTGTTCATAAACAAAAAAAAGTGCTTATTACTAATTGCAGTCTCGACTCACAAAATGTTAAAGATGCTTGAATGACTCTACTCTAGACACCTAACGAAACAATCTGCAAGTCCACCAATACAATAATGACACAATAAAAATTCCTCCAATATGCAAGAAAATTCTAGCCAGCTCTACTAGGTAGCATAGAATAGTTCTCCAAAAAACATGTGATAGGATACTACTGAATCTTGTGCAAGGTCGCCATTTTGTTACGGCTGGATCGGCAATACATATTCGGGATTCTTGATCGTAGGACAGAAATGGCTTAAGTGACAACAACACGCTCGATTCCAGTCCCAAATACTATATGCTCCAGACAACAAAAGCACCAACGCCCTACAGAGTTATCGTCTACGGTAACGAGGTACCTTAACTCGGCGAAAGTGTACAACAGGGGTAGGCTATGAGGCTAAACTCCCTCAGACATTTATAGGTTACGTTATTACTAAAGAAATGCAATACTCGAGAAACTACGTTAATATTAAGCCTCTAATAATGTAGAATAGAAGCAGGCTAAAGGTATGACAGTGAAATGCTAAATGACAAATGTACACGCCTACTTGAAAGCGCGTGCACTACACTAACTGTCCCCTACTAACATGCACTAGCATGTAGCATACAAGATGTTCATGATCCAGTAGATACCTAATAATACACATGGGAGGAACATAAACAGTAGTCACTTATTATAATAATGAATCTATACTTGGAATAACTAAAAGGTTGCAGGCAACAGTACTGCGCCGGTAGCCTACTACCGCATAGGCTACTTCGCTTCTCTCACTCTGTCTCCCCTCCGAGTCCGTATGCGCCCTACGCAACAGAACTCCGGACACCGCAGCAAAACGACAGTGCAGTTAATTGATACATGAAAGTATTAATAGTGTTGTCTTGTGTGTGAGTAATGTGTATTAGATATATACTTAAAGAGAGCTGCAATGCATAGTAAAATAAAGATATATCCCACTCATCATCCCCATGTGTTCTAGCTAGCAGGCCAAGTCACAGGAACAACGAGTCCCAGCACCGAAAGCGAGAACCCAGGAGAAGACTGTAGAGAACACAAGGACAGATAAATTACGTTACTCTACTATACCGGCACTACGAGCGAGCTGTAGTCTCGGGTGCTACACTCGCTCCTGGCTCGGTATGCAAATCAAGGCTAAGTCCTCGTCCCTCTACAGACAACTCCTGGGCATGGTCGGGCTCTTACACATGGCACCAGTCTAGTCACAAATGGGATGATGAGCAGGGCATATAACTCGTGAACATGTAGAACGTTCACCAACTATCCTCATCAAGAAGATCGCTGTTCACATTAACCCCTTAAATCTAATACATGTAAATATATGCTTGTCCTAAGAGTAATACGAGAGGTGAGTGCTGAAACTCCTTTAGGACCTCAAGGGAAGGTTATGCATTTAAATAGAGAGAAGAATGAAATGAGAGTAATGTCGTCAGAGAGAAAGAGTGCAACCGTGAGAAGTGGGGAGAGAGAGCAAGGGATGTTAGAATCTCAAAGGTTCTAGGCAACCTAGTCCAGGAACACACAGCCAACCTCCAGGCAGTGTGCTGTACGACAACATGGGCCCAGCCCAGGCAGGCAACAATGGACTACCAACCCTATCGCGCCTAGCTATAAGGGCAAGGCTGCCAACCAGTCCATACGTCTGGCAACCACCCGGCCGGCAGCGCGGCGTGTTGCTACCCTCTTGCTCTGAAGCCCAACTCACTCTCTCTCTCTGAATTCCCATTATCCTATCTATCAACTTCTCTATTGATACTACATATTAAATGGAAGGTCTCGACATGGCTTAAAACAAAACCCACCACTGGTTAGCACATGACGAGACCTTTGCAGAGATACAAAGAACATAGTTATAAGTTGTCACACTCAATATACATAGCGGCTGACGGTAGCCAGATCACGGGCGGTACAGTGGAGTACCAAGGAGTACAATCAGGTTGCGTTGCCCAGCACTGGGGTGCGTCACACTATATAGGTATGCAGCCTGACGCGAGTAATGAAAATCCCCAAGACTTATATATGTATCTTAGGACTCTCGCTACCACTATCTTTACACCTACAACACCACCCATATAAATGCCTTCCTTTTGATCACCCTGTATCGCCCTTTCCCATAAAAATCAGACAAACCACATACCTATCCCTGTTTCACAAATAGAGAAACCTCACCCCTATGTCTCTGTTAAAAAGTTCAGTCCTATATGTATGTAAGAAGTAAGAACCCGACTTATAATGTTAATTTCTCCCTTCTATAAAAATTATGTATGTATAACTATTTCCCTATGTCATGATTTACTTATAGTCTAATTGTATAGGTAGGTAGCCAGAATACGAGAATAAGAACCCCAGACCTAGATACATGTATCTGATATCTTAGGACTCTCGCTACCACCATCTCTACACCTACAACAGCGACCCTGTACAGGTCTTCCTTTTTGACCACCCTGTATTGCTCTTTGCCAGATAAATCAGACCAGACACGTACCTGTGGCCGGCTTCCAGTAGCCTCGCTCGAGGCCCCCCTCAGTTCAACCCCCGACCCCCTTTTTCCCTTAAACATGCTGATTATAAATGATTTATTTAGACCCCCACCGTCCAGTATAAATACTGAACATTTATGTTATTCCTCACATACTCCCCATTAAGAATAACAACCCCTCTATCCTCTAACCCCGACCCTCGAATGGTAGGCCGTGCGAGGCTAGAACAACAACCTCTTAATCCCTAAACCAACCTGCTACCCCCTTGACCTTAACACTGAAGAAAATCAACCCCCACGATCAACCCCAATCAACTTCAGCAGAACTGAGTATACAAGCCTATCAACATCAGCCGAGGGTACCCAGAGATAAAAAATAGAACCCTTGAACAGACTAAATTAACCTAGAAAACTAGATGCCCCATATCATAGAGATGCGGCCCCCACCATACCACAAGGGACCCATAGAGCACCAAGCACGCCAGCCACGCGTAGTAATGACCTTGACCCACAGGCGACCCACCACCATTCTTACCAAACATCAGGTGAGCTGTAATCACTAATCTGATTATGAACCAACCCCCATTCTTATCCAAGTCGGCTATACTTCCTGACTATTAGCAATGCCCAAAAACCATATCTATAAACTCCTTTCTATACTCAAAATAGCTTGTCAGTTAACACTCCTCGAGCGGCTAGGTTAATAACTTCTACTACCAGCCCAGCGGGCATATTTACCCTAAATGAGCTTCATTCCATGCTCTTTTTCATGCATAAACAAGAGGCAGAGCGTAATACAATTATGTATCCGTGATAGGGCGTTAATTGAGCTTTCCAATGACACCTGAACCATCCTTCTACGATCACGGGTTGTCTTGCAACGATCGTTCAACACGAAGGAAAAATATCTAAAATACGGTAATTTCCTTACATATTTCCCTGTCTAGGGAGGCAGTGAGTGTGGAGGTGGGGCCAGTCGTGGCGCGGGAGCCGTGCCGAACGGTCAGAGCCAACCTACGCTCCTCCCACCGCTCAGACTCTCTCTCAGAGCCAATTATGTGCTGAACATCACAACCGACTAAAGGCGGTCCCCGCTCTTTAGGTCTGGGTCCTCTAGACCGCCTTAAGTCGGGCCCCGCCAATAAGAGGTTAAAAGAGAGAAATAAGACTTGCGTTCAACACTGACAACAGCACCCAGCCTTGGCCTGTATCGCGCCACACAAAGTAGTTCCCTCCTTGCACCATATATCACTCTCCAAGACGATACTACTAACTCTTGTTATAATACTAAATGTCTATAGAAGAACACCTATAATTAAGACCCCCTTGTTGAAAGTACTAAGACCCCCTTATATATAAACATTAACTGTATTACAAACTATTAGTGGTATGTCCTCTGCTACTTTAGTTTATAACCAGTTATAGAGTGTGCAGTACCTCCTTGAGTAACCCATCAATTCTGGCATCCCAGAATCTAATAGTTACCCATACGAGTACGTTTTCTATTATAGTTCCGTTTTCTGTCGTAGCAGGCCTTCCTTCCGACGATAACTAAATTAAAATAGATTATACCAAACACTTGCCTCACATAGATCTAGGACAGAAAGATCTTTTGTGTTAGAAGGGATTATGCGAGAAACTCTTAGTTGAGCACTCTGCCGTAATTGTTTAATCGAAGTCCTCTTTTTCTAGTTATTAAAAACGTATTCTATGGTGTATTATACGATATATAGAAGCAATAGAACTGTTCAAATGACCTGGGAAGTGTATATTAAACCAAATACAAAACTTTGAATAATGAGGTAAGAGATATGTGTTTTTTATCACTTTTCAACCCAAGACCAGCGGGGGTCTGGGGGCAGCAGCCCCCAGGATGCCCAGGTTACCTTAGGTTAGGTTAGGTTAGGTTAGGTTAATGACCAGCTATGTAAATACAGTAGTGAATATTTGGTTCAGTCTGTGCTCAAAAATCCATTTTCTTTAGGAGGAGGCCATACACTAAACAATTACCCACTCTGCATATATAATTCCTATAGGTACCATAGTCATATATGTGTGGAAGATCCTAGAGGGCATAGTACCAAACGCAGGGATCACAGTTAACCACCATCCAAGAAGAGGGAGGCTCCATGTTCTAAGAGATCTGTGCTCCATCAAATGTGCTTTACTTTTACTTAAATATTAGGCTATTCAGTGTGCAGTTGGGTGAGTAAATGATTAGATTGATATCCAGTATTCGACAAATGGATATAAAATCGTAGTCATGTACTTAACCTTAAACTGTCTTGATGGTGTAATCATTAGAGCATGTAAGTTATGTATGTGATGGCCTGGGAGAATCACATGCTTTCAACCCTTCTTTAGCGGCGCGCATCATATGTCGAGTGAAAGAAATTTGGACTATGTGGCGGCTCACAACATAAGTCGTGTGGCATTTTCAGCACGTAATGTTGCTGAGAGAGAGAGACAAGTGGTGGCAGGAGAGTAGCGAGCGTATGACTGCTCCAGACCACCGCGGTGGACCAACTGACATGAATCCCACCCTCCTCCACCCTCCCACACTCGCTACATAGTGAATTGTGTGGGGAAAGTACCGAATTACATGGTTTTTGCACTCGTGTTGCGCGGTTGTTGCAAGAAAACTAGCGGTCATACAAGGATCGTTGGGGTGTCATTGGAAAGCTCTGTTTATGCCCTTTCAGGGATAGATGCTTGTTTTACGCTCTGGGTCTTATTTAGGCATAAAAATGATCACGTAAACAGACCTATTTTGGGTAAAAACACCCCACTGGTGGCTACATATTATTTACCACCTAGGCCGCTCGTTAGGTGTTAATTTCATTTAGGGTCTTAATGGTGTTAAGAACGATATTAAAAATATGTTGGGAGTGTTGCAGGAGAATTACTAATAGATTCTGATTTACCGAAGTATGTAAAATCAAATAAATAAGTGTTAATATTGCTTACTACGAGTATCTATTCTGCTTGTATGAATTACTACATCTATTATGCTAAGATTGGTATTTAATATAATAAAAAATAATAGTGCTGTATCTTAACTCATTTTGAACCTAATGCTCAATATATATATATACAGTATATATGTTTCTAACTTCTAACCCTTCACCTTATACTGTCGATATTTTCTCTGCTTTGGGATCCTCCGACCATAAAATTATCTCTGTCACCTGTCCTATCTCTCCAGTACGGCCACCTGATCCTCCCAGCCGGCGGCGCTCGTGGCACTTTGGCGGTGCCGACTGGGAGGCTCTCCGGCAGTATTTCTTTGATTTCCCATGAAATTATTTTTGCTTCCGTGGCCGGGGACCCTCGGAGAGTGCTGAACGCATTACAAAGGTAATCCTATCAGGCATGGAGGCATACATTCCATCTTCTTTCTCTCAGACTAATTACAAAAATATCTTGGTTTACTCACGCTTGTTCTACTGCTGTCCGCAATAAGGAGGAAGCATTCAAACGGTACAGACACCTTTAAACTCAAGAATCTCATTCTTCCTATGTTTCTGCCCGGAATCAAGTCAAATCTCTCTTTCATCAATAATAAATGCACTGAACTATTCAACTCTAGCTCTTCCCAAGCTTTCTGGCATCTAGCCAAAAACCTCTCCAACAATTTTTCTTCCTTTTTTTTCCTCCCCTTTTCCACTCTGATGGCACAATCATCACTTCTTCCTCTGACAAAGCTGAACTCTTCGCTCAAACTTCGCTAGAAACTCAACCTTCGATGATTCCGGTGCTATTCCTCCCTCTCCTACTTATGCCTAATATCCTAATATCTTCTAAAAATGTACTTTCTACCCTCTCTGGGCTTGATACTAAGAAGGCGTATGGTCCGGATGGTGTTCCTCCTTCCGTGCCGACTCCCTGCCTAGGCAAACTCTTTCGTCTCTGTCTCTCCTTTAACGTCGTCACTTCTTGCTGGAAGTTTACTCTCATTCAACCTGTCCCAAAGAAGGGTGACCACTCTCGCCCTTCCAACTATCGTCCAGTTGCTCTCATCTCTTGTATCTCTCAAGTTTTTGAAACTATTCTTACTTCCAAATTTCTTAAGCATTTATCTTTTCATAATCTACTAACAGATCACCAGTATGGTTTCCTTAAGGGCCGCTCAACTAGTTATCTTCTTTCATATCTTACTAACTCTTGGTCATCCTCCTTTCAGGACTTCAGTGAGACCTTTTCTTTTGCGTTAGACATATCGAAGGCCTTCGATAGAGTCTGGTACAAATCTCTAATTTCTAAACTACCCTCCTTCGGTTTCTATCCCTCCATCTGTGCCTTTGTCTCTAATTTCCTTTCCGGTCGTTCCATAGCTGCGTTTGTGGATAGCCATCGTTCACTTCCTCATCCTATCAACTCCGGTGTTCCTCAGGGATCTGTCCTATCTCCTATTCTCTTTCTAATTTTCATAAATGATCTTCTCAACTGTACCTCCAGTCCTATCCATTCATATGCAGATGACTCTACCTTACACTACTCAATTAGTTTCCCAGAACGCCCTAGCAAGCAATCTCTCAAAAACAAACGTAATGAAGCCAAAGAATACTTATCTTTTGATCTAACTGCCATCTCCAATTGGGGTAGAGAAAACCTTGTTACCTTTAATGCTTCCAAAACCCAATTTCTCCATCTATCTACCTGCTGTGAACTCCCAGCGGACTATCCCTTATTCTTCAACAATAGCCTACAAAAATCAACCCTTCATCTTCTCTCAGTATTCTTGGCATCTCATTTTTTTCTGCTCTCTCTTGGAAGGACCATATTACCAGTCTTATTAAGGCGGCCTCCCAGAAACTGGGTGTGCTCAACTGACTAAAGGGGTTCTTTACCCTTGCTCAGCTTCTTGCTCTGTACAGGGGCACAGTGCGTCCTTGTATTGAATATTGTTCACACGTATGGGGAGGATCCTCTCACTCAGCACTTCTAGACAAAGTAGAAAGGAAAGCCTTTCGTATAATAACTCTCGTCCACTCACCAACTCTCTGCAATCTCTCTCTCTTCGCCCCAATGTTGCATATCTCTCGCTATTCTATCGCTACTACAATAATCAGTGTTCCTCGGAGCTCTCTCAGTGCATACCACCTCTTCTACGTAAGATACGTAGTACCCTTCTTGCAACACAATCCCACCCCTACTCTGTGCAACTCTCCAACTCAAGAGTGAAACGTTACTCCCAATCATTCTTCTATTCGACAGCTGAGCTCTGGAACTCTCTTCCTGAATCCATCTTTCCCTAATCCTAGGACTTAAATTGTTTCAAACTCTGTGTGTCCAGACATTTTGGCTTGCACGTTCCTTGATTTTGGCCGTCACTCTTTTAACTTTTGGGGAGGCACACGTCATAGGCAGTTTTGCCTTTTGTCTCCCTCATCTACATAGAAAAAAAAAATAAAAAAAAATATATATATATATACTGTATAATTATATATATATATATATATATATACTTTACTATATGGCAATTAAGGGGGGATGGACGTACTTATTTCCTCCCATATATATTTTGTTTTATTGTTGTTTAGTTTTCTCACTAGATCTCCATTAAGATTAAAACAAAAAACTCACAAGCCCCTCCTTCAAGATAAATTTGTAAATTTTTTCGATATAATAATGTACCAGCCGAAGGCCGGTTCCTCTTGAATTACAAGCTCGCTATCGCTTGCCAGGAAAAACTCTACGCCTAAATTACACAAAAAGTCTTAGTGTTGAGTAAGAAATGTGGCAAAAGGTCTTTAAATCGCCAAATTAATGGGCCCCCTATGTTATTATCGAAGCAATATATCTATCTGGATTGCTATTTGAATGAAACTTGCTTTTCAATAAACAATATGCTGGTATATTGTTTTGTAGTTGATGTATAGAAAAATGTATTCTTAAATTCGTTTCCAGTGATAATCTTAAATAAATAGAAACAGGCGAAGCCCACGAATATTTAAGAGTGGGCTAGAGACTATGGCATCAGTGTACACACTAAGAATATTAGTAAGGTGTTACGGGAGAGAAACACACTGCATTAACTTTGCAAAATGCTGCAAACAGGGAACATTTTAGCACCCCCCTCAACCTATTATTGTATCACACGGCCGGTAACAAAACAATTTACCCAACATCATATATATTACCAGCAGGGAGCAAATAACTGCTGGCTGTGGGAACATTTCATAAAAAAAAGTAAAATTAGGCGAACGTAGCAAACATATAACTGCGAAGCGACTTATGTAAACAAAGTGGACGGTACGCTCGCAAACACCATCCTTACCAATTACTAAATGTGTAAGAAAAGTTGACTGTTATTTGAAACGACACTACTGCAGCGTTATGAGAAACAATTTATTAGGGAAAATAGGTACCAATAGATTCGCCATATTTTTCTCCATATAGTCCGCATGGAGGATTTTCGTTATCGACAAATTGAATAATACCCACTTCACAGACAAATACACCAAAAATCTAAGTCAAAGCGGGGGTGTGGGGGCAGCAGCCACCACCTATAACACTAGGATAGGTTAGGTATGGTTGTCAGGTTTGGCTAATGTCCTTTCAAAGGGGTATAGGCTAGTAAACACTAGGATAGCCTATACCTGGTCAGAGGTAAGAAGAAGAAGAAGAATCCTGCTGTAGTCTCCTTGAATGCTACCAAGTTGACTTGGGTTGGGACAGTGTTCAGAGTCAACCGTGGGATCCATTGAAATCATGTATTTGATACAGTGATGGGTTAGTAATCTTCACGTCCTATGATAGCTTGGCCGTGGCATCCACAATGGGTTGAGGGGCCCCTCTCAGTATGTGTATGTGTGTGTGTTTTATTTTTTTATTTTTTTTGGGGGGGCTTTGCCCCTCCTCACCTCCCTGTAACCTATTGAATTCATCTATTTAGAACAGTTAACGGCCTTACAGTGGCTATCCATACATAGAACATGCTCATGAATAAATAATAGGCTAGGCCTATTCACAAAATGGAAAAAGGACTTTCTAATTTTTTGGACTGTGAAAAATGGCCAAATCCGAGCCAACGTTTGCCAAGACTTGGCTCGGATTTTTACATTTTGGGGTTGCATTACTTTCCATTATTATCAATTCAGAGATATTACCATATAACTCTTATTTTATCCCTCACCCAAAAGCCTGCATTCCCAAACTCTCCCCTAGGCTTAGGCTATCTGAATTGGAACTAGGAATGAGAATGACCATAAAACTGCTTACCCCACTTTCTAGCGATGAAGTACACCACAATGCAAACCAAAACAATCGATGGTTGCAAACAAAGGTGCCCAAATCAGTCATCGCACAGCATGGTGATCAGGTGATGTACTGTCGTGATTCCACGTGGGTCAATCTGATGGAATGAAGAGAGAAATTCCCTGTTTGAGACAAAACAATCCCTGTTTGAGACAAAACAATCCCTGTTTGAGACAAAACAATCCCTATTTACCCCATATACTCCTGAGAGTTGCATAGAATATTAAAGACAAAAAAACATACTAGACAAAATATCCCTAGGTTATGGGGTAAGCTCACAGTGTCTTGGGGTGCGGGGGATAGGGTGGGGTGAGGAGCGCTTTAATGCATCCACAACAACAAATTAAACATGAAAAGTAAAGGGAAATTATTGAAATTCACAAGTAAGGACAAATTGTAACAAAAAAAAAACATGTAATTTTAGAGGAAAGTGAAAATGTAGTGATGTCATAGTTAAAGCTCATTTCTGATTGGCCCATAAACATCAGAGAATGAGAGAAAGCAAGTGTGTGTTGCGGGAAGGAGCCTAGAAAGTAAACAGTGTTCTGGACTGACGACTGGGCTGAGTACTCTGAACATTTTAATGGAGAGGGATAATCAAATTGACAACATTTGAAAAATAGCACTTATCCTGGCATATGTATCAATGAGAAGATATTATTGGGATGAAATTTGTGTTGTATAGTCAGAAACTGCAATTTCTGAGACACTTTGATAGGGCCCGGATATGTGGAGCGCATCGTTTCTGGAAGACAGCCCACTTTAAGTATCATAAGGCCGCATACCTATGAACATACGTTTCGAACCAATAGATGCTTCACTCAGTCTGTCATGTACAATTATAATATTGCTGCTATGCTATGATCCACATTCATATATTTATGAATATACATATGACAAAATTACCTTTATTAATTCCCTTACGTATCTACAGTAAAGACGGACACGAATAATACAATAGGTTTTAAAAAAAAAAATATTAATAGAAATACTTCCAATTAATTGCTGCCCCACGAGAATGGCTTACCTTAAACGTTTCATTGGCTGGTACGAAATTTGGTAGTTTAGATTCGCTTTCTTGTCCCCCTACCCCCAGAGAGCTGTCTTCATTTCAATCTTCCCAGTGACTACGTTATGCATACTTGTATTCAATTCGAAGAGGAGGTTGTTCAGTATTACAGTGTAAATGTTTACCTTGCGTTGGTGTGTAATATACAGGTGCTGTGTAAAGTAACGATGGCAATTATGACGTGAATTGCTAGTTACGATTAGTTGAGTATGTGTGTGTGTGTGTGTAAGTGATCCGATGTGTGTTGTAATAGACATAATGCTCTACAGTATAGTAGGTGACAAACAGAAGTGTCTGCTTCATGACATACAACACAACGAACTATGCACATGTTATCATCTGCTTATGAATTTCAGGTGTGAAACGGCAATTAATTATCAGTAGCGATATATGAGGGGTATTATGTGATACCACACACATTTAAGCTTCGGATGCTGATAGGTTTATATATTATGTATTAATTTAGTATTTTTTTATATATAACACTCTAAAGGGTAAAGGTTATATAAGCATCGCATCGTGATATTATGTTTAACAATGGCTATAGATACCTTTTCGATGTTAGTATTATACTACCAGATATATTGCATTGTTTACAGAGTGCAACAAGGTTAATGTGAGTACCGGTATGTGTTTAATAGTAACTACTATGGATGACGTCTGATGAATCTCACACACACAACGAAAGCCTGTCCATTCACTGTGGTTTGGTAGTGTTTCTTTACATTCTTAGTTCTTTGAGCGAAGCCCAAACAACGGTTTAATATAAAGCGAACCACGACGGTAGGCTCCTTGCAGGGTATCCAAATCTTAATGTAAACCAGTGCCATTACACATGCAGTACAGGTGATGGTAGCATTCAAGGAGACTACTGCAGGACTCTTCTTCTTTTTCTTACCTCTGATCGGGTATAGGCTATCCTAGTGTTTACTAGCCTATACCCCTTTGAAAGGACATTAGCCGGTAAGATTAGGAGTAGTGGGCGTACCACTACCAACATACAGCATAAATCATCTATAAAACATTAACCTAACCAAACAACCTAACCTAGTATTCATGTAGTACTAGGTTAGGTTAGGCTAGGTTAATATTTTATAGATGATTTATGCTGTATGTCGGTAGTGGTACGCCCACTACTCCTAATCTTACCCATTAGCCTAACCTAACAACCTTACCTAACCTATCCTAGTATTATAGGTGTGGGCTGCCGCCCCCACACCCCCGCTTTGACTTAGATTTTTGGTGTATTTGTCTGTGAAGTGGGTATTTTTCAATTTGTTGATAACGAAAATCCTCCATGCGGACTATATGGAGAAAAATATGGCGAATCTATTGGTGCCTATTTTCCCTAATAAATTGTTTCTCATAACGCTGCACTAGGTGTCGTTGAATATAACCCAGGTGACAACCTTTTCATGTTATTCTGGCACCTGTTAGACGATATTATTCAGTTTTGGAAGGACATGTACACATTAAAAGGCTACAGACTATATGTCAATTAATCCTCTCAGCTACCATATATCCTTCCTAAGCTTCATAAAATCGTCTAAGTGTAGCCGAGATCAAATAATCATGACGTCACCGGTACTACACGTGTTAAAGGGACATAGGTTGCGTTTCTAGACTCCTTCTCCCTCATGTTTAGCCCAGTTAGTTTTAATATTTCATGATGTTTGCCCCATTAGTTTGTCGATTTTAAGACCTATCACCCCATTTCTTAGTTAATATTAAGATATTTAGTGCTATTTAGGTGTCGATTTTTTTCCTGGCGAACAATAGTGAGCCAGTAATTTTGAAAGAACCGGCCTTTGTCCGTGACATTATTCTACCGAAAAATTTACACATTAATTAGAAGGGGGATTTAATGGATGTTTGTTTTAATTTGATGGAGGTCTAGGGAGGAAACTAAATAAATACTATATATATATAATATAATCAATCAAAAAATATACCCTTCCCCCCATAAAACCCACATGACATACCTTCCTCTCTCTCGCTACACTCCACCTCCGAGTCCAGGGTCGGCTACCAACAGAATGGCCGAGGTTGGCTGGGGGAGGGGGGCACTGAAAACTAAGACGTGAAACTCTAGGTATTCCAGTGCAATGCCTTTCCCCGCAACGTTAGTGCAGAATTTACTCAACAGATGGCAATTAGAGATTCTATCATTATTAACCCCTTCTGTACCGGCGCCGTCCTTTTAACATTATTCTTGCTACTATACGATGATTCATAGACTACAGTAGATCTGGACTTGACACAACAATTAACTTTGCTGTAAGGGACCCAAAATCGGAAAACGAAACCCCCAAGTTCGAACCTCGAAACCGCAATTTTGTTATCTGTTCGCGGTTGCGAGGTTCGAACTTGGGGGTTCGTTCTGTGATTTTGGGTCCCTTACTGCAAAGTTCCATTTTTGTGTCAAGTCCAGATCTACTGTAGTCTATGGACGATTGTATTCAGTTTAAACAGGGCCACCACAATTAGCAGGCTTCGAACTATCTCACTTAACCCTACTTATATTGCACAAAGTCGTCAAAGTATAGCTACAATAAGATATAAAATACGTTGCAGGTAAAGAAGAGGTTATGGGGAGATGAGCCGTTTTTTTGTCTATTAATTCATTTATTCCTTTATTTCTTAGTTTCCTCGCTAGACCTCCACCAAGCTTAGAAAAACACCCCCTAGACCCCCGTTCAGGATAAATTTGTACATTTTTCGGTAGAAAAATATCCCGGTCGAAGGCTGATTCCTCTTAAAATTTCAGGCTCGCTTTCGCTCGCCAGGAAAAAAATCAACACCTAAATGGCATGAAGGTGTTAAAATTATTAACGAAATGGGGCGAATTGTGTTAAAATCGTCAAACTAATGAGCCGAATGTCTTATAAACTCAAATCTCAAAAAAAATGGGGCCTAACACGAAGGAGGAAGGGGACCTGAAAAACGACCCATCTCCCCTTAAGGCTGACATACACTATCAATCATAAGTGTGCTAACTACTGTAGGTGTTTACTGTGCAGGGGTTAAAGGGAGATGGCTCGTGTTTCTAGACCACCTTCTCCCTCATGTTTAGCACTATTAGTTTTCAGATTTTAAGATGTTGGCTCCATTAGTTTGTCGATTTTAAGACCTTTCGCCCCATTTCTTTGTCAATATTAAGACCTTTCGTGCTATTTAGGTGTCTATTTTTTTTCCTGGCGAACGATAGTGAGCCTGTAATTTAGGAGGAACTTCGGCCGGGACATTTTTCTACAGAAAAATGTACAAATTATTCTAAAAGGGGGATCTGATGGATGTTTTTTTTTAAAGTTTAATGGAGGGGAAGGCAGGAAACTAAAACAATAATAAATATATGGAATAATCGACTAGAAGATAAACCCTTCCCCCTTAATGGTATTGATGAACGAAATTAATAGAACACGGACGAGGGAAACTTTTGTAATATATCCGCCGAGTCTTTGAAGCTATCGTATAAATACGATAGACTATGACTCTTTTGTGATCTTGGATGTCTCTGTGACGTCACGATCTCTCCTACAGCACGATGTAGGACGAGTAGATCGTATATTATAAGATTGTAAATAAGTTAAGTTATAAAAGGCCTAATATGCTATTAAGCAATATTGCCATGGTCTTATGTAGTATATATGAATTTATCGTATATATTAATATAATTTATCGTATAGAGCAACCTAAATGCGGTACGATAATTTGGGCTCCTGGCGGTTTGCCAAGGCAGCAAGGTGTGCTTTTGAGGTACGTCAGAGCCTTCACGAACACCAACCAGTTAACATCTAATTTTCCGCCCTCAGTTGATCGTGCTTTTGTGCCTCTAATCACAATACACATACAGCAATACACACAGCTACACCATCACGACGCTCTCATCGACATCATGACTGACTGATAGATAAGCATAATATTCATGTCCATTCCCATGTAATCATTTATTCTTTCTTTAACTTGACTCGTGTCTCGGGACCGAAGTCTCGTTCCCCATTGTCCACCACCATATTGGGTAAAACGTTCTCCCTTGCCTCATTGCCACGTGGAACTATTGGTGAGTTAATTCCTGGCTAATATTAACCCTTATAACCTTACCCTATAATTATATACATTTATTATGTGAGACCTTTGGATATAAATTAGCTTGTTTCAGATTGAATTCAATTTAGATATAGAGTATTCATTTAGATTGATTTTATTTGATTCATTATAGCTTAGTAATATTTAACTTCCATTGATAGTTTACCACATTGGTGCCCAGACCCGGGAATTAGCTACCAGTAAGGGATTTTAAGGCAATGAACAAGGGGACATATAACAGGATGCAGGAACAACTCTATGATAAACTGGCAAGGCTAGCCAAGCGATGGTTAGAGCCAGAATGCAGGGTCACATCGTTGTGCCTGCCTAAGTCCTGCTTCCCACCCATCGTCTTTCCCCAGTAATGTTCTTTTCTGTTTCAGACTTCCTGTGACATATGACCTGACCTAACATTTTTTCTTGTTCAATATGATCCATTAGTAGGTATTGCTATATAGTGTACTATTTTTTCTCCATAACATAGAAGTCCGCCGGTTGGCGTCTCTTAAGTAGCCTGTTATTTGGCCGTTGTTTTTGTAACGTGATATTTAGATACATAGCCTATAGGCTCGCAAGCAAAATGGATAAAAACGGTAAAGAGACACGGTCTAGTGGGGTGCTGAACAAAGCCCCTAAAAATCAAAGGGCGGGACTTCGGGGAGTAATGAATAGGCTAATAGTGGACGTCAACACTTTCATCACTACTGCTGAACTAGAGGAATTGGAGGCTAGATTAGAAAACGTCCAGGTTACCCACGGTCGTATTACGGCTCTGAGTGAGGTGATTGTGGCTGCCATGACAGAGGAGGAAGAGATTGTTACAGAGTGTGATAATCGCGCCCTCTATGACGAACCTGTCTTTAGGGCAAAGTACCTATTACAGCGTGCAATCGCGAGTAAGAAGGGAGGCGATAATGAGGCCCATAGAAGGGCTGACCCAAAACATACTGTACACCTCCCAAAGCTCAATCTTCCTACATTTGGGGGCAAGTTGACCGAGTGGTTAGCTTTCTGGGACGTATTTCGATCTACGGTCCATGAATCCTCTTTGGATAATGTCCGCAAGTTTCACTATCTGAAGGGACAAATGGAAGGAGAGGCCTTACATTTAATAGAGGGTTTTGCAGTAGTAGGTGGTAGTTATCTTGAAGCGGTACACTTATTAGAGTCCACATACGGGGATAGAGAGCAGTTGAAGATGGCCCATGTCGTTGCCTTGTTGGGGCTCGCAGAACCACAGTATAAGGTTGATGAGTTGACAAATTTCAGGGCAAATATGGAGTGCCATACTCGATCGCTAGATACCCTAGGGCTTACCACGCAGGAAATGATAGTCATTATCTTGCGTCAGAAGCTTCCTATGGCAATACTTGATAAGGTAAGATCATTTGAGCTGGGGGAATTCAAAACTCAGTTCAGTAAGGAGATCAATAATCTACAGTTGAACAAAGGGAGAATGTATGTGTCGGGAGGGAGTGAGAATGTGGAGAAGAGGGGAACAGTAAGCATGACAGTGGGGACTAAAGTAAAGAAAGAGGGTGTGTATAAGAAACCTGCTCAGATTCTATGTAAGCTATGTAACAACAAACATAAATGGAGTTTCTGTGTAAAATACCCGACAAATGAGACAAAACTAGCACAGGCGAGAAGATTGAAGCTATGTGTAGGTTGTCTAAGTGGGGAACATGGTAAGCAGGGACAATGTACTGCTACATACTTAACCCTGGACAGGTTTCGCGTTCTAACGCGTACGGTAAAGGAAACGAGGGTCGAAAGTGGCACGCCGCACTAAAATATTCGCCAAAAATCAGGTAATTGAGATAGATTTTTTGTCTACATTTGAACATGTAATATAAGGAATGCTTAATCTAATGTGAAGTGGAATTGAAAATCAGAGTGATTTTTATATTTTTAATGATTATTCTAGAAAAATAACTTAAGAAAATGACTAAGTTTACTAAAAAATAAAAATAAATACTTAAAGTTCCCTGAGGATAGTGAAACTCTGGTGACTAGTAGGGGGATGGTGTGGACCTCATCAGCTGCAGTCTTGTCGACCTGGGTCCCATAGGGCGCGATCTGTGCAAAGAATAAAAAGGGTTAATTTCGAAAACTCAAAAAAATGATCAATGGTTTACAGAAAATCATTAGGGTGCCTAAATATTGGTGGATTTAGTTGAAACTTTGTCAGAATAGTGCCAACCAACACTGGAACACAGGGAAACCCTAAATATTGAGATCAGAACTAGTAAATAGCAATGACATAGCATTGTGTACACTTAACTCCGAGACGTCAGACAGTTTTCGGCAAAAATTTGAGAGAAAAAAATTCATAACTGAACAAATTGTTTATGAATCTGCCTATAAATCACCATGGACATTCCTAAACAACCTAAGAACAATATCAGTATGAATAATGGGGGTTTGGAGTAGTTATACACACACAGTACTGAAAGGGTTAACCTTATCTCCCAGCACCGCTCCGGCCGCAACCCTCTGAAAGTAGACAACACTTTCCACAATGTATAGGATGATTATAAATGCATGGATTTTGATCACAACTCATGTGAATGATGAATACTGCTTGAATAATACATACTACACCCTAAAAATATTAAAAAATATAAAAAACAAAAATGTGGGGGCATAACAGGTAAGTACTTGGTAAATTTCAATCAGCAGGAACAGGTAAAATGGTAATAAAATGGGTAGCTTGTCCTTGGGCAACTGGGGGCATGACAGGTAAGTCATTGGTACCATCAATCAGCAGAAACCAGGTAAAATTATAGGAAATGGGTAGGTAGTCACTGGGGCACAACAGGTAAGTACTTTGTCAAATTCAATCACCAGGAACAGATAAAATGGTAATAAAATGGGTAGCTTGTCCCTGGGCAACTGGGGGCATGACAGGTAACTAATTGGTACCAATCAATCAGCAGAAACCAGGTAAAATTATAAGGAAATAGGTAGGTAGTCACTGGGGCACAACAGGTAAGTACTTTGTCAAATTCAATCACCAGGAACGGGTAAAATGGTAGTAAAATGGGTAGCTTGTCCCTGGGCAACTGGGGGCATGACAGGTAACTAATTGGTACCAATCAATCAGCAGAAACCAGGTAAAATTATAAGGAAATGGGTAGGTAGTCACTGGGGGCACAACAGGTAAGTACTTTGTCAAATTCAATCACCAGGAACAGGTAAAATGGTAAAATGGGTAGCTTGTCCCTGGGCAACTGGGGGCATGACAGGTAAGTCATTGGTACCAATCAATCAGCAGAAACCAGGTAAATTATAAGGAAATGGGTAGGTAGTCACTGGGGGCACAACTTGTAAGTACTTTGTCAAATTCAATCACCAGGAACAGGTAAAATGGTAATAAAAGGGGTAGCTTGTCCCTGGGCAACTGGGGGCATGACAGGTAACTAATTGGTACCAATCAATCAGCAGAAACCAGGTAAAATTATAAGGAAATGGGTAGGTAGTCACTGGGGGCACAACAGGTAAGTACTTTGTCAAATTCAATCACCAGGAACAGGTAAAATGGTAATAAAATGGGTAGCTTGTCCCTGGGCAACTGGGGGCATGACAGGTAACTAATTGGTACCAATCAATCAGCAGAAACCAGGTAAAATTATAAGGAAATGGGTAGGTAGTCACTGGGGGCATAACAGGTAAGTACTTTGTCAAATTCAATGAGGAAATACACCAATAGCGAAATCAGAAAAAAAAACAAGAAAAAAAAAACTAAGAAAAAAAAAATTGTGGCGGCATATGGCAACTCAGATATCTGGCAACAGTCAGGACACGACGTCACACAATCTAGCCATCATGTGTAGAAGACTGAAAGTCCTAAGTCTAATACAAAGGCATGAAACATATGATTACTGTAACTTTCAACAAATATGGTACAAAAACTTACTGTGTTTACTGGGTCATATGTGGCACCGGAAAAGGGGTGAAAGGGTTGTGGTGGGAGGAGCGAGCAGCGCAGGTCTGTCTTTGGTGGGGTCCCAGCTCCTACTGATAGATGGCTTGCCTCACCAGGAAATTCAGCCTCCTATTGGCTCCCCCGGTCACGTGACATGCAAGCATAGACAAAGGCGGATTTTCGCGTTCCTTAAATGACCCCACGAATCCTGTCCAGGGTTAAGGCCCTGTCGGCACTGCAAAGGACATCACTTTGATAAGTTGTGTCCTACTGCAGATAAAGTCAAAGACGTCAAAAATGAGGGTACTACAACTGTGGCACTAGGTAGCATGCAAGACACCACTATATTGCCCACAATACAGATTCCCATGGAAGGTAATGACATTAACAAAGTTTGTCGGGTACTTCTAGATCAAGGGTCTCAACGTTCCTTTATAAAGAGGTCCGTACTAGTGGGACTGAAGCACCGAATCGTAGGGGCTGAGACTCTTCGATTACAGGGCTTCACAGGGGTTACTGATAAACAAGACTACGAGATAGCGGAGATTTCATATTTCTATCGTAAAAACCGGTACTTTATGACTTGTATCGTAGTAGACACCCTACCAGAATATGTATCTGTGGGTGTGAAGAAGGTGGAACACGCATTACGTAGCAAAGGGGTTAACTTGTCAGATCCCATGGGAAATCAGAGTGAGGTGCATGTTCTACTTGGTGTGGATCATTATTATGAAGTAGTATACCCTGGATTTAAAAAGATGTGTGGTGTAATTTTAATCCCCACTAAATTTGGATACTGCATGAGCGGAAAGGTGCATACTACACAGTCAAAGGTCCTGGTCGACACGGTCTCGATATATAGAGTCAATGTAACCGCGGCAGAGGAGTTGGGAAGGGAGGATTCCCAACCTAGTGACCCTAAGATGGCTGCCGAGTTCGACCTGGAACGACTGTGGAGATTGGATCACATAGGCATTAATCCTATGGAGACTGATTATGACTCGGAAGTTGCGCTACAAAGGTTTGACGAGTCTGTGTGCTACTGTGCCTCAGACAAGCAATATAAAGTTAGTTTACCTTGGAAGAACAGTGAGATAAGCCTACCTACCAACTATGGTTTGGCATTAGGTCGCTTGCGCGCTTGCAGCGGAAATTGTCTTAACGAACCGAGCACGCGCCAGGCGTATGACGATGTATTTCGGAGTTATGAGGATAGGGGTTTTATTGAGAGAGTCGATGTCAAGGAACCGTGTAAGAAGGGTAGGGTTCACTATCTGGCCCATCATGGGGTAAAGAAAGACAGCGTCACCACACCAATACGGGTGGTGTATGACTGTTCTGCCCACCAAGGTCAACAACCCAGTCTGAATGACTGCCTGTTGACAGGTCCGTCCATGGTGTCGGACCTGTCCCAACATCTATTGCGGTTTAGGCTGGGAAAGTACGCCTATACCAGTGACATCGAGAAAGCATTCTTGATGGTCAAGCTAAAGGAGGAAGATAGAGATGTTACCCGCTTTCTTTGGTTCAGCGACATTAGCGACTCTGAAAGTCCCATCATAATATACCGTTTTCGGGTTGTACTCTTTGGGGCCACTTGCTCGCAGTTTTTGTTAAATGCCACAATCAGAAAACATCTAGCTGACACTCATGAGGACACAAGTAAACTATCTCGCGGATTATACATTGACAATTTGCAGGTACTAGCGATAGTCAGATGATTTGTTGTATGCATACTGGCAAGCACGCAGATTGTTTGCGGATGCACATCTATTTCTCCGCGAGTGGGTTACTAATAGTGAAGATCTTCAGGGTTTAATACAGGTGGATGGTACGGCATCTCTTAACCAGGAAAAGTCCAGAAATTTGGGGATGATCTGGCAACCTAAACATGACATACTAACTTTTCAAACAAGGTCTTTTGCTCAGCAGACAGGAGCGCACACAAAAAGAAGTCTGTTGAGCAAAGTTGCGCAATTTTTTGATCCTTTGGGTCTAGCATTACCTGTTACCATAAGAGCTAGGATTCTAATGCAGGAAGTTTGGAGACGTAAAATAGGATGGGATGACAGTTTGCCCGAGGACCTGAATGACCAAGGGACATTGTTGTTGAATGAATATGCCATCCTATGTACTAAACCTATACCTCGTAAGGTGACGTTACGTTACACACGTTTTGCGATGCTAGCGCCACGGCATACGGGGTAGCCATATATGTTGTTACTTCATTTGGGGCACATTTAGTTACAGCCCGGGCCAAAGTAGCCCCGGTTAAAAAGGTAACTATCCCTAAAATGGAATTGACTGCCATGCTGCTATTAGCACGTCTGGTGCAACATGTAGGCGCAGCATACGAGAGCGAATTAAATATTGAAATCGTTCACGTATGGTGCGATAGTCAGGTCGCACTCAACTGGATACATAGCAAGAAGTCTCTGCCAGTTTATGTGCGGAATAGGGTAGATGAGATTAGAGCCCTTTTGCCAGACGTTGCTTATCATTATGTAAATACAAAGGAAAACCCTAGTGATCTCATAACTAGGGGTATAACGGCTAGCCAGTTAATGAAGTCCGAATTGTGGTGGCATGGTCCAAAGTGGCTGCTCCATGAAAGTGAATGGACTATATGGCATGCTGTTGGTGAGGGACTTCTGCCACTGGAAACAGTGGCAGTTACAGCCCAACCAAATGAGCCACCGGGTCCTATCATGAAGTGGGCAAGATTCGGTGACTATAATAAACTAGTCAGAGTTGTAGCTTGGGTGTTGCGATATGTATCCAATCTTAAGCTTAAAGTAACGGGCCAACTCTGCAACAGGGGTCACAACATTGATGCTCGTGAATTTAAAGCAGCTGAAGTAACTTTGATCAAATGGGTTCAAGTAGAAACCTTTTCCAATGAATTAGAATCCTTGAAAGGCTCGAATAAGACATTAATGCCTAATATAGTGCGTCAACTAAGGTTGCACCTAGACAATGGCCTCATCAGGTGTGAGGGTCGCCTGAAGTGGTCGGGTGTACCAGACGGCACAAACCGACCTATACTTATGCCAACAAGACATCACGTTACTGATCTATTGATCATACGTGCACATAGGGAAGTAAAACACTACGGGGTATGTCATATTATATCAAATTTACGTCTCACATGGTGGATACCCAGAGTTCGACAAGTAGCTCGACGCGTAGTGAGAAAGTGTGTAATATGCCAGAGACTAAAGGGTAAACCATATGCAACTGGACCAGCTCCACCTCTACCTGAATGCCGTGTAAAGCACGTAGAACCTTTCCAAGCGGTAGGATTAGATTACACAGGGGCATTGAAGACGAGGGAGCATGAGAAGGTTTATATTATTGTTTACCTGTGCGACGTCTCGAGCGGTACACCTAGAACTATGTGATAATATGTCTAGCGAAGAATTTATGCTGGCGTTCAGACGGTTTTGTGCCCGTCGTTCATTCCCTCAACTCATTCTTAGCGACAATGCTCCCACTTATGTCCAAGCATCAAAATATCTAAAGGATATGAGTAGTGATCCTACTATCATCACTTTTTTGGGAGAGAAAAGTGCGAATGGAGGTTCATTCCAGTTAAGGCACCTTGGTTTGGTGGAATGTGGGAACGGTGTGTCGGCATAGTAAAGTCAGGACTAAGAGCGGTTGTAGGACGTGCTCTATTAAAAAAGAGTGAGTTGACGACAGTCCTCACAGAGATAGAGGCAGTCGTGAATGATCGCCCGCTTACATATGTGTACACCGACCTGCAAGAACCACTACCATTAACGCCAGCTCACTTGCTATATGGAAAACCATTGACTGCGTTTCCATCTGATTTTCAGTCCATAGTAGAGTTAGAGGATCCCTCGTTGTACTCTGCGGTAGCGGTGTCTAAGAGATACCAGATGCCACTGGAACTACTGTTCGTCCTATCGCACGTTTGTACGCTTTGGAGCTAGATTCCGCATTGCAATCTGAGGCTCCACCTGTTATTGCTGGGTCCGAGGATTCTCGAAGGAACGACTCACCTCATACTGATGGTGATCATTCTCGGACCGGGACGCGTCCCAGACGCGCTGCTGCTCCTGGCGCTGTCGACTTGTGGCGTCAGAAGATAGCCTCTGGGCAACTTTAGGTTTAAGGTGGGGTTCAGGTCTTTTTTTGTGGGGGGAGTGTATCGTATAAATACGATAGACTATGACTCTTTTGTGATCTTGGATGTCTCTGTGACGTCACGATCTCTCCTACAGCACGATGTAGGACGAGTAGATCGTATATTATAAGATTGTAAATAAGTTAAGTTATAAAAGGCCTAATATGCTATTAAGCAATATTGCCATGGTCTTATGTAGTATATATGAATTTATCGTATATATTAATATAATTTATCGTATAGAGCAACCTAAATGCGGTACGATAATTTGGGCTCCTGGCGGTTTGCCAAGGCAGCAAGGTGTGCTTTTGAGGTACGTCAGAGCCTTCACGAACACCAACCAGTTAACATCTAATTTTCCGCCCTCAGTTGATCGTGCTTTTGTGCCTCTAATCACAATACACATACAGCAATACACACAGCTACACCATCACGACGCTCTCATCGACATCATGACTGACTGATAGATAAGCATAATATTCATGTCCATTCCCATGTAATCATTTATTCTTTCTTTAACTTGACTCGTGTCTCGGGACCGAAGTCTCGTTCCCCATTGTCCACCACCATATTGGGTAAAACGTTCTCCCTTGCCTCATTGCCACGTGGAACTATTGGTGAGTTAATTCCTGGCTAATATTAACCCTTATAACCTTACCCTATAATTATATACATTTATTATGTGAGACCTTTGGATATAAATTAGCTTGTTTCAGATTGAATTCAATTTAGATATAGAGTATTCATTTATATTGATTTTATTTGATTCATTATAGCTTAGTAATATTTAACTTCCATTGATAGTTTACCACAGAAGCAATTGTATGAATCAGTTTCATTTCCTTGCTAAAATAGTTTTAATAATGATATATTATCAATTGATCATTTTCCTTTGTTATAATTGTATTTAACCCCTTCACTAGTTACCACCTATACTCGGTTTCTTTTCATCTGACCATAAACTGAATCATTTAGCAGCAACATTGTCGATACTTAACCCGTTCAGTACCGGTGCGGTATTCTGGCTACTGATAGACGATAATATTTAGTTTAGGAAAGATATCTAGCAATAAAAAGACTGCAGAATATCTCGACCAACCCTTTGAACTAGCACAGATCCTTCCTAAGCTGCATAAGCTCGTCTAAATATAACTATAATAAACTATACCACACGTCGCTGGTACTCAAAGGGTTAATAGAACAATAGGAAACTACTATGTATCTGCTTCCTATGAAGACTAAGCTTATATAATGAGCACCCTATTTCACTACATAAACTACTATGTATCTGCTTCCTATGAAGACCAAGCTTATATAATGAGCACCCTATTTCACTACATAAACTACTATGTATCTGCTTCCTATGAAGACCAAGCTTATATAATGAGCACCCTATTTCACTACATAAACTACTATGTATCTTCTTCCTATGAAGACCAAGCTTATATAATGAGCACCCTATTTCACTACATAAACTACTATGTATCTTCTTCCTATGAAGACCAAGCTTATATAATGAGCACCCTATTTCACTACATAAACTACTATGCATCTGCTTCCTATGAAGCTTATATAATGAGCACCCTATTTCACTACATAAACTACTATGTATCTGCTTCCTATGAAGACCAAGCTTATATAATGAGCACCCTATTTCACTACATAAACTACTATGTATCTTCTTCCTATGAAGACCAAGCTTATATAATGAGCACCCTATTTCACTACATAAACTACTATGTATCTGCTTCCTATGAAGACCAAGCTTATATAATGAGCACCCTATTTCACTACATAAACTACTATGTATCTGCTTCCTATGAAGACCAAGCTTATATAATGAGCACCCTATTTCACTACATAACCTTCAAAATAACTGAGAAATCGTGATGAGAACTTTGTAATTTACCGTCAGTTGAAAAGAAACAGAGTACAGTTAGTCCTATGACTCAAATGGGTACATACGATCTTAAACCCTCTTACCAACGTAAATTCTTCTTATACCGCATCAAATTATCAACATTTAGCTAGAATAAAAGGTTACAATGCGTCATGGTACTGAAGGGGTTAATGTACAGTTGGCCCCATAAGTTCTTTTCCTCGTTGTGATCTTATGTATGCAAATACAATAGTATGAATGAATTGCAAGTGTGGTTTTGGTAATTATCAGATAACTAATCAGACGAGTTAATCATTGCTTAAGTAACTACACTTGTAATTCAATCATGGACAATGTCTTTCTACGTATAAGATCACGGAGAGGAACATAACTTATGTGGCCAACTGTACAATCAACGACAAAAGTTCGTTCCCCTAACCAGCCTCTGTGTGAATCCCAAACACCTGGGGATTGAACAAAACGAAGCATTTATCGAGTGTAAATTGCATTTGTTTCAGATGCTTCGTATTCGACCCCCAGGTGTTTCAGATTCATACAGCGGCTGTTCATATAGGTTGTTCATGTGTCTTATGCATTTAGATCTTTTATTAGTTATGCTATTAAAGAGGAAGCGAAGGGACTGGAGTTCTTGCAGAGAGCCTCCAGTCCTGACGTTATTCTTGACTTACAGTGTGCTGTCTTAATAATCCAATAGGGGTGATAGCCTCTGAAGTCCTATTTTAACTAACTAACTAGTATAGAGTCATAAAGTAAAATAATGGCAAACGAAATATACAGACTTAACCTAACCACTTGTTTGTTCTGCTCTGTCTTTTGCATTCAAGGCTTCTTTTATTTATGATACTATACAGTAGAGTAATATAGTATAATAATGATACTATAATGATACTATAATGATACTATAATGATACTATAATGATACTATAATGATACTATAATGATACTATACAGTAGAGTAATATAGTATAATAATGGCAAACCAAATGTACGGACTTAAGGGGGCAGTGTTTGTTTTTTGGTCTATGTATTTATTTAGTAATTTATGTTTGAGTTTCCTCGCTAGCTTAAGAACAAACAAAAACATACACCACCTAAACCACCTTTCAAGGTAAATGTGTACATTTCTCGGTAGAAAAATGTCCTGGCCGAAGGCCGGCTCCTAAAAATACAGGCTCACTAACGCTCGCCAGGAACATATCGATACCTAAATGGCACGAAAGGTTTTAATATTGACAAAGAAATGGGGCGAAAGGTCTTAAAATCGACAGAGTAAAGGAACGAACGTCTTATAATCTGATAACTAATGGGTCTAAACATGAGGGAGAAGGGGGTCCAGAAAAAGCGACTACTTCCCCCTTAACCTACCCACTATAAGTTTGTTCATTTAGGTCTTATACATTTCTCATTTCTGTATTTGTAAATAGCTTAAGGGGAGATGGGCCGTTTTTTCAGGTCCCCCTTCTTCCTCATGTGTACTTCGGCCGAGAATTTGTTTTACTGAAAAATGTACAAATTTATCTTAAAGGGGGGTTTAGGTTTGTTTGTTTTGTTTAAGCTTTATGGAGTTCTAGCGAGGAAATAAAAAAATAACATAAATTCATATAACAAATTAATAGATAAAACCAAATAGCCACCAGCCCCTCAAAGCGAAGCATTTGGGGTTTTCTAATGTAATGAACTATTTGGTTTGGGGTCGCTACCGAGAAGGGTGTCTACGTCTACCATGACTATTGTAAAACAAAAATCCATCTGATGATAAATTGCCACATATCCATCTTAATTACCTGGTTATTACGAAAGTTTTGTAGCGAAATATGTTGCTGATTGTGAAAACTTGGCAATATGATAATACAGAGAAATAGTAGTTTCATATTTCATCATTAAGTATTGAGAAATCAGCTGCTAAAGGATTCAATTTGCCATCAGCTGGAAATAAACCAACTATATTGAGTGTATGCTCCAAAACCTATATCCTGATTCAATGTGAACCTTGGAACTGCACACACAAACCTTCGTACTGTAAATGTTTAATTAATAATTACTCTAAAAATTACAGGCTCGCTATCGCTCGCCAGGAAAAAATCGACCCCTAAATGGCACGAAAGGTCTAATATTGACAAAATATGGGGTGTAACGTTTTAAAATCGCCAAGCTAATGGGCCGAACGTCTTAAAATCTAAAAACCAATGGGACTAAACACGAGGGCGAAGGGGGGCCAGAAACACCGGCCCACCTCTCCCCTTAACCCGTTCACGCATTTATGACGCAGAGGTTGCTAGATTAGCAATAAGAAATATAGAATTATCTCACTCTTATAATTACCTCTCCAAAATTAGTTTTCTGCCCACAGCTAACTCAAAGACAACTGCAGAGGTTGAATTAACTAAACTAAAGGTTTCTAAATACCCCTGATGGTAACAAAGGCTTTAAAGTATCCCCAATAGGCTCAAAATCGCGTCATATGCGTGAAAGGGTTAATACAGCCAGATATACACCCTGGCGTCCTCCCTCCAAACCACACCAACGGTGGCTCTACAAAGGGAGATGGGCCGCTTATCTAGACCCCCCTTCTCCCTTATGCTTACAGTAGCCCCATTAGTTTTCAGATTTTAAGATTTTTGCCCCATTAGTTTGTCGAATTTATGACCTCTCGCCCCATTTCTTTGTCAATATAAAGACCTTTCGTGCTACTTAGGTGTCGATTTGTATCCTGGCGAACGATAGTGACCGTCAGTGGCGGATCCAGGGCCCCCCCCTGGGGGGGGGGCCGGCGGGGGGGCAGCCGCCCCCCCCTTAGTGACCAAAATTGCGCCCTTACATCTGATATATACGGCATTTTATCTGAAATACAATACATATAAAGAATATTGTGTGAATTATGGCGCCCCTCATGTATATCAGCCCCCCCTTAAGCCTGAGCTGGATCCGCCACTGAGTGAGCCTGTAATTTTGGAAGAATCGGCCTTCGGCCGGACCATAATTCTACCAAAAAATGCACAAATTAATCTAGAAGGGGATCTAATGGATGTTAATGGAGGCGTTGAGATTGTTGTTGTTGTTGGAGGAGGACGGCTGGACACATGCTCGCTGTATTTCTCCAGTTTATGCTTACCAGTGTGGTTTAAGGAGAGCCGAGAGGTAGTCAGAGGTGCCATAAAGGTCTGCAGTCTAATGTGGTAAAGTATCATAGCGCAGAAATGTCTCAAACGGTTGCAACAAGGAGTTCTGTGGGACGTGGGGAAGAGGAAAATGCCGCGGTACACCTAAACAAAGAAGCCTGACGCACCTACATCAAGCAACAGCGTCTGCTTCGGTAATGAGTCCTGATGTTCATACAAATAACAGTCCAGGACAACAGACCACAGGTGAGAAAAACCAATGTGCAGGTGGTCAAAATGGGGTATGTACATATTCACAAGCATCGGGCCCCTGTGACTGGATAGCGTGTGATGGCTGTTCAAAGTGGTATCATTGCAAATGTGTTGACATGTCCAAGGAGGTTTACAACTTTTTCAACAGCAATGGTAGAGCATACATTTGCACTGGATGTTCAAGCGATGTTCCGGATCTTTTCAATGCTAAGAACTTTCTCAAGGACTTAGGCAGCAAGATGAAGGAAATAGAAACAGAAATGACAAACATGAAGGATAAAATAGAAAACCTGGAAACAAAAACAGATTACCGTGAAAATGAAGAGTTATAGAGAGGCAGTCCAAAATCAGATAAGTGAATTCCATGCAGATGAAAAAGAAAAGGCTTTCAGAAGGCCTAATTTAATCTTGACGGGCGTGCCAGAATCAAGGGCCGAGGACCCAAATGAAAGATTCAATGACGACATCTCCACTCTGAAGGATATAGTCAAGGACCTGAGTATAGACGGGGAAGTGGAAGTCAAATCCCTGGTTAGACTAAGAAAGCCCGCCCACGCTCCGCAGCCAAGTGAGACTGACAAAGTTTGGCCTAGGATTCTCAAAGTGGTCCTAAGGGACGAGGAAATGAAATGGAAAATTTTAAAGGAAAGCAGCAAACTGAAGGAGATGGACAGACCAAACAGGAGAAACATCAGAATAATGCCAGATCGCACAATTATAGAAAGGCAGGCACACACCAAGCTGGCAAAGGAAAGGGATGAAAAAAACGGAGTACTGACGAGGCAGGGAAACATGAGGAAAAAGTGGATCGTAGTGAGCGGGCGGTTGAAGCTGGTCACGGTACAGGAAGCCGGCCGAACAGGACGTGTCTCCACACCTCCACGGAGTCCAAGCACCGTGACCCAATCAGGAATGCCCGCGTCCGGACTAGCCCACCCTGCAGTCCCACCGGTTACCCCACAGAACCAGCCTAGCGCTTCCACCACCACTGCAGTAAATCCAATAGAGGAGCTCACCTGTATATACACTAATATAGATGGGGTTAATACCAAAAATAAAAGTGATCTCTTAGGATTAGTTATAAGTAAGGATAAACCACATATTATATTTATTTCAGAGACTAAGTTAAGTCCAGAGGAATCGTCTGCCTGGTACTTCGATTGTGAATCATACACGGTATACAGGAAGGACAGAGCAACAGGGGGCGGAGGAGGCGTCACCATCTTGGTGAGAAGGGACGTACCTTCATCGCAGTGTTCATACAACGTCCAGGAAAATGTTGAAGCTGTCATGTGTGAGTTGAGTATTGGAGGAAACTCTACCCTCTTGGGATGTATGTACAGGCCACCAAACTCAACAGAAGACTACAATAGCAGTATCAGGCAGACCTTGCTTGAAGCATGCAATATTGGAGTAAATCAGGTGCTAATTTGCGGAGATTTTAACTTTAAGGAAATTGATTGGGAAAATCACTACGTACACGGGGGACCAAGGAGCGAACAAACAAAGTTCTACGAAACCTGCCAGGATGCCTTTCTCCACCAGCATGTAGCAGAGTTCACTAGAGCCCGAGGAAGTGATACCCCGTCACTTTTAGATCTCATCCTGACCAAGAATGAATTAGAGATAAGTAACATAGAGTACAAAGCTCCAATTGGAGCCAGTGATCACAGTGTCATAGTTTTCAAAATGGCTGTGGATGGTGCTCTGCACTGTGATGATGAAGGTAATAAGAAACTTTTTCACAAGGGTGACTATGTACAAGCAAACCATATGTTCAGCAATGTTGACTGGGAGATACTGAGGAACAGCAGTGTTGAGGAGACCTGGGAAGGCATCTTGGAAGTATACAACAAGGTAGTACAAACTTGCGTTCCGCTTCAGACAACTCGGAGAGGAACGAAACCAAAACCCAAATGGATGACACAGAGAGTTCTGTGTAAAATAAGACAGAAAGAGGATGCCTGGAAGAGATACCGACAGAGGAGAAACAGAGCAAGATACAGAGCGTACTGCAAAAGAAGGAACGAGTCAACACTAGCAGTCAGAGAGGCAGTTTATCAGTTTGAAAAGTCCCTTGCACAGGAAGTCAAAGAAAAACCACGTGCCTTCTATGCATACGCGAGAAGCAAAACCCGGATCAAAGAGGCTGTGTCCAAGCTCAAACACCCCAATGGAACCTTAACAAACACCCCCAGGAGGCAAGTGAACTCCTAAATAAAGAATTCCAAAAGGTCTTCATACGAGAGCCAGAAACGGACATTCCGAATGTTCAAAACCAATTTGATAGTGTCGGGATAGGTCACTGTGATTTCACCGAGGACGAGGTAAGAAAATGTCTGGAAGGCCTGAGAGAAAACTCTGCTCCAGGACCTGATGCGATTCACCCGAGGGTGTTAAAGGAGTGCGCATCCTCGCTTGCATTTCCTCTCTGGCTGCTGTTCAGAAAGACCCTCACCGACAGAATTATACCTGAGGACTGGAGGAAGGCAAATGTCACTCCAATATACAAAAAAGGTGACAAGTCAAATCCATTAAACTACCGCCCAGTCAGCCTTACTTCAGTTCCATGCAAGATAATGGAGAAATTGCTAAAGCAAAGGATAGTGAATCATCTGGAAAACAACAATCTCCTCAGCAGTTCCCAACACGGTTTCAGTTCAAGGAGGTCCTGCGTAACGCAGCTGCTCGAATATTTTGAGGAATTAGAAGATGCCATGGACGAGGGGGATGACGTTGATGTGGTTTACTTAGACTGCAGATAAGCCTTTGACACTGTCCCCCATCTCCGTCTACTCAAGAAACTACAGGCAGTCGGGATATCAGGAGACATCATAATATGGATCGAGAACTTCTTGAGTCGGAGAATTCAACGAGTTGTCAACAGGGGCGCACCCTCAGAATGGCTGGGGGTCTGGAGTGGAGTACCTCAAGGCAGTGTGCTGGGGCCACTTCTCTTCCTTGTTTTCATAAATGACCTCATGGATACAGTTCAGTCAGACAGCAAGCTCTTTGCAGACGACGCCAAGCTGTACAGGAGAATTAAGTCCCCGCTGGACAGAGAAGGACTACAGGAGGACATTACCAGGCTGGAAGAGTGGAGTAAAAAGTGGCTACTAGAATTTAATGAGGAGAAATGCAAGGTCATGCACATGGGACGGAGGAACCCAGAGTACCAATACCACATGAAGAATAATCCGCTAACCACCACAGAGGAGGAAAAAGACCTAGGAATTTACCCGGATTTGAAGCCAGCAGTACAAGTGGCCAAGGCAGCAGCCAGTGCCAACTCGTTGGTAGGACTTCTAAGGAAAACATATACATACATGGATTCAGAGATGTTTCTCCCTCTGTACAAATCCCTAATCAGACCTCGACTGGAATACAGTATCCAGGCATGGTCTCCATATACCCGTCGAGACATCAACAAGTTGGAACAAGTACAGCGGAGAGCCACTAAACTGGTTCCTGAGTTGTCCGAAATGCCATATGAGTTGCGACTGGAGCGTCTTGGACTAACGACACTGGAGCAGGGAAGGAAACGAGGAGACATGATCCAGACCTACAAGATAATTCATGGCATAGATGCGGTCAAGGACGGGCACTTTTTGACAATTGCATCAAGAGAAAACCAACCAAACACCCGAGGACACAGACTGAAGCTGGCCAAGGTCAGGCACAGAACCACGAAGAGGAACAACTTTTTTAGTGCTAGGATTGTAAACAACTGGAATAGTCTCCCAGAGGAAGTAGTTACGAGTCAGAGTGTAAATGTTTTTAAAAATAATTATGACCGGTATGAGACTGAAAGATTGAGAAGAGGCAACCTTTATGAGCATTGACTCCTCTGCCTCTTAAACTATCACTAAGGTAAGCATCACTAAGGTAAGCAAGTAGTGAGTTTCGAAATGTAAGAACGCCGATCGTAATTTATATTTTAGTTATCGGTAATTAGGCCATTTTCTTATATTGTTATAAAAGAAAACTTATATTTTTGATGGGTAACTAAATGATAATAAGTAAATGTTTTCTACACTATATCATTTATTTTTAGTAAATGCAAGCAAAACCAGCTATTTTTTATGTTTTAGAAATCAGAATGAATTTATATATATAATAAACAACGTTAAGTATTAACTTATGTGGCCAGCATAGGAACAAGCAACTATGTAGACTTCAAGTTTAGTGGTACATCTAGTTCGATGTGTCTACAACCTAGCTGTTATTTAGCTTAGGTTTTTTTTTTTTTTTTTTTTTTTTTTTTTTAAGAGACAATGAACGGAGGAAGGAAAAACAGATAAAACAAAAAGGTCCATGTGCCTAAAGGCATCCTCCATTCATAAAATGTTTGTAACAACTGGATTTAAACATTTGTTGATTGTAAGTTTGTGGAAAGCAATTCGAGGGAAGTGAATTCCAAAGAGTAGTAGCTCTGGGGATAAATGAATTCTGATAAGCAGAAGTTCTGCATTGTGGAGGAGAAAGTGTAAATTCATGGGCGCTCTCAGCTGCCCTAGTTCTACGGGGAAAGATGTGGAGAGGCGGCACAATTGAAGCAAGTTCCTCGGAACAATTGCTGTGAAAATATCTGTAGAATAATGCAAGGGATGCAACGTTTCTTCGTATGGCTAATGTAGGAAGGTCCTGTGTGATTGCAGGGTTATTGATTAATCTAATAGCTTTATTTTGAATTTTGTCCAACTGCCTCAATGCAACCACTCCACTTCCACCCCACAGAGGTGAACAGTAATCCATCTGAGAGCGCACATGACTTTTATATATTACGGCCAACTGCTCGTCAGTGAAGAATTCTCGAACTCTGTACAGGAGTCCCAGTTTTTTAGAGGCATTCTTAGCAATGCTTCTAACATAATGTGTCCAGCTCAAGTTAGTAGTTAATGTTACACCGAGAATGTCAATACTAGGGGAAGTGGGAATATTTACATCATAAAAAATATATGGGAGTCAGTGAGATTCTGTCGGTTAGAAAATTGAATGTACTTGGTTTTCTGTGCATTAAAGGAAACTAGATTCTCTTGTCCCCATTCATTAATTCTAGAAAGCTCCTGGTTTCAGAGAAATTGCAGTGTTTATCTTTGAATTTATAAGATCGGGTTGGGTGAAAGAATTGGTAAATGTGAAGGAACTGTGGAGTGTTGAGTCATCTGCGTAGGAATGTATTGGATTATGAGTGGTAGATATGAGATCATTGATATGAATGAGGAACAGAGTTGGGGCCAAAACTGATCCCTGGGGAACACCAGCATTTATTGAGTGAAATTGAGAATAAAGGCCATCTACCATTACACGTATTTTTCTGTTATGAAGATAAGAAGAATTAGTGGAACTAATGATGCAAGGCCGTAGTGTGACATCTTCGACAATAAGGATTGATGCCAGACTCTATCAAATGCCTTTGATATATCCAGTGCTATTGTATGTGTTTCACCATGTTGGTCTGTAGCTTGGTTGATTTGATGCGTAAGAAGGCAAAGAAGTCTGCAGTTGATCGACATCGTCTAAAACCATATTGCCTATCACTGATTAATTTATTATTCTCAAGATGCTTAATTATGTGATTATTTAATATAATTTCAAAAACTTTGCCAAGAGTGGAAGTTATAGCTATTGGTCTGTAGTTTGATGGATCTGAAGAGGCACCTTTTTTAGGAACTGGATGGATGTTTGCTTCTTTCCAGGGTACTGGGAAGCATGAGGTATGAGTACACAGACGGAAAAATTTTGCCAATACAGGAGCGAGCACCAAGGAGCAATTCTTAAGTACTATTGGAGGAATTTCATCTGGACCAGGAGCCTTATCTACTGAGAGATTCTGCAAAATAGTTTTGACATGTCTGGTGTGGATCTTAAGTGAGGGAATTTCAGGTGAATTAAAATTAAGTACAGGGACATCTTGATTTATTTCATCTAAGGTTGAGTTGGTGGAGAAAATATCTGCAAGAAGGTTAGCTTTACCTTAAGGTTAGGTTAAGCTAACATACGTCTTATTATCAAGTGACTCTAACATTTACATTTACCAGTTATATTGTTTTGTCATAATTATATTTTCTGCATAATTTTCTCCCATCCCAAAATATGTGCCTGCTTGGTTGTTTTGGTTGTAGGGGAAAGAAGAAGGGTCTAAAAAAAGTTATTGATTCGGTAAAACAGATTGGCATTGAGTGGGAAGAAAAAATTAAATGTTACCCCGATCTTATTGTATCACTGGTTAGCCAAATACAGGCAAATGGCAGACAGTATGAGGAAAGGGTGAAGGAGTGTGAGGAAAAGGTGAGAGTGTGTGAGGAAAAGGTGAGAGGGTGTGAGGAAAAGGTTGAAGAAAAGGTGAGAGAGTGTGAGAAAAAGGTGAGAGGGTGTGAGGAAAAGGCTAAACACGATTTGATAAAATGTGAAGCAAAGGCAAAGGAATCAATGGAGATACTTGAAGATAAATTACAAAAACTAAAAGCTCATATGCATGAGCAATCTGTACAACTTCAACTAGAAAAAGATAAATCCGAAGAGTTGCTGAAGGATGTAGGGACACTTACTAATAAGTGTATTGAATTACAGGTAAATCAAGATAATAACACAGATATTTCAAACCCGCATAGTCGGGACGCAGTAAAATATACTTCCAGTCTCGAGGATATAATAAAGCATTTGGAAAAACAACTTCGAGATGCTAAAAAGGAAAAGTTGTATTGGAAGGAAAACTATCTAAACAATGAAGATGATGTTGCAAAATTAAAACAGTCACATGATATAGTTAAGAAAATAGTTTCTGAAAACACACAAGAAATAGAAGTGTTGTCTAAGTTAAAGAAAATGAATGGTTGGCAAATAAAAGGATTAGAGCAGTAGGTAGAGAAATATCGTTCAAATATACAAGAAAATGAAATAAGTTTGGGACAAATAAGCGATACATGTCACAAACACCAAAGTGAAATTATTTATCTTAAAAATGAAGTTCAATGGCACGTAAAACAAAACAAAATCATAGCATATGAAAAGAATGAATGGGAGAATAAATACATGAAAAAACAACCCAGCATTGATATGCTGGTTTCTGAGCTGCAGCGGTGTCATGAACGCGATGCATTTAATGTGTCGCAAATAATCGAGTTGGAAACGCAAATTTGTGAGGAAAAAAACGATCGAGAGAATCTTGTAATTGACTCAGTGGCTAAAGATGTAAACATTGTTGAATATTTAACACTCATTGCTGAGCTGAGGGACCAAGTTTCAACTTCATCTTAGAAGACAAATTAGGGTAATTTTCATTGATACATCCACAGTGTTATTATTGATTATTTCCTGCCAAAATGTTCAGAATATTCTCTTATATCACTATCATACATAACAAATCTGGACGAGAATATTTTTAACCTCTAAAATGCAGTAGGACTCGATTGAGGTTTTATTTATCGAATGTGGCTGGACTTTATGGAGTCACAATATTCAAACTTGCACCAAACCCACGGCAAAGGCGAGATACGTATGAACATTCGGTGACAACTAGGATAAAGTGATAACTTTCGATTGCAAAGCTCAAAAAAATGCTCACAACACACACACCTCACCCACCACACCATTACACCTCCCTGATCATCGTGAACGCAGTGGCAACGCTCGGGGACCATCACACAACCCCAGATATATCCCGGCTATATCCTATGTAAATATACGAGAGACGAGCAGGAAGAGGTAAAACCGCCACAGGGCACTCTGCAAGCAGCAGAGGTGGAGGGGAGGAAGCATAAACGTTTACCATCCTCACGCTCTCACTCAGCCTTTGTTTATTAGCCTTATATTCTTTACACAAACATTATCTTCATCTAATTTCTGGGTCCTAATTCTTCAAAGGTGTCTTGTTATTTAAACCTATGCACATGTGGCATATCAATATTGCTTTATATGGGAGATCTTACAAAAATCCTCCACCTTCCTCCACCCCTGACTCGATTGCCTATGCAAGCCAATCTTGCAATTACTGACAACATAATCGCCATTCCTGCATCATATCTGTGCAAAAAATCTACTTGTGGTGAATAAATTAATGTATTTACATTACGTTGATATATTGTTTCATTCCATTTTGTTAAATTCGTATTTTTGGGAGGATTGCCGCACAAAGGATAAGTTGATTTAAACCACTACAAACACTTTCTAGGTTAAAATTCTGATTTAAAAAAATAATTTTTCATTTTATATCTTTAGAAAAACCTTAAAACCTAACCTAATCTGTCCTAACGATTCTCCTTATCTCCTTGTATATGAAGGAAAAGTTCGGTTCGGTTATATATATATATATATAAATGTTATTCTAAAGCTAAACATATGAATACAAAAAATTGAAAATCAAAATTGGTAATATATTCTCCCACAATATTTTTATGTATTATCAACTCTGTGTGAGCAGAGTGGTATCACTCCCCCTGGTATACTGTGCACTGCCAGCCGGCCTGTCTGTCATTGTCGTCGTCGTCATCGTCATCCGTATGTCTGTCCGGAAACTCTTCCTGGAATATTCAATGCATTTTTGACTGACCGTCAAATTCACCTAACAAATATTTATGTGAAGTTTGGTGAAAATCCATCGATCGGTATAGGACGAGTTTCCGGACAGACAGACGGACACACGGACAGACATTTCGACCGGCATTGCACCACTACTGGTGCAGTCACTTCTTATCTGTCACCCTGCACGGCACGTCACTCATCAAATGTCCTCACTACTGGTGCAGTCACTTGTTATCTGTCATCCTGCACGGTACGTCACTCACCAATGTCTTCACTACTGGTGCAGTCACTTGTTATCTGTCACTCTGCACGGCACGTCACTCACCAATGTCCTCGCTACTGGTGCAGTCACTTGTTATCTGTCACCCTGCACGGCACGTCACTCACCAATGTCCTCACTACAGGTGCAGTCACTTGTTATCTGTCACCCTGCACGGCACGTCACACCAATGTCCTCACTACTGTTGCAGTCACTTGTTATCTGTCACCCTGCACGGCACGTCACTCACCAATGTCCTCACTACTGGTACAGTCACTTGTTATCTGTCACCCTGCACGGCACGTCACTCACCAATGTCCTCACTACTGGTGCAGTCACTTGTTATCTGTCACCCTGCATGGCACATCACTCACCAATGTCCTCACTACTGGTGCAGTCACTTGTTATCTGTCACCCTGCACAGCACATCACTCACCAATGTCCTCACTACTGGTGCAGTCAGTTGTTATCTGTCACCCTGCTCGGCACGTCACTCACCAATGTCCTCACTACTGGTGCAGTCACTTGTTATCTGTCACCCTGCATGGCACGTCACTCACCAATGTCCTCACTACTGGTGCAATCACTTGCTATCTGTCACCCTGCACGGCACGTCACTCACCAATGTCCTCACTACTGGTGCAGTCACTTGTTATCTGTCACCCTGCACGGCACGTCACTCACCAATGTCCTCACTACTGGTGCAGTCACTTGTTATCTGTCACCCTGCACGGCACGTCACTCACCAATGTCCTCACTACTGGTGCAGTCACTTGTTATCTGTCACCCTGCACGGCACGTCACTCACCAATGTCCTCACTACTGGTGCAGTCACTTGTTATCTGTCACCCTGCACGGCACGTCACTCACCAATGTCCTCACTACTGGTGCAATCACTTGTTATCTGTCACCCTGCACGGCACGTCACTCACCAATGTCCTCACTACTGGTGCAGTCACTTGTTATCTGTCACCCTGCACGGCACGTCACTCACCAATGTCCTCACTACTGGTGCAGTCACTTGTTATCTGTCCCTGCATGGCACGTCACTCACCAATGTCCTCACTACTGGTGCAGTCACTTGTTATCTGTCACCCTGCACAGCACGTCACTCACCAATGTCCTCACTACTGGTGCAGTCACTTGTTATCTGTCACCCTGCACGGCACGTCACTCACCAATGTCCTCACTACTGGTGCAGTCACTTGTTATCTGTCACCCTGCACGGCACGTCACTCACCAATGTCCTCACTACTGGTGCAGTCACTTGTTATCTGTCACCCTGCACGGCACGTCACTCACCAATGTCCTCACTACTGGTGCAGTCACTTGTTATCTGTCACCCTGCACGGCACGTCACTCACCAATGTCCTCACTACTGGTGCAGTCACTTGTTATCTGTCACCCTGCACGGCACGTCACTCACCAATGTCCTCACTACTGGTGCAGTCACTTGTTATCTGTCACCCTGCACGGCACGTCACTCACCAATGTCCTCACTACTGGTGCAGTCACTTGTTATCTGTCACCCTGCATGGCACGTCACTCACCAATGTCCTCACTACTGGTGCAGTCACTTGTTATCTGTCACCCTGCACGGCACGTCACTCACCAATGTCCTCACTACTGGTGCAGTCACTTGTTATCTGTCACCCTGCACGGCACGTCACTCACCAATGTCCTCACTACTGGTGCAGTCACTTGTTATCTGTCACCCTGCACGGCACGTCACTCACCAATGTCCTCACTACTGGTGCAGTCACTTGTTATCTGTTAACCTGCACGGCACATCACTCACCAATGTCCTCACTACTGGTGCAGTCACTTGTTATCTGTCACCCTGCACGGCACGTCACTCACCAATGTCCTCACTACTGGTGCAGTCACTTGTTATCTGTCACCCTGCACGGCACGTCACTCACCAATGTCCTCACTACTGGTGCAGTCACTTGTTATCTGTCACCCTGCACGGCACGTCACTCACCAATGTCCTCACTACTGGTGCAGTCACTTGTTATCTGTCACCCTGCACGGCACGTCACTCACCAATGTCCTCACTACTGGTGCAGTCACTTGTTATCTGTCACCCTGCACGGCACGTCACTCACCAATGTCCTCACTACTGGTGCAGTCACTTGTTATCTGTCACCCTGCACTCCACGTCACTCACCAATGTCCTCACTACTGGTGCAGTCACTTGTTATCTGTCACCCTGCACAGCACGTCACTCACCAATGTCCTCACTACTGGTGCAGCCACTTGTTATCTGTCACCCTGCATGGCATGTCACTCACCAATGTCCTCACTACTGGTGCAGTCACTTGTTATCTGTCACCCTGCATGTCACGTCACTCACCAATGTCCTCACTACTGGTGCAGTCACTTGTTATCTGTCACCCTGCACGGCACGTCACTCACCAATGTCCTCACTACTGGTGCAGTCACTTGTTATCTGTCACCCTGCACGGCACGTCACTCACCAATGTCCTCACTACTGGTGCAGTCACTTGTTATCTGTCACCCTGCATGGCACGTCACTCACCAATGTCCTCACTACTGGTGCAGTCACTTGTTATCTGTCACCCTGCATGGCACGTCACTCACCAATGTCCTCACTACTGGTGCAGTCACTTGTTATCTGTCACCCTGCATGGCACATCACTCACCAATGTCCTCACTACTGGTGCAGTCACTTGTTATCTGTCACCCTGCGTGGAACGTCACTCACCAATGTCCTCACTACTGGTACAGTCACTTGTTATCTGTCATCCTGCACGGCACGTCACTCACCAATGTCCTCACTACTGGTGCAGTCACTTGTTATCTGTCACCCTGCATGGCACGTCACTCACCAATGTCCTCACTACTGGTGCAGTCACTTGTTATCTGTCACCCTGCATGGCACATCACTCACCAATGTCCTCACTACTGGTGCAGTCACTTGTTATCTGTCACCCTGCACGGCACGTCACTCACCTATGTCCTCACTACTGGTGCAGTCACTTGTTATCTGTCACCCTGCTCGGCACGTCACTCACCACTGTCCTCACTACTGGTGCAGTCACTTGTTATCTGTCACCCTGCACGTCACTCACCAAGTAGCTCCATATATTCCACTGCTGTTAAGGGAGCCCTCCTCACTTTTTTTCTCTGTCTCTCCCTCTCTCTTTGGCTTGAACCCATTCGGCCTCATTCAGCCTACTGTTTTAAGACGTTTACCCCCATCCAGGTGTCAATATTTTCCTGGCGAGCGGTAGCGACCCAGCATATATATATATATTTTTGTTTACAGCAAGCTAAATTTGTAAATTTTTCGATAGAAAAATGTCTTCAGCGAAGCCAGATTTCTATATAAAATGCTGGCTCGCTATCGCTTGCCAGGAAGAAATCGACACCTGGATGGGGATAAACGTCTTAAAACAGTTGGCCGAATGGGGCCGAATGGATACAAGCCAGAGAAAGAGAAAAAAGGAGACAGAGAAAAAAAGCACGCGACCTCCCTTAAGGGGATATGGGTCGGTTTTCTGGTCTCCATTTCTTCCTCATGTTTAGCCCTATTAGTTTTCTGATTTGATGACGTTCGGCTCAATAGTTTGGCGATTTTAAGATCTTTTGCCAATTTTCTTTGTGAATATTTAGACTTTTCGTGTCTTTTAGGTGTCGATTTTTTCCTGGCGAGCGATAGTAAGCCTGTAATTTAAGAGGAGCGGGCCTTTTACCGGGAAATTTGTCTATCGAAAAATTTACAAATTTATCTTGAAGGAGGGTCTTGGGTTTTTTTTCTTTAAGCTTGAAAGAGGTCTAATATAGGGAGAAAACTAAACAAATGATAAAAAATATACATAAATGAGCAAATTTATGCGCCCATCCCCCCTTAACCTCCACACACACACACACACACACAATATATCACCGCTGGAGTAATATCAATGGTCATAACACCTACAACGTTAGTGATGGTCCAAACTAATATTCCTGTTCCACCGTTTATAACACCTGCCGCTGAACACATTATTCGTCCCATTAAGGGGGAAGGTTTGTTTGGTGGTCAATTATTATATATATATATATATATATATATATATACCCGGTATATATATATATTTTTTCTTCTATGTGAATGAGGGAGACAAAAGGCATAAATGCCTGCAGCGAGTGCCTCCCCCAGATTTCAAAGAGTGACAGGGCCGAAATCAAGGGACGTTCGAGCTAAAATGCCTGGACACACGGAGTTTGAAGCAATTTAAGTCATAGGAAGAGGGAAAGACCAATTCTGGGAGAGAGTTCCAGAGCTCAGCAGTTGAATAGAAGAAAGTCTGAGAATAACGTTTCACTCTTGGGTTGGAAAGTTGCACAGAGCAGAGGTGTGTTGCAAGGCGGGTACTACGTACCCTACGTAAAGAAGGTGGTATACACTGGGAAACCTCCGAGGAACACTGATTACTGTAGTAGCGATAGAATAGCGAGAGAGATGCAACATTGCGGCGAAGAGAGAGAGAATGCATAGAGTTGGTGAGTGGACGGGAGTTAAGGATACGAAAGGCTTTCCTTTCTACTTTATCTAACAGTGCAATGTGAGAGGATGCTCCCCACACATGTGAACAATACTCAATACAAGGACGCACTCTGCCCCTGTACAGAGCAAGAAGCTGCGCAGGGGTAAAGAACCCCATGAGGCGGTTGAGCACACCCAGCTTCTGGGAGGCTGCCTTAGCGAGACTGATTATAATTATGGTCTTTCCAAGTGAGAGCAGAAGAAAAAGAGACACTGAGAACATTGAGAGAAGATGAAGGGTTGATTTTTGTATTGTTGAAGAATAAGGGATAGTTCTCTGGAGGTTCCTGAAGGGTAGTACGATGGATAAATTGAGTTTTGGAAGCATTAAATGCAATAAGGTTTTCTCTACCCCAATTGGAAATAGTAGCTAGATCAGAAGATAAGCATTCTATGGCTTCATTACGTTTACTTTTGAGGGACTGCTGGCTGGGGCGTTCTGGAAAACTAATTGAGTGGTGTAAAGTAGAGTCATCTGCATATGAATGGATGTGACTGGATGTACAGTTGAGAAGATCATTTATGAAAATTAGAAAGAGAATAGGAGATAGGACAGAACCCTGAAGAACACCGGAGTTGATAGGATGAGGAAATGAGCGATGGCCGTCCACAACCGCAGCTATGGAACGGCCGGAAAGGAAATTACGGACAAAGGCACAGATGGAGGGACAGAAACCGAAGGAGGGCAGTTTGGAAATTAAAGATTTGTGCCAGGCTCTATCGAAGGCCTTCGATGTCTAGTGCAACAGAAAAAGTCTCACCGAAGTCCCGAAAGTTGGATAACCAAGAGTTAGTAAAATATGAAAGAAGATCACCAGTAGAGCGACCCGTAAGGAAGCCATACTGGAGATCTGAGAGCAGATTATGAGAATAGAAATGCTTAAGAAATTTGGAAGCAGGAATAGTTTCAAAAACTTGAGAGATACAAGAGATGAGAGCAATTGGACGATAGTTGGAGGGTTGAGAGCGGTCACCCTTCTTTGGGACAGGTTGAATGAGAGCAAACTTCCAGCAAGAAGGGAAGACGCTAGAGGAGAGACAGAGACGAAAGAGTTTGCCTAGGCAAGGGGTCAGCACGGAAGCACAGTTTTTAAGAACAGGAGGAACCCCGTCTGGACCGTATGCCTTCTTAGTATTAAGCCCAGAGAGGGTAGAAAGTACATCTTTAGAAGAGATTAGGATATTAGGAATAAGTAGGAGAGAGGGTGGTGGAGACGGAGGAATAGCACCAGAATCATCCAAGGTAGAGTTTCTGGCAAAAGTTTGAGCAAAGAGTTCAGCTTTGTCAGAGGAAAAAGTGATGGTTGTGCCATCAGAGTGGACAAGGGGAGGGAAAGACGAGGAAGACAAGTTCTTGGAGAGGTTTTTGGCTAGATGCCAAAAAGCTTGGGAAGAGCTAGTGTTGGATAGTTCAGTGCATTTATTATTGATGAAAGAGTGCTTGGCAAGTCGAAGAACAGATTTGGCTTGATTCCGGGCAAACACATAGGAAGAATGAGATTCTTGAGGTTTATGTTTAAGAGTTTTGGTCTACTTATTTGGAACAGGGTATAGTAGCTTCACAAGTAAATGTGTTGAACAAATAGACATTTGGAGTTTAAAACCGGTTCTAGTAAAATGAAATAGAGGCTTTTCCCAGATGTACGATAACCCTTTCTGTACCAGTGGCTTTATTATTTGATTTCAGTTACATTGATACGATTTTATAAAGTTTAGGAAGGATAAAATTATGTGGTAGCTAACATAATTAAATGAGATAGTCTGTAGCCTTTCCAGGGGTAGACGTCATTCCTAAGCTGAATAAAACCGTTTAATAGTTGTGAGAATATAATTATAAGAATGTCGCGGTACTGAATGGGTTAATTAACAGATTGTATTGAGGCCACATATCCCTGTTTTATATATTTAACAGTAAATAATACTAGTAAGGGATCTTCACATCAATGCTGATACATTGGCTAGCCCAACATAGTTTCCTAATCTAAATTACCCAAGTACGAAACCATGACAATGCACCTCGTTCTTTCTTGGTACAAAAAAAAACTAGCTTTAGATGCAGTACTACAACCCCTACAATAAAATGGTATTGGAATTTCGCCGTCATAATAACATAATATCTTGCTTTAACATTTTGCTTGAAAGTTTCTATATGCTTAGTTAATTCAACATGACCTCTAATGGTTATATAAACAGTGCAGCAGTTGGGGCTGTGTGGTGAAATACCTCCAGGCAGTGTCGCCCAGACAGAGAGGATTGGGACAAAATATACGGTACCACGACCCACCATCTGTAGAGAACAGGTTCAGTATATGTTACATTTCGAGAATATATTATCATCTTTACGGTTAGTTAGTGTTCTCTGGGCGTCGAGGTGACAGAGAAGCAAACAATGCAGTACACAAATATTATCATCGATATTACAATCGATGATAATGAACATTATGTTTAACCCTTTATGTACCCGGTGCCGTCATTTGTACTTTACTCCGGCTACTTTTAAACGATTTTGTTCAATTTAAAAAGGGCCTCCCGCAATTCACAGGATTCGAACTATATCATTTAACAGTTTTTCGTACCACTGATCCTTCTAAAAGCTGCACAAAATCGTAAAATTATAGGTAGAGTAATATTAAAAAGACTTCACCGGTACAAAAGGGGTTACAACCTCATTGTTCACATTATCAGTAATGATTTTGCCCTAACTATTACATTATATGTGTGTATGTTGTTACTATATTTCCATAATATTATATATAAATTTACGTCTCCTCGAAAGAAGAACCCTTAACTTATGCAACATGGACATTTATGATACCCAGAAAAGCTAAGAATAGAAATGTATACTCTGATAAGACGAGATTAAAACTATTGGATTATGTGAAGAGAGTAATTCTAAAATAAATATACTAAATGTTTTACCATGTACTTGATTAGTTGGTAAAACGTTCTCTACTTAGATAATTACAGTATTTCACATCTATTGATAATAATGTGGGGGAGTGGGTTGAATAATGTTGTGATGTATAATTTGAACAAAGACATAATACAGTACGTGTTTAATACTATTATCAGCAAGAGTTTACGATCAACACAATATCACCCCAATATATCATATTTTTATTAATTTCACTCCAACACCAAACACCTCCCAATGAAATTAATGTAAGCATGTCATTTTGATTAGAGCAGTACAGTATACCATACCTTGTTTAGTATGAGAGTAGCTTTTAGTCTTTTGTTACATCACTATGTATACCTTTACTACTGGTGAAGCATATACTGTATATACTGTATAATGGACGGGCAACATCGTATTAACCTCTTCTGTACCAGCGACGTTTATTTAATTTTACTCCTGCTACATTTAGACGATTTCATGAAGCTTAGGAAGGATATAGGGCAGCTAAGATAAATAAATGAGATAGCCTGTCGTCTTTGAATTGATAGAATCCTTCCTAAGCTGAATATAATCGTCTTGCCAGAACACAATGCAAAAGAAGTCACCGGTACACAAAGGGAGTTCACCGTTTTTTTTTTTAGCTTTTTATCTTTTTCTCTCTGTCTCTGGCTTGTATCCATTCGGCCCCATTCAGCCAACTGTTTTAAGACGCTTATCCTCATCCAGGTGTCGATTTCCTCCTGGCGAGCGATAGCAAGCCAGCATTGTATGGAGAAATCCGGCATCGCCGGAGACACGTTTCTATCGAAAAATTTACACATTTAGCTTGCTGTCAAAAAAAATTAAAATAAATAAAATATATACCGGTACTGTATATATATATATATATATATATATATATATATATATATATATATATATATATATATATATACCGGTATATATATATATATATATATGTTAGTAAAGCCAGGTAATAAATTTTCTTTAATACATACGAGGTTGAAAGAAATGGCAATTTCTGCGTTGGAAATTTTATTATTCAAAGTTTCCAGGTCTCTGATGAGTTTTCGCTGGGTGGCAGGAAGTAGATGAAGGAGATGAGCAAAATTCATGGTGGTACAGGGTTACATAAATGTACATGATGATACAGGATATACGACGCGTTTCACTGGACAACCAGCATTATCAAGTAAGGAAGGAATGATATAAAAGGTAAACAGGAAGGGTATATATAGAGGGTGGAGGATCAGAGGAGGCGGAAAACAGGGGGCAAAAGTCTGCTATTGGTGGAAGCGTAAATTAGGAGAGAGAAAGGGGTTAACCGCTTCACGCATGCGCACTGGATGCGGGATGGTGGTCAGTAGGTGGGGTCGAAGCTGGTTGGCTGCGTGTCGAGGGGCGTGGCCTAATTTGTGTGGCGCCTGCAGAAGACGAAGCTGAAGGAGGTAGCGCGGGGGGCTGCGTCAAGGGCACCGGGGGGCGAGGAGGGGTGTTAGGTCCTGTAGGGTAGTGCCTTTTGGCAGAAGGAAGGATCTGTAGGTCCAGAGTTTGGTTGTTGATGTTGGGATGTAAGGCTTGGATATATAAAGCTTCGAGTATAGGTCCTTGGGTCACTTTCTTTATCGAGTATGGTGGTGTGTTTCTCTAACTCGTTGCGTGTGAGGTGAGGGTGGTTAGGGGTGAGATAGTGGTCTTTGATGGCTCCAGCCTGAAGGTGAAGAGTTAACCGACGTGAAAGACGAGTCTGCGTCATACCAATATAGGAATGAGGTCCACAGTCCTCATAATTACAGGTATGTTGGTTAATGACGTGATCGTCGGTCATCGGGCTCTTTATCTTGGTGGAGGCTGGTTTGTTGCTGGTTTGTTAACTTCACCTTTGAAAAATCTAACAATGGACAACTCCCCTTCCTCGACATCCTCGTAGCTCTGAACGACCATGGGTTCAAAACCACCGTCTACATTAAACCTACTAACACAGGACAATGCCTCAACGGCGATAGTGAATGCCCCCGCCGTTATCTTCTATCCTCCATCTCCGCCTATGTTAGGAGAGCCCTCACGCACTGCTCTACCTGGGCCGACACCCACCAGGAACTAGAAAGACTATCCCAAGTTTTAGTAAATAACGGATACTCCAACTCCGACATCTCCAGCACCATCAACCACCATCTTGAAAAATGGTACACCCAAAGCCCTCCCAACATTGACCCCCCCAATGAAATTAAGATCTTCTACCGCAATTACATGTCCTCTGAACACAAAAATGACGAGGCCGTCTTAAAAGAAATAATCTCCAAGCATGTCCACCCAACCAACCCGGAAAACAAAATCAAATTAATAATTTATTACAAATCCCCCAAGACCTCCAACCTCGTTCTCCGCAACAAACCAGCCTCCACCAAGATAAAGAGCCCGATGACCGACGATCACGTCATTTACCAACATACCTGTAATTATGAGGACTGTGGACCTCATTCCTATATTGGTATGACGCAGACTCGTCTTTCACGTCGGTTAACTCTTCACCTTCAGGCTGGAGCCATCAAAGACCACTATCTCACCCCTAACCACCCTCACCTCACACGCAACGAGTTAGAGAAACACACCACCATACTCGATAAAGAAAGTGACCCAAGGAGATTACCTATACTCGAAGCTTTATATATCCAAGCCTTACATCCCAACATCAACAACCAAACTCTGGACCATCAGATCCTTCCTTCTGCCAAAAGGCACTACCCTACAGGACCTAACACCCCTCCTCGCCCCCCGGTGCCCTTGACGCAGCCCCCCGCGCTACCTCCTTCAGCTTCGTCTTCTGCAGGCGCCACACAACTTAGGCCACGCCCCTCGACACGCAGCCAATCAGCTTCGACCCCACCTACTGACCACCATCCCGCATCCAGTGTGCATGCGTGAAGCGGTTAACCCCTTTCTCTCTCCTAATTTACGCTTCCACCAATAGCAGACTTTTGCCCCCTGTTTTCTGCCTCCTCTGATCCTCCACCCTCTATATATACCCTTCCCGTTTACCTTTTATATCATTCCTTCCTTACTTGATAATGCTGGTTGTCCAGTGAAACGCGTCGTATATCCTGTATCATCATGTACATTTATGTAACCCTGTACCACCATGAATTTTGCTCATCTCCTTCATCTACTTCCTGCCACCCAGGGAAAACTCATCAGAGACCTGGAAACTTTGAATAATAAAATTTCCAACGCAGAAATTGCCATTTCTTTCAACCTCGTATGTATTAACGAAAATATATATATATATATATATATATATATATATATATATATATATATATATATATATATATATATATATATATGCTGGCTCGCTACCGCTCGGTACCGCTCGCCAGGAAAATATTGACACATGGATGAGGGTAAACGTCTTAAAACCGTAGGCTGAATGGGGCCGAATGGATACAAGCCAAAAAGAGAGGGAGAGAAAGAGAACAAAAAAGCGAGGTGGGCTCCGTTAACCCCCCTCCCCCCCCCCCCCCCCCCACACACACATCTTGGTGAGGTGAATAGCTTATTGTGCGGTCGTAAACAGAGATGCGAGAGGATGACTTCCAGATAATTCGAGGGGTTAGTGCTTGGTTGTTGGTCTCTCTCTCTCTCTCTATATATATATATATACACAGTATATATATATATATATATATATATATATATATATATATATATATATATATATAGTATATATATTTATATATATATATAATTATTTACATATATATATACATATATATATATATATATATATATATATATATATATATATATATATATATACATATATATATATGTATGTACATATATATATATATATATATATATATATATATATATATATATATATACAGTATATATATATATATATATATATATACTGTATATATATATATATATATATTTATTTATTATTTAGTTTCGTCGCTATACCTCCACCAAAGCTTAGAAAAACCCCCCCCTAGACCTTCTTTCAAGATAAATGTGTACATTTTTCAGTAGAAAAATGTCCCAGCCGAAAGTTGGTTCCTTCTAAAATTAGAGGCTCGCTAACGCTCGCCAGGAAAAAAGCGACACCCTAAAGAGCACGAAAAGTCTTAATATTGGCAAAGAAATGAGGCTAAAGGTCTAAAAATCGCCAAATTAACGAAACGAACGTCCTAAGACCTCAAAACTTATATGCTAAACATGAGGGAGAAAGGGGTCCAGAAAAAGCGAGTACTACCCCCTTAAAGATGCGGATGGATTTAAATATACATACACACACACACACACACACACACCACACCCACACAAACATTACTTAATTTGATTATCGTGGAAAGATATGATTGCAGTATAAAGTGTCTCAGTGTGTAGACTTGAAAATGGAAACGATGAATTAAGAATTGATAAATGATTTACAGAAAATATGTACATAAGAGAATACTCAAGATACTTAATACTTATACTTATACTTATTGAACCTGACAAACACAGGATTTATACTGAAGATACTTAATACTTATACTTATACTTATTGAACCTGACAAACACAGGATTTATACTCAAGATACTTAATACTTATACTTATACTTATTGAACCTGACAAACACAGGATTTATACTCAAGATACTTAATACTTATACTTATACTTATTGAACCTGACAAACACAGGATTTATACTGAAGATACTTAATACTTATACTTATACTTATTGAACCTGACAAACACAGGATTTATACTCAAGATACTTAATACTTATACTTATACTTATTGAACCTGACAAACACAGGATTTATACTCAAGATACTTAATACTTATACTTATACTTATTGAACCTGACAAACACAGGATTTATACTCAAGATACTTAATACTTATACTTATTGAACCTGACAAACACAGGATTTATACTCAAGATACTTAATACTTATACTTATACTTATTGAACCTGACAAACACAGGATTTATACTCAAGATACTTAATACTTATACTTATTGAACCTGACAAACACAGGATTTATACTCAAGATACTTAATACTTATACTTATACTTATTGAACCTGACAAACACAGGATTTATACTCAAGATACTTAATACTAATACTTATACTTATTGAACCTGACAAACACAGGATTTTAACTTGGATGCTGTAGTGAATGTGTTTGGTATGTTTACAATAGTTATTTTGTATGAATTTAGTTATATTTTATATTTTATTATTATTATTATTGAAAGAGTAATCTCGTTAGCCAATCATAAGGCGGGATTTACTCAGGTGTGCCAACCAGATTTACAGGCTCGCTTTCGCTCGCCAGGAAGAAATCGACACCTAAATGGCACGGAAGGTCTAAATATTGACAAAGAAATGGGGCGAAAAGTCTCAAAATCGCCATACTAATATAATGGTACGAACGTCTTAAAATCTCAAAAACTAATATGCTAACCATGAGGGAGAAGGAGGTCTAGAAAAAGCGACTACCTCCCCCTTAATTAAGGAAGTCCACATCGCTTTTTTTTTTATCTTTCTCTCCCTCTCTCTTTGGCTTGTATCCATTCGGCCCCATTCAGCCTACTGTTTTAAGATGTTTACCCCCATCCAGGTGTCAATATTTTCCTGACAAGCGGTAGCGAGCCAGCATATATATATTTGTGTTTTGACAGTAAGCTAAATTTGTATATTTTTCGATAGAAAAATGTCTCCGGCGAAGCCGAATTTCTCCATACAATGCTGGCTCGTTATCGCTCGCCAGGAAGAAATTAATACCTGGAAGGGGATAAACGTCCTAAAACAGTTGATTGAATGTGGGGCCGAATGGATACAAGCCAGGGAAAGAGCGAAAAGGAGAGAAAGTTAAAAAAAGCCGGTGACCCCCCTTAAGGGAGCCCAGACGGTATTGTGCAGCATAATTTACTGGTTCGGCTCAATGGTTTAAGGAAGGGGTTTAGTTTGCCCTCTAAACCTCTATCAAACTTAAACAAAACACCCACAAGACCCCCCTTCGATATCAATTTGTAAATTTTTCGGTAGAAAAATGTTCTGGCTGAAGGCCAATTCCTCCACAAATACAGGCTCGTTATCGCTCGCCAGGTAAAAAATAGACACCTAAATGGCACGAAAGGTCTTAATATTAGCAAAGGAATGGGGCAAAAGGTCTGAAAATCGCCAAACTAATGAGGCGAATGTCTTGAAATCTCATAACTAATAGGGCTAAGCATGAGGGAGGAGGAGGACTGGAAAAACCAACTGCCTCCCCTTAAGGGGGATCACCGATTTTTTTTTATTTCTCTCTTCGTTTCTCTCTTTCCCTGGCTTGTAGCCATTCGGCCCCATTCAGCCAACTGTTTTTAGACGTTTATCCCCATCCAGGTGTCGATTTCTTCCTTACCGAGCGATAGCGAGCCAGCATTGTATAAAGAAATCTGGCTTTGCCGGAGAAATTTTTCTATCGAAAAATGTACAAATTTAGCTTGCTGCCAAAACTAAAATAAGTATACAGTATATGCGCTGACTCGCTACCGCTCGCCAGGAAAACATTGACACCTGGATGGGGTAAACGTCTTAACAAAGTAGGCTGAATGGGGCCGAATGGATACAAGCCAAAGAGAGAGAGAGAGAAAGAGAATAAAAGCGAGGTGGGTTCCCTTAACCTCCTTGAGGATTATGGCACATTTTGGCAGTTTATTCTGGCTATTATTAAACTGTTTTATTCAGCTTAGGAAGGGGAGATGGACGTCAGAGGGTTAGTTCATATTATCACCAACCCACCAATTAACTTACAAACAAACCTAATTAATGATATCAATGAAACTAATGACTACATGTGGTACTCCAAGGATTTGAACCTAGGACACTCACAGAGATATTCCGCGCACTAACCTTTATGCTATCAAGACAGAATTGAGATAGTAATTACCATTATAACTCCCACAGATACTTCCCAAGCTGTATACAATCGTCTAATGGCAGCCAAAGTAAACTGCTAAGACGCGTCATGTCTCTCTCTCTCTCTCTCTCTCTCTTTGGTTGCAGAACAATCACACTCCCCCCCCCCCCTCTCTCTCTCTCTCTCTCTCTGCAGTAACAAGGCAATATCAGCCGGTACTGTAATATATTCAGGTTGTGTGTTGGTGACGGTGGTAGTGCAATGGTCACCCGATATTGTAGTTTGGAAGCACGAGTGGACGATGGGAAATTAATACGCTATTGTACAATCAAGAACACATTTGCTTTCCATTACTGTAATATATATGTCGGACATGGTGACTACATGTTTATAGTATATATATATATATATATATATATATATATATATATATATACTGTATATATATATATATATACATTTTCTTTAATACATACGAGGTTGAAAGAAATGGCAATTTCTGCGTTGGAAATTTTATTATTCAAAGTTTCCAGGTCTCTGATGAGTTTTCGCTGGGTGGCAGGAAGTAGATGAATGAGATTAGCAAAATTCATGGTGGTACAGGGTTACATTAATGTACATGACGATACAGGATATACGACCGCGTTTCACTGGACAACCAGCATTATCAAGTAAGGATAGAATGATAGAAAAGGTAAACAGGAAGGGTATATACAGTATAGAGGGTGGAGGATCAGAGGAGGCGAAAATCAGGGGGCAAAAGTCTGCTATTGGAGGAGGGGTATTCTAGGAGTGTTAAAGAGAGATCCGCGTCACGCAGGCGCACTGGATGCGGGAAGGTGATGGTCGGTTGGCGGGGTCGAAGCTGATTGGCTGCGTGTCGAGGGGCATGGCCTCAGTTGCGTAGTACGTGTGGCACCGGCAGAAGACGAAGTTGAAGGAGGTAGTGTGGGGGGCTGTGTCAAGAGCACCGGGGGGCGAGGGGGGGCGTTAGGTCCTGTAGGATAGTGCCTTTTGGCAGAAGGAAGGATCTGAAGGTCCAGAGTTTGGTTGTTGATGTTAGGATGTAAGGCTTGGATATATAACGCTTTGAGTATAGGTAATCTCCTTGGGTCACTTTCTTTATCGAGTATGGTGGTGTGTTTCTCTAACTCGTTGCGTGTGAGGTGGGGGTGGTTAGGGGTGAGATAGTGGTCTTTGATGGCTCCATCCTGAAGGTGAAGAGTTAACCGATGTGAAAGACGAGTCTGCGTCATGCCAATATAGGAATGAGGTCCACAGTCCTCATAATTACAGGTATGTTGGTAAATGACGTGATCGTCGGTCATCGGGCTCTTTATCTTGGTGGAAGCTGGTTTGTTGCGGAGAACGAGGTTGGAGGTCTTGGGGGATTTGTAATAAATTATTAATTTGATTTTGTTTTCCGGGTTGGTTGGGTGGACATGCTTGGAGATTATTTCTTTTAAGACGGCCTCATCATTTTTGTGTTCAGAGGACATAAAATTGCGGTAGAAGATCTTAATTTCATGGGGGGGGGGGGGGGGGGGTCAATGTTGGGAGGGCTTTGGGTGTACCATTTTTCAAGATGGTGGTTGATGGTGCTGGAGATGTCGGAGTTGGAGTATCCGTTATTCACTAAAACTTGGGATAGTCTTTCTAGTTCCTGGTGGGTGTCAGCCCAGGTAGAGCAGTGCGTGAGGGCTCTCCTTACATAAGTGGAGATGGAGGATAGAAGATAACGGTGGGGGCATTCACTATCGCCGTTGAGGCATTGTCCTGTGTTAGTTGGTTTAGTGTAGACGGTGGTTTTGAACCCATGGTCGTTCAGAGCTACGAGAATGTCGAGGAAGGGGAGTTGTCCATTGTTTGATTTTTCAAAGGTGAAGTTAAGTCCGGAGGAGGTCATGAAGCGACGCTGGAGTTCCTGTAGTTCGTAGAGGTCCTTGATTTGCATGAAGATGTCATCCACGTATCTACAGTAGACGGTGGGTCATTGGGCAGCTAGGAGCTCTTCCTCGATGGTACCCATAAAAAAGTTCGCAAAAAGAACTCCTAGAGGGCTGCCCATCGCCACACCGTCTATCTGCTTGCACATGTTGCCCCGGGGGCAAAGGAAGGGGCCTCCTTGGTACATAGCTCCAGCAGTGTTTTCAGGGCCTTCTCCGGGATGTCCAGTGTTGGTGTATCAGGGCAATGGTAAATTCGAATTAGAATCATGTCAATGGTCCTATCCACTGGCACGTTGGTGAACAGGCTTTCTACGTCAAGGGAGGCGATTGTGTGGTTGTTGTTCCGGGGGGCATCTCGTAAAATTTCCAAGAAATCGTGGGCTGAGTTAAGGTTGTATTGGCAGGGCACGTAGGGGGTGAGGAGGTTGTTCAGGGCCTTGGCGATCTGGTAGGTGGCAGTGGGGATCTGGGAGATGATGGGGCGGAGGGGGTTCCCAGGTTTGTGGGTTTTGATGGTTCCGTACGTATAACCAGGGGTGTATTCTCCGACGAGTTTTTTAAGATGGACCCCTCCTTATTTGGCGTTGATGGCGGTGATGGTGGTGTTGGCAGTACATTTGATTTCGTCGGTTGGGTTGCGGGTGATCCTTTTAAATTTGGTGTTGTCACTTAAGAAGACGTCAATTTTTCTAAGATATTCCTCCTTGTCATGAATCACGAGGCAGGAAGCTTTATCCGCACGACGGATGATGATGTTGGGGTTGTCTCTTAATTGTTTGGCAGCTTGGAAGTGTTGTTTGTTGAGGATTTTGCTATGGTGAGCTCCTCTGGTTTTGGCGGCTTCAGCGAGGAGAGTGGGTTGTAGGGCGGGAGTAGTGGTGACCTTGCCATCCTTCTTAAGTCGTAGGATGTCGTCCAGGAGGATTTCCATTTCTAGGCGTTTCCGGTGGGGGCCAGGTTTGGAGCTGTAGTGGCAGTTGAGGCCCTTGTTGAGGAGGTCTTCTTGGTCCAGGGTCAGAATGGTGTTAGTCAGGTTTATGCATCCTTTTGTTGGTTTGGGAAGTTTTATATTTCCACCATAGACGGGCAAGCTTTTTTATGGTTGTGTTTTCGGCTTGTCTTCTGTGTTGTTCAAGGAGTTGTTCGAGGGCTGTGTTTATTTCGGCTTTGAGGTGGTCTGGAGGGGTTTCGTCTTCCCAAATCCGTAGAAGAGCATCTCGTTCTTTACGAAGGTTGTTGGCGAGCTCTCGTTTTTCAATTATTTCGTCCTTCACCAGTTCTTCACGAAACTGGAGGGTGCTGGTGCGAAGTCTGGCATTCTCGTGAAGTTTTATGTTAGTAAAGCCAGGTAATAAATTTTCTTTAATACATTGAAAGAAATGGCAATTTCTGCGTTGGAAATTTTATTATTCAAAGTTTCCAGGTCTCACGCACTGCTCTACCTAGGCCGACACCCACAAGGAACTAGAAAGACTATCCCAAGTTTTAGTGAATAACGGATACTCCAACTCCGACATCTCCAGCACCGCTTTTTCTGGACCCCCTTCTTCCTCATATTTAGCATATTAGTTTTGAGATTTTAGACTTTCGTTCCATTAGCTTGGCGATTTTGAAACCTTTTGCCCAATTTAGTTGTCAATATTAAGGCTTTTCGTGGCATATATGTGTCAATGTTTCCCTGGCGAGCGAAAGCGAGCCTGTAATTTTAGGGACATTTTTCTACCGACAAATGTACAACTTTATCTTGAAAGGGGGTCTAGTAGGTGTTTTAAAAAAGTTTGATGGAGGTGTAGCGAGGAAACTCAAACATATAGTAATAAATAAATACATAGACCAAACAACACGCACTATCCCCTTAAGTGGTGTGTTTTATGGAGTAGGGTAGCTCGGCCCAGTTAGTGACCAACTCATGCCCATACAGTACATCGTTGCTCTATGTTATCTTTGGACTAGACAACGTATTGGTAGGCTTTAATTATAGTGTTTAGTTTAGTGTTGGTGGTACAGTCACGGCGGTAAATTGTGGACCAGGGGATGAGCCCCTTTCTAGACACTACGCACGTGTATTACATCCGAACACAGTCTACACTCAGTGAAACTGGGTAGTTTATACTGCCAGGCCCCGCCCACTACTGGGTCACCAGTCAGTTGGCAGAAAACATTATAACAATGGCTTAGACACCCACACACACTTCATTATATGTTTTTAGAAAGAGTGTGTGTAAGCCACAAATACATTAAGTCCCGGACAGAATGCCAATTTGACGTTATACTGTATATCGCAGGTATGCCAAGGTATACAGTTAATGTTATTTACTGTAGAGACGGTTATAGTTATGTATCGACTATGTTATGTTCAGGCACGTAACGGAATTGGCATTAATTAAGATGAAGACCTGGGTTATGTTCAATACCCACGTCCCTTGCATAATGCTTACTGCAGTTAGATTTTAACCCTTTTCGTGCAATTAACTTCCGTGTTTTAGTATTCAAGTTACCATTATACGATACTGTTCAGCTTAGGAAGGATATCTACCAAATCAAAGGTTACAAATTATCACAATTAAACCTACCACAGATCCTTCCAAAGCTGCATACAATCGTCTAAATATAACTACTATAAAATAGAACAGACGTCTCCCGCACTGAAAGGTTTATAGTCCCTACCTACGGATAATTTGTCATAGAGACGAATAAAAGCGAATGACGAAACACAATAGTGATCTTATGTAAACTACAATATATTGCACGTTTTCTGACCTCGTTTAGTATACGTCAGTGCCATTACATATTTTGTTTTAATTAACTATACAGAGAGAGAGAGAGAGAGAGAGAGAGAGAGTATAATGTACTAACACAAACCAAGATTAGTTCTAAGAGACTCCAAACTTGAATGTCCTAATTAGCCGGTTAGACGATACTTAATTAAGGCTTCATATCCTCTCTGAAGCCCTAGTTTTAGCCAACAGCCACTAACATTACCGCTTTCCAATTGTAAGGTTAATTTCCATATATGGCTACCCCATTTCAATATGTATACGATCTGTGTAAACGAGATTAATACTGTACATTACTTGAAATCTATAATAATGGTGTAATTTATGCACAATTGTATTATTGGTTAAAATAATTAATTGAAATAGGGCTTAGTCTCTTGGCTTAGTGGCTATCAACCCTGCTGGATTATTAAGCCAGCATATGTCAATAGGCAATTCAAAACCAGAGTCTCTGTTCGAGAACTCTAGTCCCTTGTTGTCATTTGTATCCGGCAAAGTATAAATGCAATACTTATATTGTTTTGCTAATTACTTCCATATCCCCGGGTTGTCTCAGTTCAATTGTTAGGTGATACGTTGTGTAGCGGTCGTAAAACTATCCATTACCTGCTGTCACATGAGTTAATATAAACAAGTAAATTGACCTACGCTAGGATTATATTACTAGGATAAATTATTAAGAGTATGCGAAAAATTTGGAATCGAACATTCAGTCAAATTTAATCCTATAAAGAGCAATATCATAATATTTAAATCTAACCTTCTATTGAAATCAAAGCTACCTAAATTCCATTTGTATGAAGAAATTATAGAAGAAGTAAGTAAAGTAAAGTATCTAGGACACTATATTTCAAGTGATCGCTCAGATGATGAGGGTATGGGTCGTCAGCGAAGGCAACTTTACATGCAGGGAAATTCAATATTAAGAAAATTTCATATGTGCACATGGGATACAAAAATAACATTGTTCAACTCCTACTGCTCACCAATGTATACAGCACAACTATGGTGGAACTATAAGAAAATGACAGTGAATAGACTAAGTATCTCATATCACAATATCATGAAAATGTTTCTGGGGCTCTCAAAATATGAGAGTACAAGTACGCTATGTGCCTATATGAACTTACACTGTTACCAATCACTCACCCTTAATTAGCGGCTCACCACATAAGTCAAGTTAAATAAAGCTGGACTATGTGGCGGCGCTCGACATAGGTCGAGTGGCAATTTCAGCACGTAATGTTGCTGAGAGAGAGAGAGACAAGTGGTGGCAGGAGAGTAGCGAGCGTATGACTGCTCCAGACCACCGCGGCGAACATACTGACACGAATCCCAGGATTCCCAGCTCCCTCCTCCCTCTCTCACTCGCTATATAAGGAATTGTATCGGGAAAGTGGCTAATTACATGTTTTTTGCACTCGCGTTGCACGGTTATTGCAAGAAAACTAGCCATCATAAAAGGATCGTTATGGTGTCATTCGAAAGCTCTGTTTATGCCCTTTCAGGGATAGGTACTTGTTTTACGTTCTGGGTCTTATTTAGGCATGAAAATGATCACGTAAACAGCCCTATTTTGGCTAAAAACACCCCGCTAGGCGGTACATATAAATAAACCGCATAGGCCGCTCGTAAGGTGTTAGAAAGCTAACATATAAATTCATTCAGCGCCTTAACACTTCTGAGAACAGTATCATTAAAATGCTACAAACTCGAAGCATAGTGTACACCTCTAGGATCCAGGCACACTGGAGGAAGTTGCTCTATATTTAACCTTAAGTAATGATTTCAGGTCTGTTACTCTACAGAATTAGCATACCAGTACTGAACCTCATAGTGCAGTACAGTACTGGTATTCCTATACTGTACGGTACTGTAGCAATATACTGTACCGGAAGCTAAATAATGTGAGGCATGGTACTGTACACAATTAGGACAGTGGTTTTGGTAACACATTAGTTTGATGACCACTGTTTTTGGTTGAGGCAGTGCTGTGAACTACATGATAGCATGCTGGGTATTATTTAATTTATTTTTATTTTATGTAGCCTATGTACAGTAGCTTTTTTTTTATTTTTTGTTTGTTTATTTTTATTTTTTTTAAAAGACCTCCGTCTACGTATTGTGAAAAACCTGTTATCCTCCGGCAAATTGTGGGGTTGAGTGAGTGAAGGGGGGGGGGACAGTGAATGAAGGAGGATACATGTTTTTCATAATACGTGTTGCTAGCCCCAAACGCGCGAGCAACTGTGGCTTTCAACCATCCGACACATCCCCTTTTATTTATGTGCATCACACATGTTAAATACAAATAAAGTTTATGTTTTGTTTTACCCTACTGTGGAAAGACTACGGATACACCACTCCTGCCCGGGCCTCACACAGTGGCATGACCCAGTCCAGTCGAACTGAGCTCATGACGCTGGTGGCATTGCCCCGGAGGATAGCCATCCCTAGTCTTTGCTTGAGCCAGAGGGTTTCCCGGGGTTCTCCTGAAACTTCTCTGATTTTACGGCCTATTTCATTCACCATCTTAAGGGTGGTAGGGCCGAAGACTCCTGAAGTTTCGAATGCCAGGGGCTCGAACTGATGATTTCTGGCGATGGCTTGATATTTTTCTCGCTTTTTATTTTCTGCTATCCGGGCGGCTTCACCTGCTTCGTCGGCGTTTCTGGCGATGTTGGTTGTGGAGAAAGTGTCAACACATGTGGCATCCCACACGAGGCACCGGCCATTCTTGTAAGGGAAAGTGGTCATCCCATCTGGCCGTTTGCCATCTTCTCTGTGAAGTCCATGTGGTTCGAGGATTGATGCACGGTTAGCACTCTGCAGGGCCCGTTTTATGACATCATGTAAGTAGCTTATATATATTTATGTTACTGTAAGGTATATATGGACCCCAGTATGGTCCCCTCTGTACTGTGTGAGTCTGAAATAAAGTATTATTATTATTATTATTATTATTATTATTATTGTTGTATTTTTCTTTTTACTTAACTGTAGTTACTTTATTATTATACTATAAATGTGTTATTATTTCATAATCATCTTCATCATCAGCCTTAGTCTACTGCAAGACGAAGGCCTTTCCCAAACGTTTTTACTCTAGCTGGTCAGATGTCATCCCGTTCCATCCTACTTTTACAAACTTTCCGATCTCGTCATTCCATCTGGTTCTCTGTCTAGCTCCATATCTAGATTCTCATTCTGTTGCTGTTTTTGTCAATCTGTTATAATATTTTCTAAATATATGATCTACCCAAGCCCATTTTTTAAGATTTAGTCCTTTATTGTCCCATTCAAGATTCATAAATATGTCTTCCAAACACGTGTGAATAGATTGGATATTGTATTATATAGTCTACCAAATTTCTGGAGTTTCAATACACGTTATAATTATAGTCTGATCATTTGTATTACATAGAGTAGAATTTCAACTGTAAGGAACCTCACACAAAATCATAATACTAATCCTAATTATCGTATATTTTACGATATTACCTTTACATAATGCAATTGGGTATGAGCGGAGCTTATTGACTATCAATTCACTTGTTTCACTGGAGTCGTGCCCTATGAACCACCAAAGATGGAAATTGATCGAAACTACTGCCAATGTGTGGCTAGGGCTTAGGCATGCCCCTGGTCTACGATTTACCGACGTGACTGTACAATAGTTTAAGTGCTTATGTTCTGGGTGTGGTGTCCTGAGTTCGAATCCTGGGAGGACCATATGCTTTCATTAGTTTATTCAAGTACAATGGGGTTTGTAATTGATGATTAATGTTAACCCACTGAGCCCCAGCTAGTTATTAATAAATGTACCACCAGGGACCAGCCGGTTTTGAAAAAAGTTTGTTTTTTCCAGAAACAATAGCGAATGGGTTAGGAATGAAGGAAAAACCACAAAAAAACGATCAAAAAGGTCAAAAATTGGTCCTACGGAGCCCCCGAAAACGGATTTTACAAGAGTAAAAAATTGAAGGCAATAACACCCAAAATTCCGGGTTTTGTGCGCTCACGCACACGCAGTTGGACTTTGAGAGTTTTCAACCATCGGCATGGTTGCGTGGGATACTTGCACAGTTCCCATACAAATCTGAGCCCTCTAAGTGCCATAGGACCGAAGTAATTGGCACCGGAGTAACACTGACGCAACTGTTGCATCGCTGGGGTTTAGCGTTACATACATTGCTGACGCAAACGCTGCGTCGCTGGGGCTCAGTGGGTTAAGAACGGGGTGTTTGTTATAATTGTTGTTTGTATGTATATTCTGGGCTGGACAGTGATCAGGTGGCCTGCTAGGGTTTCATACAGGCCTGTTTTTTTTTTATAATGATTCAATTATAGTGTCAAAACGATTAACCCCTTCTGTATCGGCGACGTCTTTTTCATTTCATCATGCCGATATTTAGATGATTTTATGCAATTTAAGGGGGGATGGGCCGGTTTTCTGGACCACTTTCTCCCTCATGTTTAGCCCCATTAGTTTTCAGACGTTAAGATGTTTGCCCCCTTAGTTAGTCGATTTTAAGACCTTTCGCCCCATGTCTTCGTCAATATTTAGACCTTTCGTGCTATTTAGGTGTCGATCTTTTCCCTGGCGAATGATAGTGAGCCTGTAATGTTGGGCCGGGAAATTTTTCTACCGAAAAATGTACAAATTAATCTAGAAGGGGGATCTAATGGATGTTTTTTTTTTTTTTAATTTGATGGAGGTCTAGGGAGGAAACTAGAAAACTAATGAATACATGCAAAAATCGCCCAAAAAGTGAACTATCTCCCCTTAAGAAGGGTCTGAGGTAGTAAAAAGGAATAAGCGAGATACTTCGAAACCTGCTGATTGCTCGGGCCCTTTTTAAACTGAATAAAATCGTCTAATAGTAACCAGAATATAGTAAAAAGAGATTGCGGTACAGAAGGGGCTAAATTAATAATGAAGAGAGGTGTTATTAAGGTCAAATGGCTAATCTTAACCCCTTCTGTACCGGCGATGTCTATTTATTCTTATTCTTGCTATATTTAGACGATTGTATTCATAGTAAGGGAATTTTAGAAAAAAATCCATGAATCTGCCAAAAAAATTGCTTACCAATAGCTTTCTTCACCAATGTGTTCATTTAGGTGTCTACTAACACCTCTCAATTTATTCCAACTCAAATCCTTGTGGAAAACTCTGGGGAGCCAATCAAAGTTGGGGTACCCGAGGGCCTGGGCGAAAAAATTAAAAATATAAATTTGCCAATGTTAGCTTGTGGGATGTCTAACTAGGGATTTTCGGGGGTGCTGAATCGACTCCAACTATTAATTTTGAGTAAAACAGCTCCCTAGCATGTTAAAGTACACTAAAATTATATTTACTGCAACCAAGTTTGATCGTAAATACGCTATGGGCCTCTTGACGAAGAGAGACGATTGCTGTTTGAGAATCTGAGCGAATGGATGGATGAAGGGGTGGAACAAGGAGTGACAACTCTCAGAAACATACACATGAAGATGGTAGAGCTAGACCCAACTGAGGACAAAAGTCTGGCATATGGTAGGGGATATCTGAAAACAAAGCTTTTGAAAGAGTATGAGGAGTCTCTCTCTATTTCACGTCAGACAAAAGAAGAGCGCACATTGTGTGCCTTAAAAGACACGACAAATGCAATCCTTCGAGGCTACTGTCAACAGGTTATCACCCCCTTGACGATGCTAAACTCAAGGAGCTCACAATTTCAACTGCAATCAACCTACTTTGTGGAGACGTGGCAAGACTTCCGCTTTCCTGTAAGCAATACCCTTCAGTGGACAGCATGACAAATAAAGATTGCCAGTTCGCTCTGATTCCCGACAGCCTCCAGCAGTTTATGAAGCCGATCGTGAAAACTGATGAAAAGGTGGCAGACTGGGGCCAAAGCCTGTTGAAAGCCTACCGCCATCGGTCAGGAGTGATGCCCTCTCACCTTGGACTCACGATTCAGCTTGACCACAAGTTTGGATCTAAGTGGCTGATTGAACGTTTTCATCACTAAGGATACTGTGAGTCGTATGCTGAGCTCCATCGCTACAAGTATTGTTACTTGAGTGTGAAAAATGCCCTTGCTAGCATGAATGAGGATACCGTGATCACAGACTAAGATGAAGCAGGAGCCGTGGAGATTCAGGAAGCAGAAGTTGAGGCAGTCCTATCTGCAAAACGGGCAAAAGACCAAGAGGAGAGAAGTTACTCAGTTACTTGTTCGTCAAGGGGAATCCACGCAATGCGAGCTAAGCTCATTATTATCGCGCCTCCTTAACTGGGAATGTATTGCGTGAAATGCATGTTAAGTGTTTTATGTACTGTTGGAATGGCTGTGGATGTGTGTGTAGTCTGTATTTTTAGCCAATTGGCGACATCGGAAACGAAGGCTTAGGGTGGATCTGTATGGTACTATTTTCACTATAGACGGTACCGTCTCGCCCGAAGGCTTAGGTAGCCATCAGCTTAGGTGAACCATATGATACCCATCTCCCCTTGTACCATTTTTGCCAACCCCAGATGGGACGTCACAACGTCGTCCACTTATTCCAGGTACCTATTTACAGCTAGGTGAACTGAGGCTAACACATGAAAGGAGACAAGCCCAATTTGTCTCCGCCCGGCCGGGGATTGAACCCCCGACCCCTCGTGTGTGAGACGAGAGCTCTACCTACTAGGCTACGGGCTGTGTGATGACGATATAGATGAGAAACTTCAAACCTCTGTACTTCAGAGGAAAGGTTCCAGAGGAAAGGACAGTTCAACAATTTGTTGGTGATAATATAGATCTGAACATTGTGTCACTGAACGGGAACACAGCATTCCATGTTATAGGCATCATCAAGGCAACTTGTCCGGCTCCGGTGACAAGACAAGATGAGCTCCTCATAGCTATCCCAAGAAGAAAGAGAAGCTTTGAGGAGAAAGTAGCAACCCTTAAAGCAGCAGAGGTGAAAATTCTGCCCTTTGTTCTGGAAAAGAAAGTATTAACAGACTTTCAGTTTGTTCCGATAGCAGATCTCCGCCAAGACCCTCCAGTCTTCCTGCCAGGGGACATCGCTTGGGCGGCAGGATGGGCTATCAAGAATCACAACCCTGCATTTGAACATCCCAACTGGAATGGCTTCATGAAGTCAATACACCAACCTTAATGCAAGGAGAAGTCCCTCATTGAGTTTCTTCCAATCATTGATGGTGACCCGATCAACTACAGCACAATCTACACTACTCTAATGGAATGCCTATGCAGTAGTCAGTTTCCTGCTGTCATTACGTTCGACCTGCCAATATAGTTGAAAGCAACTCATATAGACCTCCAGTCTGAGTTGCCCATAATCACAAGATTAGGCGGGTTTCACCTCCTAAAAAGCTTCCTGGGGTCCATCAAGACAATCATGGCAGACTCAGGGCTGAAAGAACTGATACAGATGGTTTACCCGGTCAGCAGCACTGCAGAACACTCCTCTCAGGTGGTGCTTATACCAAGACCATCCGGTTTCACCTTCTTGCATGTGCGGGAATTACCAAGTTCACGATGAGAGATGTTGTGTTCAGCAAGCAGGAGTTCAAAGAAATGGAAGACTTCATCAAGAATGCGAAACTTGAGAAAACAGGTAATTGCCATCTCCCAAATCTGTAAATCTCGAACTATATCTTAATACTCAAATATCTGTTTTCATATGTAATTAATATATATTTCAAACCTAACCCTCTCCGACATATGACGCAATTTTGAGCCTATTAGGGATACTTTAAAGCCTTTATTACCATCAGGGGTATTTAGAAACCTTTAGATTAGTTACTTCAACCTCTGCAATTGTCTTTGAGTTAGCTGTGGGCAGAAAACTAATTTTGGAGAGGTAATTATAAGAGTGAGAGAACTTTATTTCTTATTGCTAATCTGGCAACCTCTGCGTCATATGTGCGTGAAAGGGTTAATATTCCCAACAGGTACAACGTGCATGCCATGGTTAGTCACTGTGTTCAAGGAAAGGATGGCAGAGAGGTTGAAGACCTTGGCCGAGGGAGGAAGGACACCTGCACTCAGGGTCTGGTACCACGGCAGAATCTACCTCGTCAAGGTGTTCATCAGGAGTGAGCGTATCCCGGATCACACAGGTCACCTCAGCTGCATCATTGCAATGCTCAACACCTTCGCATCAGCAGGTCACCATCAGTGCACGAAGGGAGCAAGGCTGTACGAACACCTAATCCAGCAGCGACAGGAGAGTAAAGTGTTCCAGAAAACTCCTACCAAATTCACAGTGTATGGCAATCATGCATTCAGGTTCTCAGACCATTAGTGGTCAGGCATATTGACTAACATCACGATAGAAACCACACTCATGTGTGAGGCCAAGTCCTCAGGTGGTTTAAACAGAGGACACTTCTGGAACGAATCTTCTCATTCATTTACCAGAAGCTGGAAGTAAGTATGAACAAACTTGGGGTACCTGTCCACACAGGTGTCAAAAGAGCACAGATGAAGATTAACGATGATGCTGTCAACGCTATTGTTGGATGGTTGGAAGAGGTAAACACCTTCGACGCAACATAGGACAAGATGATCCTGATATCTTTCTCCACTGGGTTCAGCAGCACTTAAAAAGATCCAATTAATGCTGAGCAGGCAGAGGAGGTTGCCAGAGCCGTACAGGCCAAGATGGATGGAAAAACTGTTCTGGATACCATGGAAACTATGCACAAGGTCAAATCATTAGAGACCCTCGGAAGTGCACCAAAAGTAAACAAGAAGAAACTGGTTATTGACTCACTCAAGCTCTTCAACCGCCTCATCATCATCAGTGTGCCAAAGTCAAGACCAAACAGGCCCTGCGATTTGAGTTGACGCCAACACCGATGTCTCAATTTAACAAAGATCAGCAGTTGCGAAAGCCAGTCAAGGCTGCTTTAGCAAGAGTCCTGAAGGCATTTGTGGAATCCATTGAACAATCCCCCCTGCACGAGCCTGGTGATTGATGGTGGGTGGCTCCTACACAACGTCAGGTTGGAGACTAACCTCACCTGGAATGACATCTCCGAGAGTTACCTCCGGTTTGTGAAGTCCATGGAGAGCCAGTGCCTCCGGAGCACTGTGGTCTTTGATGGATACAGCAGGTCCAGCAAGGACCATGATCACCTGAGATGAACAAAGAACACATGCTGCAATATTCTTATTCGCCCAGACATAAAAAACATCGTTCCAAAAGAAAAGTTCTTCGTCAACAAGAGTAACAACGCTCAGCTCGTTCATCTACTTGCTGAGATATTCAGAAGAAAGAGGATCAGTGTACAGCAATGCCCCGATGATGCGGACACATCTATCGTCCGGGCAGCTTTAGATGAGGCAAGAGAGTCGATTTCCTGTTGAGGTAAGGGCTGAGGATACCGACATCATGATTATGCCGATTCATCCTGCTGCAGATCACCCAATCTTCTTCACAACAGCAAAATAAACATCTTATAATGTCGGAAAGATCCAGGAGGCCCTCCCAGAGAGATACCAGAAATATCTGATCTTATTGCACAGCTTCTCTGGTTGCGATACAGTGTCCGCGATTTCTGGGTTTAGCAAATCAACTTTGCTAACCAAGCTTTGCAAGACTGACAAAGCGGAGAGGGCCATGGATGTGCTTCTTGACATCTGAGACGAGAAAGATGATATCATTAAATCTGGCTGTGAAATATGTAAGCTCATATTCCGTGGAAAACCAACCAAAGAATTGGGGGACTTGAGATTTGACATCTTCAGCAAGCGGGCCGCTGCTGGAAGCATCAAACCTGAGAAACTGCCCCCAACAGCAGGAGCTGCAGCACAGCACTCTCTCCGAGCTTATCTTCAGACAAGAGATTGGCTGGTGCTGCAAAGTCCTTCACTGAATGTCCTGGACTATGGATAGAAGCTCGGTGATCAAGGTTACGAGCCAGTCCTTTCAATAGAGCCCATTGTACCGGACTATATCTTCTGAAGTTTGTCAGCTGCAACTGTGAAGGGGACTGTAACATACTAAGGTGCTGCTGTAAAAAACAAAGACTACTGTTTGGACACTTGATCATCAGTGTTTTGGAAGTCGTGCAACCTTGAGGGGTTGCTGGATATATTGTTGCTCGATTTCCTTTGTACTACTTTGTATTTCTGCTTGTAGCAACTGTCATGGTAGCTCTTGCCACAACATCAACCAGCCAGATCACAAGATGAGTGAGGAAGGTGCCGGATAATTCAAAGAGTAGGGTGAAGTAGAGAGACTTAACCAAGTCTCTATTGAAATACACTTTTCTTTGTTATACTTGTTATGGCCAGGGAATTGGTTTTACTCAAAAGTAATAGTTGGAGTCGATTCAGCACCCACAAAAAACCCTAGTTAGACATCCCACAAGTTAACATTGGCAAATTTATTTTTTTAATTCTTTCGGCCAGGCTCTCCGGGTACCCCAACTTTGATTGGCTCCCCAGAATTTTCCACAAGGATTTGAGTTGGAATAAATTGAGAGGTGTTAGTAGACACCTAAATGAACACATTGGCGAAGAAAGCTATTGGTAAGCAATTTGTTTGCAGATTCATGGAATTTCTTCTAAAATTCCCTTACTAGCAGCTGAAAAAGAATATGTGGTAGTAGAAAGGGTTAAGTGAGATAGTTCAAAGCCCATTAACCCCTTCTGTACCGGCAACGTCTATTTAACTTTAATCTGGCTACTATTAGATGTTTATTAAGTTTAAAAACGGCCTCCAGCCGCAAATAAGAGGTTTAGAACTATCTCACCTAACCCCTTATACTACCACATATTCTTCTTTAAGTCGCACTAAATTATCTTAATATAGCTACAAGAAATTTAAAAAGACGTCGCTGGTACAGTAGGGGTTAATCGCTGGAGGCCCTTTTTAAACTGAATAAAATCGTCTGATAGTAGCAAGAACATAGTTAAAAGGACGGCACCTGAACGGGTTAATGAAAAATAAATAATAATGTAAAAACGAATGCATGAAGAGGGTCGCTATCATAGTAAAGTGACCAAGCTTAAAACTATCAATAAACCAACACTACCGAAAAAGAGATACTTTGTTTTAAGAGAGCCCACCTCGCTTTTTTTCTCTTTCTCTCCCTCTTTCTTTGGATTGTATCCATTCGGCCCCATTCAGCCTACTGTTTTAAGACGTTTACCCCCATACAGGTGTCAATATTTTCCTGGCGAGCGGTAGCGAGCCAGCATATACTGTATATATTTTTGTTTTGACAGCAAGCTAAATTTGTAAATTTTTCGGTAGAAAAATGTCTCCGGCTAAGCCGGATTTCTCCATACAATGCTGGCTCGCTGTCGCTTGCCAGGAAGAAATCGACACCTGGATGGGGATAAATGCCTTAAAACAGTTGGCTGAATGGGGCCGAATGGATACAAGCCAGGACAAGAGAGAAAAGGATAAAAAGATAAAAAAGCCGGTGACCCCCCTTAACAAGAAGGGGTATATTTATTGGTCAATTTGTCGAGTTATATATTATTGTTGTTAGTTTCCTCCCTAAACCTACAACAAGCTTAATAAAAAGATCCCCGAGATCCCCCTTCTAGATAAATGTGTACATTGTTTGGTAGAAACATATCCCGGACGATGGACGGTTTCTCCTAAACTACAGGCTCGCTATCACTCGCCAGGAAAAACATGGACACCTAAGGGCACGAAGAAATGACCAAGAATTGGGTGCAAGTCTTAAAATGTTAAAACTAATGGCGCTAAACATGAAGAGAAGGGGGTTCAGAATAATATAAATACTTGCCCTTTATGGACCCCCTTCTCCCTCATGTTTAACAGATTAGTTTTGAAGTTGTAAGATTTTCGTTACGTTAGTTTGGTGATTTTGAGACCTTTCGCCTCATTTTGTTATCAATATTAAGACCTTTCGTGCCCTTTAGGTGTCGATTTTTCCTGGCAAGCGATAGTGAGCCTCGAATTTTAGAAGGAACCACCCATCGGCCGAGACATTTTCTACCGAAAAATGTATCTTGAAAGGGGTTCTAGGGGATGTTTTTCTAAGCTTGATGGAGGTACAGCGAGGAAACTCAAAAAAAAAAAAATTGTTACGATCGGGTCTCGTATAAATCAGTGGCTCTTATACATTGGACTAGACTGGCATAAATGCAACAACGGAAACGCTAGATCCAACCCCTGATATATAATCCCGTCGAACAAAGAACACATATACCCTCCAGAGTTATATCTGCGATAGCGGGGTATCTTAACTCTCAGTATCTATGTGCTTCTACTATAGGCTGATTTTCTCTGAAACAGCCTATTACCTATAACATATGGTTGCTTAGTTATGGTACACAAGGAAAAGATAGTTAACTTAATTAAATCACAAGAGTGATCTAATGCAAACAAGAAGAAGGTTTACTTAACGTTACTTTAATCAATAATATCTGTCACTCCTTTATGAAAGAAAGTGTTGTAAAGTCCTCAAGCACCGAACAAGGAATCTTCTGAATAATGTCGGATGCTACTAAGAAGAACGTATCGGAAATGGAACCACAAAATAGCAGGAGGCAGGACAATGCACGTGTAGGCTAAATACACAAAAAGGCTGGACATATAATGTTATTGGACACAAGAATATTATAACCGGTGCAACTGTAATAATGCTCGCCACGAAAAAGTAGTACTCCTATTAACAAAACCGGTCTATGCTGGTTGTGTCTCTCTACAGCAACCTAGACCTCAAAATGCTTGTGTAAAAATAATGGGTATGCATAAAAGAGTATATGATCTAATCCAGCTAATGTCTACCCGGGTTAATAAAGTCTAGCTGGGATGCGCAAAGGTACATAATTCTGGTGGAGCAAGGCAGCTCCTAGCCTAGTGTGGACCTTGGGTCTGTGCGGCCTGATTACATTAATATGAAGGGGTGCTCTCTTGAGGATTCTCGATCACAAGTATCGAGTATCCTCCTGGCAACCCTCAAAAGTAAAAGCAAATAGAGTTAGAACAGTGTAGGGTGGATTAGGCAAGCAGCCCTCACACACTTATGGTGGGGTCACACATTCACGTATATTGCTCCCGTCAGCTCCCGTCTGTTGTAAACGAAGGTATATTGGTAGTTGGCAACCGATTACGTAAAACGTAATGGCATAATACGCAAAACGTAAATGAAATTACGGCCAGTCGGGGGGGTACTCACGCATGGCGCGAGTAGAAACGAGTAGCCCACGTGGGTCGGGAATGTTGTGGGTGCGGCCAAGGCCGCGCGGTTGTTGATTAGAGTTGAATCAGGAACGTGGCTCGCCCTCACGTATGTCAAAAGACGGGAAAACTTACGACCGACCTGGCCACCACGGCCGTCTGACCAGAGCAGCCTCGTCAGACGTAGCAGCTACCACGTCAGACGAGAGCTGCTCTCGTCAATCGTAGAAAGTTCTCGTCGAACGTGGAAGTATGCGTTCATTTGGCAACGCCGCCGCACTGCGTGTTGCCGGGAAGACGCGGCAATGTCGTACGGGGGGGTATATAGGGACAGCGGGAGTGACTGCCGTCATACCTCACACCACACCACGACGACCACCACCATCCCTGCTACTCTGCCACCCTGCCACCCTCTGCTGCCACCCTCTGCACACTGCCCTGTCCTGCCCTGTCACCATGGCTACCAAGGCTACCAAGAGAAGTATGAAGAAGACGTCTTCAATCTCAACACCTGGCCCCACGCCTGCAACCTCGCCTGTCCCCTTGACGCCTGCAACCTCGCCTGTCCCCTCGACCTCTGCAACCTCACCGCCTGTCCCCTTGACCTCTGCAACCTCACCGCCTGTCCCCTCGTCGTCTGGAACCTCGCCGATTAACCCCTCTGACGGTGAAGTGTTAATGAATATACCCGACGATGATAAAGAGGTGTTGGACGTTGATGAAAGTGAGGAAAACCCCGACGAAGTTGACCAGGAACAGGGACAGGATCAGCCAACACAACCAATAAAACGGCGCCGGAAGAGCACCAACATTATCCTGACGGAGGCGCAGGAGCGTATGTTGGGAGACTGGCTGGAGCAGGATGTGCCTTATCTGTATGATAAGGGTGATAACCGCCACAAAGAGAAGGAGCACATCGACCATGTTTGGGCGGAGAAGGCAGCCAGTCTGGACCCCCCCATCACCGCCTCGGAATTGTTAACCTGGTTCACCTCTCTCCGCTCCAAGTTTGGGAGGCTCACCAAGGACAAGAGTGGTGAGGGGGCCAAGAGGTTGACTGAGAGGGAGAAGTGGATACTGACCATGTTCCAGTTCCTCAAGCCCCACATCGTGCGACAGAAGAAGCCCCGGAATCTGGGTATGCCTCAGGTACGTTTATATTTGCTTGTTTCCCAACACTTTCACTATTAATTCGTCAACAACATCAATACTTTCCTGGCGAGCGATAGCAAGCCAAGAGTTTTTGCGTCCTCAGGACACGATTTATTTTTTTCTGAAATATTTTGCTTATAATGGTGCCTTTATTTTTGTAAAATTATCTTGTTCACTTAATTCTATAATTACCTTACATTTTTGTTAATGAAAAACATAATAACACAAAGAAGTATATTAATTTTATTTAAAGGTTACAAAGATGAATGGTTATGTTGATTGGTATTTAACAGTTCATAAATAATTTACATGTTACTAATTATACATTCATGTCTCAACAGTCTGCTGCCCAAGCTGCCGAACCTTCTCCTGTTGTGTGGTCCTATGAAAAACATAATAAACACCAAAGAGTATATAATTTTATTTACAAAGAGTTATGTTATGTTGATTTTATTTAATTTTCATTAATAATTTTTACATGTTACTAATTAACATACATTTTCAACAGTCTGCTGCACAGGGCCCTGTGTTTTGGTCCTCCTCTCCTGTCCCACCCAGCAGCCGATGCCAAGCCCCCAGCAGAGTGAGGAACAACAACAGGAGAACACCACCCCAGCCATCTCCATGCTTCCGCGGAGGGCGAAGCAGGGGAAGCCTCCTGGTGCTGTTCCTGCAACCCACGGATCCGGAACCCTGGAGCAAGTGAGTAGAGGAAATATTAGTTTCATAATAGCAACAATAACTTTCAACATATTGGCTTCCCAGAATACCACATAATTTTGTGTAATAATGTTTCTTGTGTTGTGTAATGTGTAAGTCTTCTCTTTTTCCATAATGGAAACAATAACTTTGAAGATTTTAGGCTTCCCAGAATACCACATAATTTTATTTGTTAACATTCATAATTGGTTCATTATTGACATATGTTATGTTTCGTGTGTTGTGTAACGTGTAAATCTTCTCTTTTTCCATAATGGAAACAATAACTTTGAAGATTTTAGGCTTCCCAGAATACCACATAATTTTATTTGTTAACATTCATAATTGGTTCATTATTGACATATGTTATGTTTCGTGTGTTGTGTAACGTGTAAATCTTCTCTTTTTCCATAATGGAAACAATAACTTTGAAGATTTTAAGCTTCCCAGAATACCACATAATTTTATTTGTTAACGTTCATAATTGGTTATTTATTGAAATATGTTATGTTTCGTGTGTTTAATGTTCTCTTGTTCCTTGTTCCCTTACCAGGTCCTTGCCACTGCGGAGCAGGTGCGGCAGAACCTGGCTGGGGTGGCTGATTTGGTGGAGGACCCCGAACTCCAGTATTGGCGTGCCTCCATGGATGTCATGGCAAAGGACTGTGTGGGGTTGCCGGCAAAGTTTAGAACTCCATTCAAGAGTGAGCTCATGGCAGCCCTCCACAGGTTCAAGACTGCCTTTGAGGAGGGAGTCACCAGTGTTGGTCCGGACCTCATGCTGCATGCCATAAGAAATTATGGCATTCCGGCACCACAACCTCAACCTCAACCACCTCAACCTGAACCTCAACCATCCGCTACTGTGATGTACCAGGGGACTCCGACAATCACACTGCCTCAATCAGTGTTTCCAAAGCCTGCTCCTACCTACGTGCTACCTGCACACCAGGTTGCAGCACTGCAATCGTTGATGATGCGGCCGCCCCAGTCGGCAACACCCCCTGCCACATTCCACCCACCTACTGCCTCCACACCAACGCACTTAGACCTCTCGCAGTTGAGCTCCCAGTTTGGGCTTGGGAACACAAGCTTCAACTTAGAGAACTATCTGTCTGCATCCTCACCTGCACCTTCGAACCCAGCTACGCCGGCACCAAATATTGATCCCCAACAGACCCTGGAGACCCCCAAGAAACAACCCAGCCTGGAGACCCCAAAGATGTTATAATTTTATGATATATTTTATAATGAAAGATGTATTAAAAATAAAAAATAAAAATAGTGATGACGTGTGTGTTTATAATTCCAATTTTGTAGCTAAAGTATTTATTAATAAGATGACAAATGAAATATATCCTGAAGGTAATAAAAAAGAAAAGATTAATTGAAAAAAAATTACTGATAATATGGTTAATAATAAATATGAAAAATCATGGAAAATAAAATAAAATAAACAGTACAAAACAAATGAAACATTGAAACAATTAAAAACGTGATTGAAATATAACACTAAAAGATAAAGATAAAGTAAGCAGGGAACTATTAAAGTACTTAAAGGAAAATTGAAAATATACAATACAAAATATATGGAAAAACCTACAAACTTTACAAAACATCAAAAGTAACTTATAAAACTACAATACTTACCAAACTGGCAAAAACTCTATAACAAAACTTTAAGATGAAACTGAAATATACAGAAAAATAAAAAATAAACAGGGGAAAACCTCACTCACCTAAATACGGTCATCCTGCCAACCCACAGATCCTTGAGGGGAAGAGAAGTATGTCTTGAGGTAGTCCCGTTGCTCCTTGGCAAGCCTGGTTGCAGTGTTGCGGGACCCAGGGGGTATGTTTCTTCCTACAGGTGGGTCAGTCCTCCAGAGGCCAGGTATGAGTTCGTGGGTGTCTGGGTCCTCTTGATCTACCTCTGCTCGGGGTGGGTTTCGTCCTCGTAGGATGTTGTGCAGAATGCATGAGGCCAACACAACAACCTCTGCACGCTCAGGTTTCATAGATATTGGAGTGTGCAAAACCCGGAAGCGGTTAGCAAGAATGCCAAAGGCGTTCTCTACCACCCGGCGGCCCCTGCTGAGTCTGTAGTTGTAGATCCGTTCAGGTTTCGAGAGGAATCGTTGGGGGTAGGGCTTCATCATGTAGGGGCGCAGAGGGAATGCATCATCCCCTACTAAGAAGTAGTCCGTGGGTGGTCCATTGTGATCGGTAGAGATGACCTCGGGGGGGGGGGGGGGGCAGTTTGGCAGTCTGTGTTTCAAGCAACTTACACAGAGGGGTTTGTGCAAAGCCACCACCATCAGACTCTGATCCTATGGCCCCAACGTCGACGTAGATGAATTTGTAGTTTGAGTCAACAATTGCCAACAGGACAATGGAAAAAAACTTCTTGTAGTTGAAGTAATATGTGCCACCAAAGGAGGGGTTGTGGATCCGTATGTGTTTGCCATCAATGGCTCCCACACAATGCGGCAGGTTCCATCGTTCCTCAAAGCCGCTGGCAACCTCCTTCCATTCATCAGGCGATTGTGGCGTTTTGAGCTCCTGATCTCCGTAGACAGAGATGATGGCCTGGCATGTGTCTGGAACAATTTGGCTGATGGTGTTGTGGGCAACACGAAAGTTGTATTGCAGGCTCTTATACGAATCACCCGTAGCGAGGAAACGTAGGGTGATGGCCACCCGCAGCCCAGGAGGAATGGGTTTTCGCCAGAACGTAGGTTTCCTCTGAATGATGGGTGTGACACGTTCCACAATCTCATCAAATAGTTGTTTGTCTACCCGGGTGAAGTTCTTGTACAGTAGTGGACATTCTCTGGCCAACTCTTGCATGAGGTTCTCATAATGGCCATGTTCAGGCCTCCGTTGTAGATATGGCCACACCCACACTGTCCTCTTGGTCCTTTCCTTCTTCTTCTCTTGTTCCTCTTGATGGATGGAGTTTGCTATTGCAAGTAGTTTTAAGACATCTATGTAGGCAATGATGCATTGTATGAGCCGCGTGTTATGCCTAATCTCCGGTTTGATTAAGGAGTTCACATATTTGAACTCCTCCAGGATGAATTCCGTGATGTTGTTCATGGTGCAGAGGAATGAGTGGGAATGGGAAAGGTGTGGCCATTCATGCCCTTTTGTACTTCCCAGATAGCAACCCCGACAGACGTGGTTGACAAAGACTGTCTTTGTCTGTGTTTGGTCAGACGGGGTGTGCCTACGATTGGCCGGAACCGGTCCAGGTACGACCTAACAAATCCCAAGACTTGCGGCCTCAGCTACGCCGGTCTTGTGGGGGTGTGGCATGGGCGTGGCCTGTGTTCCCGCAAATCGGGCAGCCCATGAGGTCGAACGGGGCTATGCCTACGCACGTCGCAAACACGTACGTAGTTCAATACGCCTCCATTACGTCTGACGTAACACTGGCCCCGTTACGCTACGTCTGTCGGGAAGTGCAATAGACGTGGAAGATCGGGCGTTCAACGGCAGAAACTACTCGCGTCTTTGCGATACGCCGGACGGGAGCTGACGGGAGCAATATACGTGAATGTGTGAACCCACCATTAGTCTAAACTCCAAGGTACACAGGCAAAAGATCCACCCAGGTAACCCACAGAATCCGTAGTGTCGTGTAGCTCAAAAGTAGCCTACATACATTGAAAACACCAACAGCAAGGTACCTGATCCCTAGTCTAGCATTATTTAACCCTGTAGAAACATTAGTGATTGATGGAGACAGTCTGAGCAATACAATCTCCCAAAAAGACAATGACTATCTTCAACCTTAATCTAGTACATAAGAAAGGTGAGATCCAGCATATAATACAGTCTGGCCACCAATTCAAGGTGTGGATGCAGGGAACCAGAGGGGAATTGATATTAATAAAAGGTGAGGAAGTAGTGGAAATGATAGAGGCAGTAGGAGAGAAGGATTCTAAGACAAGAGTGTGGGACAGTTCAAGGGAGATGCTTAGAGTATGCTGTCTGGGAAGGATCTGACAAGGATATTTCCATGGACCTCCTGGCTGGAGTCCCAGTTCGCAAGAATGGCACGAGGGCGCGCGACAGTCGCCCAGTAAGCAGCCGTGTAGTAGGCAGTGTTAGGCAGGAGGCAACGAATCCCGCGAGGCCTATGTAAGGGGGCCAGCCACGCGCCGCACTCACTACCAAGTCACACCACCTTGTCTCTCTCTCTCTCTCCCTCTCCCGCTCGCCTTCCCATCATTCAACTACTTAACACAATACTTTCAATTGACTAAATAAAATAGAAAGGATTGTGACAGACGAAAATAAAGAACACTTCTGAACTGTCTGCAACACAAGCTTTCTCGAGAAGGAAGTACACAATGATAGGTAGACTGTAGCTATATTCTCTGCCCTGGCGAGTCCTAGCGAGTAAGCCATGCGGTTTAGATCAAGTAATCCTCTTAGCTGCCATATATCTTTCCTAAGCTTCACAAAGTCGTCTACATATATAGCTAGAATAAAATTAAAAATACGTCGCCGGTAAAGGAGGGCTTAATGGGGGATTGGTCGTTTTTCTGGTAATCCTTCTTCCTCATGCTTAGCCCCATTGATTTAAATTTTCATACGTTGGCCCTATTAGTTTGACGATTTTAAGAGCTTTCACTCCATTTCTTTGTCAATATTAGTACCTTTCGTGCCATTTAGGTGTCGATATTTTCATGGCGAGCGATAGCGAGCCTGTAATTTTAGGGGGAACCGGCCTTTGGCTGGGACATTTTTCTACCGAAAAATTTACACATTAATATTGAAAGTGGTCTAGGGGGTGCTTTTTGTTTAACCTTCATGGATGTCTAGGGAGGAAAGAAAACAAAAACAAAAACAAAAACAATACAAAAATACATAAATACGGCCATCCCACCTTAAGCCGGCAACCTGTAATGTCAGGAGTCACGTGATACACCAATCAGCAGTCTAGTCTCATGGTCTAGTATCCCTTTGTGATCAAAGCGTAACTCAAACACACACAATACTGTAAAACATGTATACATTTCATACACACATTACTGTAAGACATGTATACATTTCATACACACATTACTGTAAATCATGTATACTATTCATACATTATAAAACATGTATACATTTCATACATACAATACTATAAAACATGTATACTATTCATACACACATTACTATAAAACATGTATACATTTCATACACACATTACTGTAAAACATGTATACTATTCATACACACATTACTATAAAACATGTATACATTTCATACACACATTACTATAAAACATGTATACATTTCATACATACATTACTATAAAACATGTATACATTTCATACATACATTACTGTAAGACATGTATACATTTTATACATACATTACTATAAAACATGTATACATTTCATACATACATTACTATAAAAACATACATTTCATACATACAATACTATAAAACACATACATTTCATACATACAATACTATAAAACATGTATACATTTCATACACACATTACTATAAAACATACATTTCATACATACAATACTATAAAACATGTATACATTTCATACATACAATACTATAAAACACGTATACATTTCATACACACATTACTATAAAACATGTATACATTTCATACATACATTACTATAAAACATGTATACATTTCATACATACAATACTATAAAACATGTATACATTTCATACACACATTACTATAAAACACATACATTTCATACATACAATACTATAAAACGTGTATACATTTCATACATACAATACTATAAAACACGTATACATTTCATACACACATTACTATAAAACATGTATACATTTCATACATACATTACTATAAAAACATACATTTCATACATACAATACTATAAAACATACATTTCATACATACAATACTATAAAACATGTATACATTTCATACACACATTACTATAAAACATATACATTTCATACATACAATACTATAAAACATGTATACATTTCATACATACAATACTATAAAACACGTATACATTTCATGCACACATTACTATAAAACATGTATACATTTCATACATACTGTACATTACTATAAAACATGTATACATTTCATACATACAATACTATAAAACATGTATACATTTCATACACACATTACTATAAAACACATACATTTCATACATACAATACTATAAAACGTGTATACATTTCATACATACAATACTATAAAACACGTATACATTTCATACACACATTACTATAAAACATGTATACATTTCATACATGCATTGCTATAAAACATGTATACATTTCATACATACATTACTGTAAAAGACGTATACATTTCATACATACATTACTATAAAACATGTATACTATTCATACATTACATACAATGCTATAGAACACGTATACATTTCATACATACATTACTATAACACATACAGTATATACATTTCATAATATCACCAACCCACCAATTAACTTAAACTTAATTAACCCCTTCGATGCGATAACGTATTTTATCATTCCATTATGGTAAACAATAGACGATAAAATATAGTTTAAGGGGAGATGGGTCGTTTGTATTTGCTCATTTATGTATCTTTTTAAATTATATTAGTTGGCTCATCAAACTTTCAAGAACACCACCTAGACCCCCCTTCAAGATGAAGTTGTACATTATTTGGTAGAACAAATGTGGGCCTGTTACTCAAAAAATCACAGGCTCGTTAACGCTCGCCAGGAAAAAATCGATACCTAAATGGCACGAAAGATCTAAATATTGAGAACAAAAGTGGGATGTAAAGTCATAAACTCGCCAAACTAATTAGTCGAACGTCTTAAAATCTAAAAATCAATGGATTAAACACAGGAAGAAGGGGACCAGAAAAACCAGCCCATCTGCCCTTAAGAAGGTCTTGTGTTATTCCGATGGGTTATGAAGACAGTATGTACCGCTTTAAGTCCTAGCGGTATGTTGTAAGCTGAAGAAGGTCTTGTGTTATTCCGATGGGTTATAAAGACAGTATGTACCACTTCAAGTCCTAGCGGTATGTTGTAAGCTGAAGAAGGTCTTGTGTTATTCCGATGGGTTATGAAGACAGTATGTACCGCTTCAAGTCCTAGCGGTATGTTGTAAGCTGAATATGGGTTATGAAGACAGTATGTACCGCTTCAAGTCCTAGCGGTATGTTGTAAGCTGAATATGGGTTATGAAGACAGTATGTACCGCTTCAAGTCCTAGCGGTATGTTGTAAGCTGAATATGGGTTATGAAGACAGTATGTACCGCTTCAAGTCCTAGCGGTATGTTGTAAGCTGAATATGGGTTATGAAGACAGTATGTACCGCTTCAAGTCCTAGCGGTATGTTGTAAGCTGAAGAAGGTCTTGTGTTATTCCGATGGGTTATAAAGACAGTATGTACCGCTTCAAGTCCTAGCGGTATGTTGTAAGCTGAAGAAGGTCTTGTGTTATTCCGATGGGTTATGAAGACAGTATGTACCGCTTCAAGTCCTAGCGGTATGTTGTAAGCTGAAGAAGGTCTTGTGTTATTCCGATGGGTTATGAAGACAGTATGTACCGCTTCAAGTCCTAGCGGTATGTTGTAAGCTGAAGAAGGTCTTGTGTTATTCCGATGGGTTATGAAGACAGTATGTACCGCTTCAAGTCCTAGCGGTATGTTGTAAGCTGAATATGGGTTATGAAGACAGTATGTACCGCTTCAAGTCCTAGCGGTATGTTGTAAGCTGAAGAAGGTCTTGTGTTATTCCGATGGGTTATGAAGACAGTATGTACCGATTCAAGTCCTAGTGGTATGTTGTAAGCTGAAGATGGGTTATGAAGACAGTATGTACCGCTTCAAGTCCTAGCGGTATGTTGTAAGCTGAAGATGGGTTATGAAGACAGTATGTACCGCTTCAAGTCCTAGCGGTATGTTGTAAGCTGAAGATGGGTTATGAAAATAGTATGTACCGCTTCAAGTCCTAGCGGTATGTTGTAAGCTGAAGAAAATCGTAATCAGAACAATGGTAACTAGAATATGACGAAAATACCGTCATCGTACTGAAGGGGTTAAGGGGGGTGACCTGCTATTTTTCGCTTCTTTTCTCTCTCTGGCTTGTATCCATCCGGCCCCATTCAGCCTACCGTTTTAAGACTTTTATCCCCATCCAGGTGTCGATTTCTTCCATCGAGCGATGGCGAACCAGCATTGTATGAAGAGATCCGACTTCGCCGGAGACATTTTTCTATCTAAAAATTTAAAAATTTAGCCTGCTGTCAATTTTTTTTTTTAAATATGCTGGCTCGCTACCGCTCGTCAGGAAAAAATAGACACCTGGATTGGGATAAACGTCTTAAAACAGTAGGCTGAATGGGGCCGAATGGATAAAACCCATAAAGAGAGGGAGAGAGAACAAAAAATGCGAGGTGGGCCCCCTTAATGCCACCAATGATAATAATGAATACATGTGGTACTCCGAGGATTCGAACCTAGGATACTGACACCGAAATCCACATGACAATGTTACACATGATGTTAAGGGGTGATGGGCGTATATATTTGCTTTTATATATATATATATATATATATATATATTCTGTCATACGGAGCCCTGTATGTTAATTTAAGAGTAGAATTAGAGTTGAAGGAGTGTCAAACTACCCAAGCGGCGAAGCAGACCAGCGAGCGAACCAGCGAGTGGGAAACCAGCTCGTACGCATACCAGCAAACAAGCCTTCACACCTGCGTGCGTCATAGGGGACCCTGCAAACTACTTCGATGACCCGACGCTATGACGTATGATCGACGCCAGGAGACCCCATTGGTCCACGCACCTGCTATGCAACTCGAGGAGCTATGATAGGGGCGCGCACCATCACTCGCCTCCTGATTCGTTCCTACACTATCATTGTTTAGTATATAAGACCCGAGTAGTGGGCATTCAAATCAGTCTCATTTGGAGTTGGGGAAGGTGAACTTGCAGCTGGAGGAAGACGGGGTGAAGTATTATAATGGGATTGTGACTGTCAGTCAGATTATATAAGTGTGTGTTAAGTGTGTTCGGTGTAAACACTTACGTTATGTTGGTTATTAGTGAGATATGTGATTGGGAATTAACGTTAACGCTATTATTATGTACTTAACTATTTTAGTTGACTAACTTGTGGACTAAAGCAACTCTTTAAGTAATTGGGTTATGATGAAAGTAATACTATTGTTTTATATTAATACTTACGAGTTCTTTCATTTTCTTTTAATTAAGCTTACATTGCTTAACGGTGCTTAGTACGGTGATGCTATTGTCTCGTATTAGTAATATCGCCTTAGACTAACATGGCTGTGTTAATATTACTTCTAGTGATTTCCTAAGCTGAAGAAAATTCATTTAGCTTCAAAATATTATTTTTGCTTTTCATATTATTTGAGTGAGACCTGAATCGAATCTATGAAGCGATCCTGTAACTTAATTTACTCATAATCAAACTTCAATGTTACGTGGTTAAGAAATACATTTAACTAATTATTAAATATATATCTAACTTTTTATGTGACTTTGATATTAATCCTGATGATAATAATAATATAATACTATTAACGTAAGACAAGAACCAAGAATAATTACATTAAATATAAATAAAAGGACATGTAAGAAAACTAGCTATTCATTTAAAAAAGGGTAAGAGACAGAAATATTCTTACCTCAATATTTATCTTTCAAGACTTTATAGAATTAATAGTCCTTCTTTAGATATAACTTATTCGGTTCATAACCATAGCCTACTAAGCTTCGGTTAAATAATAATTCTTTATAAATACTACATGACTTTAATTAGTTTCAGTATTTTTTCATAATTAATGAGTATCAGTCAATCAAGGATACCAAGTCCTAAGATCCAAAAGGAAAGGAAGCAACAACAGGAAATAATTGTATTAGATTTTACTTTTGTTTTGCCTTCAGCTGACTGATACCTTAATATATATCTGTGCTATCTAGATTCATCAAGTTAACCACTTGAGGATCAAGATACGTAACAATATATATATATATATATATATTACATTTTTTTTTAGTTTCCTTCCTAGACTTCCATCAAACTTTAAAAAAAAAAAAAAAAAAAAAAAAAAACCCACCCCCAAGATTCTCCTTGATAAATTTGTACATTTTTCGATTGAAAAATGTCCAGCTCGCTATCGCTCGCCAGGATGAAATCGACACGTAAATGACACGAAAATTCTTAGTATTGACAAAAAAATGGGACGAAAGGTCTTAAAATCTCCAAAGTAATGAGGCGAACGTCTTAGTATCTTAAAACTAATGTGGCTAAGCATGAGGGAGAAGTGGTTCCAGAAAAAATCCCTCGTGGAAATCTCGCCTTAAGTCATAAAGACATTTGTTGTAATATTACAGTAGACATAGCCATCTGATCTGTCGGATATGAATCATATGCTTTATATAGACTGTAAATGAACCTATTATAATGTGTTTCTATTAACCCATTGAGTGCCAGCGACGTGTCTTATTTTTTTATTTTCGCTCACCGGTCAACACAATTTTTCTGGCACAAGGTATTCAAATGGATTTTAGTTAATTTTAGTGTGCTGAATCCAAATCTGTCGTCAGTTTTTGTCTATCACATCAGGTTTTCGAGATATAAAATCTTGCATTTTTGCAAGAAACAACAATTTATGCTCATAATGGAAGAATTGAACATACATAGATACAACAATTTAACCCTCTCAGACATATGACGCGATTTTGAGCCTATTAGTGATACTTAAAAGCTTTTGTTACCATCAAGGGTATTTAGAAACCTTTAGTTTAATTACTTCAACCTCTGCAGTTGTCTTTGAGTTAGCTGTGGGCAGAAAACTAATTTTGGAGAGGTAATTATAAGAGTGAGGGAACTCTATTTCTTATTGCTAATCTGGCAACCTCTGCATCATATGAGCGTGAAAGGGTTAATGAGTCGTAGCACAAAGTTATGAGAGTGAATGCACATCAGCATGTAAGAATTAAGTGTGAAGATAACAAAACTATGTACAAAAAGTCTATTCATTGTGGTCATGTTACAACTGCATAAACTTCCTCTTCTTTGACGATCTCTGATGTACAGCTTCTGGAATGTCTCATCAAGCTCCAGCAGTAATCTACCATCACGTTTGAGTCCCATCGGCCTTGGTAACGTTCTTCCATTACTTTAATGTTTTGATGAAAGCGTTCACCTTGCTCTTCGCTCACATCACCCAAACATGACTATGTAAGTAGTGCACCTTGATGCTCATTCTACATCCAAGTGCTTGCAAACTCAAGTGCAGCTCCTCCACAATCTCTTGATAGTTGTCAGCTTTCCTGTTCCCAAGGAAATTCTGCACCACATCAGAGAATGCATTCCAAGCTCTAGCCTCTGCCGCATCAAATATTCCTGCCTTTATCTTCTCGTCACTGAGACTTGGAAAGGTTGAACATATATAGCTGAAGCAGTCTCCACTGTGATCAAGAGCTTCGACGAATTGCTTCATCAAACCAAGTTTTATGTGCAGTGGGGGAAAGACAATGTTTTTCCTATCAACCAGAGGGTCATTAATGATGTTCTTGTCACCAGGCGTCAAACTGTTTCTTGATGGCCATTTCTTTTTCACCCAGTGGTCTACTGTAGCCCTACTGTCCCAGTAGCACAGGAAACAGGGGTATTTTGTGTAACCTCCTTGCTGGCCCAGCAGAAAGTTCACCATTTTAAAATCCACACAAATTACCCATCCATGAACATGGCATTGCAACCTCTCCAGAAAAATCTTGATGTTGGCATACTCTTCTTTCATTTTTACAGAGTGTCCTATTGGGATTGAACCCTCACTATTATAAACACACTATCCTAAAAAAAAACCCCCACATATTCTAACAATAAAGCTATCACTGACCCATCCGCAATGAGTGACGAAAAGTTAATTTTTGGTAAAATCCATGAACATGGGGTATACCGATAGTACAAAAATGTGATGTGATAAGAGCAAATCTGAGATCAGATTTGGATTCAGCACCCCAAAATTAGTCTAAAACTGCTCTAAGTTTCCATGCCAGATTTTTTTTTTTTTTTTTTGACCAGTGGATATAATTAGACGATATTAAACAGCTTAGGAAGGATCTAAAGTAGTTAAAAGGGTTGGTTGAGATAGTTTGAAGCCTTATCATTACTAGAGTTCTTTCCTAAGCTGAATATTATCGTCTAATAGTTGCCAGAATATGATGAAAAGGACTTCCCTGGTACTCAATGGGTTAAAGATAATGTAGATATCAGCTGAAGGGACAACGTAACAAAAATATGAAATTGTAAAGCGGAATCATGTAGAAAAACCTTTTACGTTCTTGGTGACCACTATGGCCATTTCAGGATATTAAAATTTCCCTATTTAAATAAGTCTCTCTCTCTCTCTCTCTCTCTCTCTCTCTCTCTCTCTACTGCATATATGTATATCTATGTATCTATCTGTCTACATCTATGTATCTATCTATCTATCTATCTATCTGTCTATCTATCTAGCCACCTACCTATCTATGATGTCGAAGGAAACCATTCCGAGCTATAACAGTGAAGGATCAAATGAATATTCATATTCTATTGACCTTACTAAAGCATTTGATAAAGTCAATAATTTATGCTTGCAGATAGTTTTTTAAGGCAAGGAATCCCAATTATATTGTAACAAATTTATTACTTGTTTATAGACATCAATATGTAGTTGTAAAATATAAAGAAATTTTATCGAAGAAATGGAAAATTAACAATGGTGTAAGGCAAGGAGGGGCATTACCGCTACTTCTGTTTTCAAATTATATAAATTATATTTTAGATCGATTAACATTATTTAAACGGAGCTGTAGACTTGGTTTATAATCTAGTAATGTAATTGCCTATGCGGATGATATAGTTCTAATGGCTCCCTCTGCTAGGAGCTTGCAATACTTATTAAATATTCTAGAATGTGAAATAAGAACATTAGAACTATCCATTAATTTGACTGATTCAGTATGCTTGTTCTCTAAATGCAAGGATGACAAGTCAGAAGATGATAGTCAGAAATTATATAAATATTAATTTGGTAACTGATTATAAATATCTTGGATATATTATTGATTGCAATCTTAATAATGATTTTGACCTAATAAGATGCAGAAACAAGTTTTATGATGAATTTAATTGTATTCTGTGGACGTTTAGTAACGCGGATACAAATATGCTGCTTTATTCATTTCAATAATTTAGTTTGAATGTTCATGGGGCTGAATTATGGTTTAAAAATAAGAAATGCTCTGTACCAATGAAACATTTTGCTGTGGGTTACCATAAAGCAACACAGAACATGTTAAATATGAGATACAGGGTGAGTAATTACACTGCATGTAGTAGAGGTGGACAAATGATATATAAGCATTTTATCAATTGGATAAAAAATTGATTTTTGCATGGGATACTATTGAAACCATGTGCATGCATTGAAAAGGGCTTACATTATTTTTTGAATATATCTTTAATTTTAAGGGATATGGAGAGGACGCTATTGAATTAAAGTGGATTTCAGAACTTAATGTTATATGACATTGAAGCCATAAAATCACGAATTTAATATGTACAAAATACAGAGCTCACATTACGTTCAGCAATATCTGAATGGTTTTTATTTTAGTATTATGAAAAAGGTGTACACTGTATCTCTGTTATGCAATAAAACTATGACTGAATGACTGACTATCTATCTATATGAGGGAGAGATATACAGTATATAGGGCACACAGTGAGACACACAAACAATGCTAGTGGTCCATGTTATTGTACATTAACCTTTTGAGTACCAGCTACGTGTGCTAGAATACAACTAAGCTGAAGAAAATCGTAATCAGAATAATGGTAACTAGAATATGACGAAAATACCATCATCGTACTGAAGGGGTTAAGGGGGGTGACTTGCTATTTTTGTCTTCTTTTCTCTCTCTGGCTTGTATCCATCAGGCCCCATTCAGCCTACCGTTTTAAGACTTTTATCCCCATCCAGGTGTCGATTTCTTCCATCGAGAGATAGCGAACCAGCATTCTTGTATTCTAACTATATTTAGACGATGGTATGCAGCTTAGGAAGGATCTGTGGTAGTTAAAACGGTTGGTTGAGATTGTCTTAAGCCATCTTATTGCTAGAGGTCCTTCCAAATCTGAATACTATCATCTAATAGTTGTCGCAATATAATGAAAAAGACGTCACCGATATTGTACGGGTTAAGTTATTGGGGTGTAGCTGGGAGCCAAGTGTGACAAAGTTTGCCAGTAATATGTAGCTAGAGAACCCGTGTCTCTATTACCAGGATATGTCACACCTCTCGGAGCGCTCGTGTCTAGTGTTGCCAATTTAGCTACTTTAGCGCTAGATCTAATTAAGAAAGGCGAAATTCACCTACTTGCTTACTATCAGAATCTATCACGACAGGTAAAAAAGGATATTAGGAAAGAAAAAAGAAATTATGAAATTAAGGTTGCCAATGACTCAAAAAATAATCCTAAAGCTTTTTACCAACTATATAAATCCAAGGTTAGAGATGTAATTGGTCCCCTTAAAACTTCGATAGGAGAAATGACAGAAAATGATTTAGAAATGTGCAGTACATTAAATAGTCAATTTCTTTCCGTTTTCACTAATGAAAATTTGGTACAGTTTCCAGAAGTCCGTAAGGTATATAGCGATAGTATAGAAAATAGGTTAAGTACGATTACTATAAGTAGAAATGATGTGCTTAAGGAAATTGACAGACTGAAACCTCATAAATCGCCTGGTCCTGATGAGGTATATGCTAGAGAATTAAAAGAATGCAGAGATAAGTTAAGTTACCAATTAACATTTCTATTTAACAAGTCATTAGAAACAGGTATAGTTCCAGAAGCTTGGAAGCTTGCAAATGTAGTTCCGATCTTCAAAATAGGTGATAAATCAATAGCATCCAATTACCGTCCCATTAGTCTCACTTCAATCATAGGAAAGCTACTAGAGTCAATTATTGCTAGGACAATGAGAAACCATTTAGAAACATTTAACTTAATCAATTCTTCTCAGCATGGATTCACTCAGGGACGGTCTTGCCTTACAAATTTGCTTAGTTTGTTCTCAGAGGTATATGAAGCAGTAGATAATGACAAGTCATATGATATTATATATTTAGATTTCAGTAAAGCTTTCGACAGAGTCCCTCATGAGAGATTGATGAGAAAGGTTGAGGCACATGGAATAGGTGGGGCGTTGTTAGGATGGATTAGGTCATGGCTAATTGGTAGGAAGCAAAGAGTCAGCATAAATGGTACCAAGTCAGAATGGGGAGCAGTCAAAAGTGGTGTCCCCCAGGGATCTGTATTAGGTCCTCTGTTGTTTATTATATACATAAATGACCTTGATTTAGGTATAACTAGTAGGATAAGTAAATTTGCAGACGATACCAAAATGGAGAGAAAAATTGATTCAGATAGAGATATACTGTAGAGTGTCTGCAAAGGGATCTAGATACATTACACGAATGGTCAGTAAATTGGCAGATGAAGTTTAACATTGACAAATGCAAGGTATTAAAGATAGGGAAGATGCATACAAATGTTATATATAAACTAGCTAATATGGAATTAGAAAACTCAAGACTGTGAGAAAGATCTAGGTGTGTTTGTTAGCAATGATTTGAAGCTAGAAAAAATGTATAAGCGTTCGTAACAGGGCAAACAGGATTCTCGGGTTCATATCTAGGAGTGTGAGTAACAGAACTGCTGATGTTATCTTAAAACTTTACTTGTCATTAGTGAGACCCAATATGGATTATGCTGTTCAATTTTGGTGTCCTTATTACATAATAGACATAGATTCATTGGAGAGAGTACAACGTAGAATGACAAAAATTATCCATAATATTAGACATTTTTCCGTATGAAGAAAGGTTGAAGAAATTAGGCTTACATTCGTTAGAGAGACGCAGAGTTAGAGGGGATATGATAGAGGTATTCAAGTGGGTTAGTGGGATTAATAAAGGGGACATGAAAAATGTACTAAAGCTCAGTGATAGCGAAAGAACTCGTACAAATGGTTTCAAATTAGATAAATTTCGTTTCAGAAAATATATAGGCAAATATTGGTTTGGTAACAGAGTTGTAGAGGGGTGGAATAGGCTACCAAGTGATATGGTGGGATCAAGAACGATAGGGAGCTTTAAGATAAAATTAGATAGGCATATGGACGAGATGGGTTGGGTGTGAGGGGGATCTACCAGGTGTGGGCCAATCGGCGTTCAGCAGACCCCCGTAATCTTGTGATAATCCCTGACCGTTTTGGTGGGGGCAGTACTCAAGGTATTAGTGAGTTGGGCCTATAATTGGGCCTTGTAATTGGGGTTGGGTGTGACAGGGATCTGCCTTGTGTGGGCCGATCGTCTTTTGGCAGACTCCCATTTTCTTATGTTCTTATGTTCTTATCTAGAGGTATTTACTTTGATATAGAGGCAAATATTTACATCTAGCGACATGAGTTCTAGGGATATTCTGTAGATTTGAGCCATTTCAGAGAGGTATTGCAGAGATAGGGCCGTTATTCTAGTGATATTCGGCCTTTATTTACTATCTAGCGGACTGGATTTTTTGTTCTCTCCCCCTTGCTTCTGTTCTACTCTTCGGATCCCTTAACACTTTCAAGATCCAATATGCATTTATTTTCTGTTTTCTGACTTATTATTAGACGATTTTATTTAGCTAAGGAAGGGCATGTGGATGTCAGAGGGTTGATTGAGATAGTCTTCACCCTATGATGCTCACATGTGGTCCTTCTTAAACTATGTAAACTCGTCTAATGATAGCCAGAATAAACTGTCAAAATGCGTAACAATCTTCAAAGGGTGGAACTAATTTGTCGTGTACCTCTTCACAACCCACCCCCACATGCCTCCTCTCTTATATGTAACTCCCACACCAACTATAGTCTGACCTTTGTCGTGTACCTCTTCACAACCCACCCCCCACATGCCTCCTCTCTTATATGTAACTCCCACACCAACTATAGTCTGACCTTTGTTGTGTACCTCCTCACAACCCACCCCCCACATGCCTCCTCTCTTATATGTAACTCCCACACCAACTATAGTCTGACCTTTGTCGTGTACCTCCTCACACACCCACCCCACATGCCTCCTCTCTTATATGTAACTCCCACACCAACTATAGTCCCTAGCCCCTTAACACCACTCGTTCCCGCCCTCCACCCTATCACATAATTCAACCACCTCTCAGAACCAGGCTCTCCCCACTCTTGCCTTTCCAACACGTTATATTTTTCTTACATGACTATATTCTGTTTCATGTCATCTGACGGTAAATTGAATCCCTTAGCAGCTAATATGTCGTTACTTGATGGAAAAATATGAACCCACTATGTCTCTGCATCATATTAAAACCAAGTTTATATAATAAGCACCATATTTCTCTTCAAAATAACTGAGAAATTTTGATGGGAACTTTGCAATTTACCATCAGTTGAAAAGAAACAGGGTATAGATTTTCCTGGCGCCATTCCTTCCCCCAAGCCTCTATAAGGCCTCTATAAGCCTCTCTATAACAGACATTGCGGCAATCAGAATTTCCCCCAAAACTTTAAGGGGATATCTCATCTTGAGGGATTTTTTCTTGACCCTTTTCTCCCTTATGTTAAGCCCCATTGCTTTTGAGATTTGAAGACGTTTGACCCATTAGTTTGGCGATTTTAGGAACTTTCGCCCTATTTCTGTCAAGTTTAAGACCTTTCGTGGCACTTTGGTGTAATTTTTTTCCTTGCGAGCGATAGCGAGCCTGTAACTTAAGAGGAACCTGCCTACGGCTGGGAAATTTTTCTACTGAAACATGTACAAATTTATCTTGAAAGGGGGTCAAAGGGGTGTAATTTTATGTTTGGTGGAGATCTAGCGAACAAACTAAAAAAATCCCCTTAACCCAGGAAGTGCAATAAGCCTTCCAGAGGGCACATAATTTAAATATGTGTAAAAGGAACCCTTCCAATATCGTGCCAGTGCCGGTAAATATCTCATAATATAGGTGACACATAGACAGTTGTGGTATCTCTCTATACCACAGCGTCCACTTCAAAATCGACACCTAAATGACACGAAATGTCTTAATAGCGACAAAGAAATAGGGCTAAATGTCTTAAAATCGCCAAACTAATGGGTCAAGCGTCTTATAATCTGAATACTAAGGGGAAAAGAAAAATGGCCCATCTCCCCTTAATTATTCCGGCAGTGAAGGAAGGAGGAGGCCCCTTGTTCACCAATGTGTTTGAAGGAGACAAAAGGAACAGCTGCGTGTAACAAGTGTCTCCCCCAACCACACCAAGGTTGAAAGAGTGATAGAGAGCCAAAATCAAGGTAGGCCTACATTAGAAGTGATTTAGGTGTGTGAGAAAGAAGTGTGGTGTGCTTGTTAAAGTGTAGTGATATGAATAGGAGGTGGTGTTTGTGAGAGTTAGCTGGATTACTCTCTATGTAAGTGAAACACAACAGAAACAGTGGGGGGAGCCAGGTAAATGAAACAGGAGTTCCAGCAACTCCTTATCATGTGCCTATGTGGCCTCCCCTGGGTACTGCCCTGTTTGGAAGGCTTCTAACATTCGTGTTCATTTTGTAGTCCAATCCACCTCGTTAACTGGAGGGATTTTTTTCTTGACCCCTATCTTCCTTATGTTATGCCCAATTACTTTTAAGATTATAAGACGATCGGTCCATTATTTTGGTAATTTTAAGAACTGTCGCCTCATTTTTGTCAATTTGAAGACCTTTCGTGACATTTAGGTGTCGATTTTTTCCGGGCGAGTGATAGCGAACCTGCGCCGGGACATTTTTCTACCGAACAAATTACACATTTATCTTGAAAGGGTGTCTAGGGGGTGTAATTTTATGCATGCGAGAGAGAGAGAGAGAGAGAAAGAGAGAGAGAGAGAGAGATCCTCCCACACAAACAGAGAGAGAGAGAGAAAAAGTGTGAGAGAGAGAGAGACCCCCCACACAAACAGAGAGAGAGAGAGAGAGAGAGAGAGAGAGAGTAAGAGTAAGTAAGTGAGAGAGAGAGAGAGAGAGAGAGAGAGAGAGAGAGAGAGAGAGAGAGAGAGAGAGAGAGACACACATATTGATCGATGCAGTGGTTGTCGCCGTGAGGAATGTCATCATCATTATGAACACTTACCACACGTCCACCATACCACTGCCTCCATCGGACGTGTGTCTTTGCTCATTAATGTATCATTTTATCATCTTTTCTAGTTTCCCCCCTAGACTTCCATCAAGCTTAAAACAAAAAATAACCAATATCCTTCTTCAAGATAAATTTGTAAATTTTTCGATGGCAAAATGTCTAGGCCAAAGGCCAGGAGGTGGATTCACTAATGGTCGTACGATCCGAAAACTCCCTTACCGTTCCCTTACGACTCAACGCTGGTATTCACGAAGCGTCGTAGCGGCCATCTTTATTGTAGGAAGCCCCTTTCGCAAAGAGTGGTCCGGACCACCCTTACATGAATTTGACCCGGATATAGGTACACAAATATCGATAACACAACCCGCGACCATAACAAATTCGTCTGCAGTATAGCTCTTTATGACACACTAAGTCATTATTGAGGCAATAATAGCGCAATAATTTGTTAACTTGTGTTTACAACACCATTAAGGCATTTAATACAAAGTATGAATATATTTGTATCCTTAATGTCTTATGACAGGCCGAATTAAGCTATGAATAGGCTACATATGCCAGCCTAGACCTAGTCAAGGTTAATTTATGCACACATTCATGTGCTGCGACAACACGTAGCCTACCATTAGTAGATTTTAACCATCATTTATTGCGGAAATGTTTTATTCCAACTCCCCACCACCTCTGAGTTAGATTAGGGTAGCCTATTCCTCAACAAATTTGAAAGTATCCCAGGAACAAAATGATGAAAAGAATTACCCTAGGCCTAGGCCTAGCTTAAAAAATAAATAAATAATAAATGGTGTGAATAATTTTGTTTAGCCTAGCCTAGGCTATAACCTAGGTTTATTTTGAAAAAGTTAGGGCTATTTAGGCTAGAAAAGTTAGGCCTATGTATGGTATTTTGGTTAGGCTAGCAATACCTAGCTGGGTTAGATTAGGGTAGCCTATTTCCTCAAATTTGAAAGTAGGCCTATCACAGGCAAAAAATATGAAAAGAATTACCCTAGGACTAGCCTAAAACAAAAAATAATAGGCTAGCCTACATGGTGTTGTGAATATTTTTGTTTAGCCTAGCCTAGGCTACAACCTAGGTTTATTTTGAAAAAGTTAGGGGTATTTAGGCTAGAAAAGTTAGGCCTATTTATGGTATTATGGCTAGGCTAGCAATGCCTAGTTTGGTGTAGCCTAAGCATAGTAAAGTAGAAGCCTAGAAGGTAAAGATGATGTTTGCAGGCGTACCGTCCTCCTTGTTAACTAGCCTAGCTGTTATTAGTCCCATGCTGGTAATATATTTGATGGCATTAAGTCATGGGAGGTGAGGGGGATAAAGCCCCCTCAACCTATGATTATATCACATGGCCAACTGTTGGGTCATAGGTTGAGGGGGGCTTTACCCCCCTCATCCCCCATGACATATTGTCATCACCATATATATTTCCAGCAGGGGGTGCAAATAACAGCTGGCCGTGGGATAGTTTTGTTATTAAATGCAGTCAAATTAGACGCGAAGATAACCGAGCCTGCAACTTCATCTAAACAAGGACAGTACGCGGGATGGATGTAGTTTTCGGGCGTACGGTCATGTTGTGCGCTCGCAGTTACGTTCCCGTCTATTTCGACGTTATATTTTCTGCTATTTGCCCCCTGTCATTACTACATGAATACTAGGTTAGGTTAGGTTAGGTAGTTTGGTTAGGCTAATGTATTTTTATATCCAAAGGCAGTCAAAATAGACGGGAACATGATGGGAAAGGTCCGACGCCACTACGCGTAGTGTAAACAAGGCTGGCGGTACGCCCGCACTTAACAATCTTGCCCAGTACGCCCGCTAAGACCACCCTTACCAAGGTAAGAGTTGTGTTAGCGCCTGTACCGTCCGCTTTGTTTACATAGTCGCACACTGTTATATTCGCATCTAATTTGACTGCTCTTATTTGCCTCTGCTGGTAAATATATGATGATGACAATGTCATGAGGGGTAGGGGGGGTCTAAGCCCCCCTCACCCCATTATTGTATCCCATGGCCAGATGTTGGGTAAATCGTTATGCTACCAACCGTGGGATACACTAATATATATATATAGGCCTATGCTAGGCCTATTTTGAATAGGTAGATAGGCCTTGAGGTGTTGTGAATACAAAAATATTACCCTAGGACTAGGCTATTTTGAAAAATTAGGCCTAGGCTAAGTCTGGCATTTTGGCTTGGCTAGAACTGCCTGTGTAGGCAGACATAGTAAAGTCTGGCATTTTGGTTTGGCTAGCCTGTCTAGGTGTAGACATGGTAAAGTAGAACAATTATACAATATACTGTGGTTAAGGTATAAATAATACACTAATCTCCCAACTATATAGCCTAACAGATGAATATCAATGATCAATCCGTCAGAAATCCTTTAACTTTGGCCACTAACAGGCTTCCCTGTAGCCTAGCTAGGCTACTTTTTTATCATCAATTCACAAGATACTCTATTCTTCTTCCTGTTGGCTGTGGTGGATCGAATTAGCCATGCTAAACAATGAAAAGCTCATAAATTATATTATATTAGGTTCTTCTTGGCGCTTCGGTCATGTGGGTGAGTGTTGTTTATTTACAAAATGACTCAAGCTCAGTGAGTGGCCAAGCACCTGATTGGTCAAGAGAAGCCTTGGTGAAAATAACCGAAAGGGAGCCGTAAGGGAGCTCAACGATGCGTTCGTGAATTCACCTTCCGCACTCCCTTAGGATCGATCGTAGGTTTCTGTACGACGTCGCACGCTACGACCGTTAGTGAATCCGGCTCCAGTTCCTCTTAAAATACAGGCTCACTATCGCTCGCCAGAAAAAATTGACATTTAAATGACACAAAAAGTCTAAATACTGACAAAGAAATGGGGCGAAAGTTCTGAAAATCGCCAAACTATGGGCCAAACACCTTAAAATCTCAAAACTAATGGGGCTAAACATGAGGAAGAAGAGGGACCAGAAAAATTACCCATCTCCCCTTAATGCAACCCGGGACAGTAGAATGCATTCATGAAAATATTTAACCCTTTGTGTACCAGTGCCGTCCCTTTGCTCTGGCCTAAGTATTAAACAATGTTTGTTTTCAGTTTAAACAAGACAATCAGCAATAAACAGGCTTCGAACCATCTTACTTAACCCTTTTAACTACAGCAGATCCTTCATAAATTGCACAACATCGTTTAAATATAGGTAGAATATAATAAGACATCGCCGGTACAGAGCAAAGGGCACAAGAGACAGTGTATACCCATACCGTGATGAGCCCTTGTTACCTGGAAGTCAACCAAACACCACATGGCAACTATCCATATATTTTATTTATATACTGTATATATATTTTTTTGTTTTGCCTACTGCCGACCCACAAGAGAGACCTCGTACTTAACCTCTTAAGTGCGCATGGGGGTAATTAGACACCTCTGTCTGTGCGCATGTATTTGAGCTGTTTCCATCACTAAAATATTCATTTTACCATAAATAGCATTAATACTTATCCATATGCGCCTATTATAGGTTGATTATAAAGGTATTAACCCGTTACAACAATAAAACGAGTGAAAACAGCGTTTGGATGGTCAAAATCGGCGATACAGGCCGCGAGTTACATAATGTATGGGTGAGGCAACCTCCTTTCCCGCCAATTTCCCCCAAGGCCACTGGGACACTGTCGATCGATACTCTCTCTCTCTCTCTCTTGCACTCGCTTGATAACAGTGATGACAATGCCCTGCTTGCAACTCGCTAATGTTAGCACGAAAATATACCTCAGAATAAGGGAATAACAGAGAAAATAGGTGATAACTGAAGGAGGGGAGGAAAGTGGGGAAGGAGGGGAGGTAGAGGACTGATATTTTGCATGGCCCAAGGGCAAAAAATAAAATAAAAATAAAAACATTAAAACAATGTTTTTTTTTTTCGATGTTTAAAATTGATTTTTTTCTCTGACTCTTAAGAGTCTTCCCGCAGTCCGCCGGGGGAACTCTTAAGAGTCTTCCCGCAGTTCCCGGGTTAAGAAGAACCTCTATACTTCAAAACCAACAACCCAAGTGTAACAGACAGGATTGGTATTAATAACATTTTGTATCCTATACCCAACAAAAACCCTTCATATAAAACCTTAATAATACAGGCGTAACATACTGTATATACATAATGACAGGCAGCCACACACAATGATGGACTCTGCACTCCTCTTCCAGAACTTGCTGGATTATAGTATTAGTTGTTTATCACGGACTTATAATATTTGTCGGTAATACTTTTTACCGATTTATATATATATATATATATATATATATATATATATATATATATATATATAGGGGTGTAAGATACCAGCAGTAACGTCACATTTGCCCGGTAATACCTTCCGGAACTAACAAGATGAGGTACCCTCATTATGAAACTAACAACCATAACTGGAAGCTAAATCTGAAGAGCTTTAACGTCCCCTATGTTTCTATTCATCCCAAATAACGCTTTATATTATAATATACATTGTTTGATATTGAATACATTTTACCTAGGGATTGAAATGATCTTCCATTAAACTGGTTAACAATATAATAGGTAGTACTTCTAGTTTGCACACTTTGCAAGGAGTAACTACATTATATGCATTTGTTGTATATATATAAATGCTTTAAATGAATAACAATATATCTTTGAAAAGGGTTGTATGATTTTCATATTCTTAACTATTTTGTGCAACTCCTTGTAACTCTCTTCCTCGACCTCCTGAATTGAGCTCCAGCAAGTATGAAAGTGAAGTTATTGTCTAGGTGGCAGTGACAAATGGTGCCACATTAACACCACAATGCCACCACAGCCTTCATGGTCATTATTCATAGTCTATAACGAGGGTAACGTATATTACATACTGTATATACTGTATGTGTGGCTAAGACTGACATTATCAACATAATTAATTAGTGCGGTAAAATACAGTTTGAAGGCAGATAAACATACTAATGCATATTGCATAATAGTAAATGTTGTTACTACTACACTAAATATTAATCATACAATAATGGATATATTTTGGGCATTTATGGATTTGGAAAAAGCGTATGATCGTGTGGATCGAGAAGCAATGAGGAAGGTCCTAAGAATTTATGAAATTGAAGAAAATTTGTTAAGAGCAGTCAAGAGTTTATATGAAGAGAGCAGAGCGTGTGTTAGAGTAGGAAATAAGGAAATGTGTGCTTGGTTTGAAGTAAATGTAGGTTTGCGACAGGGTTGTGTAATGTCACCATGGCTGTTTAATGTATATATGGATGGTGTGGTGAGGGAGGTGAAAATGAGAACTATGGATTGGGTTTAGTAGGAAAGAATGGTAGAGATTGGGAGTTGAATCAGTTGCTGTTTGCTGATGACACAGCGTTAGTGGAGGATTCTGAGGAGAAACTGCAGCGAGTAGTCACTGAGTTTGGTGTGGTTTGTGGGAGGAAGAAGCTGAGGGAGAACATCAATAAAAGTAAAGTGATGGTGTGTAATAGAGGTGCTCGTAGGGTGAATCTAGATGTAAGGCTGGATGGGGAAATACTGGAACAAGTAAAGTGTTTTAAATATGTAGGAGGAATAATAAGCAGGAATGGATGTATGGAAATGGAGGTAAAACAGGGAGTATGTAAAGGAAGGAAAGTTTTTGGAGCAATGGGAAGTATGTGGAAGGTGAGAAATATCGTAATGAAAGTTAAAAGTGCAATGTATCAAAGAATAGTTGTACCAATAGTGATGTATGGGGCTGAGACATGGCTGTGGAGAAAAAGGAGAGAAGAAAGCTGGATGTGATGCAGATGAGCTGCTTGAGGAATATGTGTATAGTGACTTGTAGAGACAGATTGAGGAATGAAGAGATACCTAAGAGAGTGGTGCAGCAGTAACATTTGTCGGCCAGAGTGGACACAAGGGTGCTGTGCTGGTATGGACATGTTGAGCAAATGGAAGATGAAAGGCTTAAAAACAGAATATGTGAGTCAGATACAAGGGGAGATAGAGGGGTAGGAAGACTCCAATTGAGTTGGAGAAACTGTGTAGGACAAGTGTTGGAAGATAGAGGAATGACTATAGATCAGGCAAGAGAAGTGGTGATAAATAGGAATGAATGGAGAATGCTAGTGAATAGATGAGTGAAAACGTGTTCGTTTGGGAGAGGGGGTCAGGCGCCAGTTTGACTAGATAATAGTCCGTCAGGCGCCTGGCCCGGGGGGCCAGTATATATGAAGGGTATGCCTGGATGCGTGGTGGGCAGGCTTGTGGTGGTGCGGCTTCGCTGCGTGTCTGCTTGCCGAGATTGGAAACTCTCCGAGAGGTCTAGGACCTGGGAATCTTTTACTGGAAGATCCCAAATTGGCTTGAGTCTCTGGGTCTTCTCCTGGGCGATCTGGATGTATGTGAATTTGTATTTTTTTTACCTGTTCAGGCTCTGTCTCAAGTCGGCCACCCCCAGCGCTAAAAATAAATAAATAAATATATAAATGATAATAATAATAATAAAATGGGGTACGTGCCTGAGTGTATAGACAGAATAGATAGATAGACAATATTACCAGTTTTGCTAAGCCAGCTTCTCAGAAGCTGGGTGTGCTCAACCGCCTCAAGGGGTTCTTTACCCTTGCACAGCTTCTTGCTCTGTACAGGGGCATAGTGCATCATTGTATTGAGTATTGTTCACATGTGTTGGGAGGATCCTCTAACACCGCACTCCTAGACAAAGTAGAAAGGAAAGCCTTCCATATCATTGTGATGCCTGCAGCTCAGCAGAACGCCACGTGGGCTCAGCCGCTCGCTTGGCCACTCGCTAGCACTCGCCGGGGCAAGGTATTTGGCTACAGTCTGTCTACAATGTTGTTCTTTCTTTCATAGTGTTCGTGTTGTTACAGACAGTCCCGTGGAGGTCTTTGTTTTCGTCTGTGACAACGGGAAGCATTTTATATCATGAGTTTAACATAGGATGCATTGTATATAGTTAAGGAGAGAGAATAATATAGGCAGTGGGGTGGTAGTGTGTGCGTGTGTATACATGTGCTGCCTCCCCCTCGCTTTGTAGGCTCGCGCGCGTGCCGTCTCGCGCCTCTTGATTGGCTGGTGGTTCCTGGCGCCTTCTGCAGCCCTGCTGCCTGGTGACGTGGCAGCCTGTGATTGGCTGACCACCATGCCTTTGTGTGTGATCCTGGAGGGGTCCCGAGGAGTTCCATCCTCAGAGCTTTCCTGACTAGCATACCCTTCACATGTCCCTTGCCCCCCTGTCTCCCGACTTCTACCTATAGAGCACTTTCTCTCTCTCTCAACTTCTTACCTCTCATTCTTCTACTCTATTTAATATCATAACTTCCCTTTGGTTCTGCACGATTTCATATATCGGCCATCGTATTATAAGCTGAAGCTCTCAGATAACACATGTTTAGTTAGGCATTTTGGAAGGGTTACCATTTTTGTCTATAGAGGTTTGACACACTCACGGTGTCTCCCTTCCTGTATCTTGGTGGTCTGCTGGGGGATTTAATGCTAGACTGGGATAAGGCTACTGGTGTTGTGATTTCCGTTGTGTACTAGGTTTTGTTGAACCTGTACAATCGCAACGGAGACGTGGGAAGCCTAGGTGGTCTTTCTGACTGTGTACCTTGTGAGTTTAGCACTGTGTTGCGAGTGAGGGCTTTTGCCTCTGCCACCCAACACTGTGCTAACTCGTTTGCTTTGACTTTGAGAGGGTCGCCAGGAGAGAACCAGATACTAGCGATCTTGATCTCTTAAGAGAGCACCCCGTCAATTAACGTAATTTGGCCGCACAGCCTTAAGGACTTCGCTAGGCTACGAGCCGCTTGCTCAGCCATTGTTTCCTACCCTACTACATCCCAGCTAAACTTTATTCACCTAGCAGACACCAGATTTAGATTATAAACTCTTTCTGTTATGTATGCATTATTATTCACGGCATTTATTAGTCTAGGTTGTTGTTGAGTTGCACAACCCTAGTAGGCTGTTTCGTTGATGAGGAAGTACTTCTTTTGCTGTTTGAGTTCCTACTATTGCGCAGTTATTATTCCTGTGCCAGTTAACCCTATATATCCTTACAATTGTCATATCCTGTTCCTGCTTTATACTACAGTTCAAAATCCGATACGATCATCTTATCCCAGCATCAGACTTTCTTCAGAAGATTCCTGCTCGATGCTTTGGGACTTTCGTTCACTTTCTTTAGTATAGGAGTGACAGTTCATTATTGTTTAGAGAAACTTTAAATATACCTTCTTCTAGTTTGCATTAAATCATTGCAGCGATTTAATTAAGATCTCTATCTTTTCCTAGTATACCTTATTACCGTAATTGTATGTTGTTGTGATCAGGCTGTATCAGAGATCATCAGCCTGTAGTAGTAGTGCACTTATACTGAGTTATAGGATACCCCGTTATCGCAGATTTAACTCTGGAGGGTATAGGTGTTTTTGTGCGCCGGCATTATAAGTTCAGGGGTAGGATCTAGTGTTACCGTTGTGGCTGTGTGCTTTCCTAGTCCAATGATTAAGAGCCCTTGTTTTATACGAGCCCCGGTCGTAACAAATGGCGACCTTGCTTAGGATTTTGTGAACTTAGAGAAATATTGCAGGAGTGTTGTGGTCATTTGTTTTTGTTTAAAGGAATATAGTGGACACATGGAATTATTTTGGCAAGTAGTATAACACTTAAGAGTCTTCAAGCATTTCTTGAGTAAATAGTGCTACATAAGAGTTTAGGTACTTCTATTTTTTTTTTATATAAACGTTGAGAATTTTTGGTGGACACTATGTCGAACGACGGATCAATGTACAGTGAGGACACAGTAAGGGAAGCAGACTCTGAGGTGCAGCAGCGGGCTTTGTTAGATGACATTAGAGTTATAGCTAGTGAGGAGGATGCAAGGAAGTTTCTAGAGATACCTATTACTGCTGACCGGGTGTCGGGGATTGATCGGTATGGTCTCCAGTGTTTGGCCACGGTCATGGGGCATGTGGGCACTAGCAGCATGTCGAGAGGTGACCTGGTGGCCTGTGTGCTCGGCGGGGTGCGTGGGGCTTCGGGTGGAGCGGGAGCTGGGGCACCTTCGGCCCAGCCCCCATTCCACTCGACTCCTACCATGGCGCCCCCTCGGGCTCCGGAGCCGGGTACGTTCCCGCAGGCCGATAGTCACTGGCAGCGTGGTTTGTCACAGGGTGGGTCTCCAATTGTTGCATCTCCTCCTCCTCAAGGTTTAACTGCAGATATGCTCTTCCAGCTTGAGATGGCTAAGATGCAGCTGCAGCAGCGGGAGTTTGAGATGGCTAAGATTCAGGCTGAGGAGAGAAGGGCCAGATATGAGACTGAGGAGAGAAAGGCCATACGTGAGGCTGAGCTTCAGTCTGAAGAGAGAAAGACGAAGTACTGTGCAGACATAGATCTTGAGAAGTCTAGGGTGGAGTCGACAGGGCAGCGTCTCGGTTCTGGGAATCGAGGTCTTGATCAGTCGTTATCGCACCTGCTCAAGTTGGTCCCTGTATTTGATGAGTCGGGTGTCACTGAATTTTGTATGCGTTTCGAGAAGAAGTGCTGGGAGCACCAATGGCCCGACGTTAAGTGGGCAGCCCTTGTTTCCTCTAGATTGATTGGCAAAGGACTCCAGGCATATGATGCGTTGCCCTTGGAGTCGTGCATCGATTACGAGGTATTGAAGGAGGCTGTCCTGCGGGCATATGAGTTACAACCAGAGACGTACAGATTGAAGTTCCGGGGTGTAACGAAGGGTCGTGAGTGCACCTTTCTTGAGCATGCCCGGGATCTGTCCGATGCATTTAGAAACTGGCTGCGTTCTGAGAAGGCATCTACGTTTGAGGAGTTGAAACAGCTGATGCTTCTAGAACAATTTTTTAAGTGTACGGGCAGCGATCTGACGTTGAATCTTAAAGAGAAAAACCCAAGAACTCTTCAGGAGGCAGCTGAGATGGCTGACCTTTGGATGTCACTGATTCGTGGGTGCGTGTCTGCACAACGGAACGATGCAGGTAACAAGGGGCGCAACACTCCACCCCCCGAGTCAGTGATACACCATATAACCATTACAACAAGAGCAACGATACTAAGTCTGACCATAAACCTAATACCGTCCCATTTAAGAAGGGTCAGGGCCCTTCCCCACCTCAAGGGAAGCCCAAGGGGGAGTAAGAGTGTTTTCATTGTCATGAGAAGGGGCATTTTGCAAGAGCCTGTCCAAGCAAGCTACCTAGTGCAGTTGTGTCTTTGGCTCGCAACATTGGGGTGTCCCCGAAGTCGTCTGAGTTTGCCCGGGGTATAACGTCAGAGGCTGGGACACAGCCAGTGGAGAAGAATCCGGAAGGCTCGAACCCTGTCCGCGATGTCTTTTGTGACCATCGAGGGCATGGCTGCGTGAGGTGGGCTGGTAAGAAGCATGGAGTTGAGCTGTTGCGAGACACGGGTGCCTCTCAGACTTTGTTGAAGAACTTTACTGGAAGATCAATAAACGCGGCACGGGTGGTTGTGGTGCAAGGTATCAATGCTATCAGGTCATACCCGTTGGTCAGGATGGAGCTGGAGGTGGATGGTGTGACACGAGAGTTGGATGTGGGTATTGTGGAGAACTTGCCTGTTGGGGGCGTCGACCTCCTTCTCGGCAACGACTTTGCGGTGCCTACTTCTGAGGTTTCACCCTTAGTCGTTGCCGAGAAGCCGGCCGACGAGAGTAGGGAGGAACAAGAGTGGGTAGAGAAGTGTCATGTACAACCTATGGCGTGCGTTGTTACAAGATCTCTTGCATCCAAAGTGTCACAGCCTATTCCTCAGTCTTCTGATCAACGGAGGAACGGTCGGAAGAAGACGGCTAATGTTGGTAAATGTTTGGAGAGTTTAGTACCAGCAGCGCTTCTTGGCGACTCAGTATTGGCACCTTTGTTGGAGTCTGGAGAAGCCCCAGGACCTATCACAGCTAGTGAGGAGATAGGGCAGGAAGAGACTCTGAGGCAGCAACGTTACACACAGAGAGAAAAAAGGGTTGCTCAGTTTGATATTGGGGGAGGACATGGGTTGCTTCGGAAGCATCTAGACAGTTTGGCTCCCTCGGATATTAGTAAACTGCAGTTGGAAGATCCGGAAGTTCAAAAGTGTGGTAATGGTGCTGTCGAGCTTGAAGAGGACGGGGATGCAAAGCCGGGAGATTTTTTTTATATTAAGGGCATATTGTATCGGCGATTTCAAGACCCGAAGAGAAGTTGGGAGGGTGGGTCAGGAGTGGTAGACCAGCTGGTTGTGCCGAGGGCGTGCAGGGATAGCCTACTAAGGTTGGCCCACGATGTGCCGTTGGCAGGACACTTGGGAGTACGCAAGACGGTAGCGGCTTTGGTGAAGTTGTTTTGGTGGCCAGGTTTAAAAGCACAGGTTGTGTCATGGGTGGCAATGTGCAGTACCTGCCAGAAAGTGGGTAAACCGAACCAATGCATCCCAAAGGCTCCGTTACAACCTATTCCTGTCATTGGGCCCCCCTTCAGTAAGGTAGTTATAGACATGGTTGGCCCCTTCCCTCCTACTAGTGCCGGTAATAAATTTCTCCTGACGACAATGGATGTAGCAACACGTTATCCTGATGCATACCCCATGAGGAATGGCATGGCAAAGACGGTGGTTAGGAACTTGCTTTTGTACTTTTCCCGGTATGGTTTTCCGCAGGAGATACAGTCTGACCAGGGGTCTAACTTTACCTCGAACATATTCACACAGACAATGCAGCAACACGGGATCACAACGGTAGATGCCGTCGGCTTATCACCCTGAGAGCCAAGGGGTGTTAGAGAGGTGGCATTCGACTTTAAAGAGTATGCTCCGTTGTTATTGTCTGGAGAATGGTAAGGACTGGGACCTGGGTTTGCCTTATGTGTTGTTCGCTGCGAGAGAGGTACCTGGAGAAAGCCTCGGGTTTAGTCCAAATGAGCTTGTCTTTGGCCATCGCATCAGAGGCCCTCTCAACATGGTTAAGGAGATCTGGGAGGGTACTACTAAGCCGTGCTCATTATTAAAATATGTCCTCGAGAGCCGCGAACGGATGTTGAAGAGCTTGGAGTTGGCTGGCCGAAATCTGGTGGGATCCCAGGCCCTGATGAAGGACAGATACGACCAGAAGGTGAAACTCCGGGAGTTTCAGGTGGGTCAGGAGGTGTTGATCTTATTGCCTTTGGTGGGTCATCCCTTATCCGCTAAGTATACTGGTCCTTATAGGGTGGTGGAGAAGATCTCAGACCTGGATTACCTGGTGGCCACTCCAGACAGGAGAAAAAGAAATCAGTTGTGCCATGTCAACCTGATGAAGGAGTTTGTGAGGCGCCCCCCTGAGCCTCTCACTGTCCCGGTGATGACTTGCAGCAGTCAAGGTGGAGAAGGAGGAAGGGACAGTCACGCTCAGGTGGAGGATAACTGGGATTGTCGTGTCTCCGCAGACCAGTGGGCGGGGAACTCTAGACAGGTGGCTCACGAGGCTCTAGAGCACCTGCCTGAGCAACAGCGTGTAGCCGTGCAGCACCTATTCGGTTCATACCCCGCTGTGTTTGCGGAGCACCCAGGCCTCACAACTCATGCGGTGCATGATGTGGATGTAGGAGATCACCCACCCTTTAAATCAGTGCCATACCGAGTCCCTCCTATCAAACTCCCAGCACTCAGGGACGAGTTAGCGTATATGTTGGATCGGGGCCTGATAGAAAAGGGTGCAGTTAGGTGGACGTCTCCCGTCACTCTGCAGCCCAAGCCTGATGGGAAAGTTCGTTTTTGTGTTGATTTCCGGCGGTTAAATGGTTTAACCCCCACCAATGCTTACCCCCTTCCTCGTGTGGATGACAGTGTCGACAAGATCGGAAGGGCACAGTATTTGACCAAGGTAGACCTAGTGAAAGGCTACTGGCAAGTGCCGCTGTCGGAGCGAGCGAAGGAGGTTTGCGGGTTTGTGGTGGATGGTAACACCTACCGTTGTAACGTCATGCCCTATGGACTCAAGAATGCACCAGCGACTTTCCAGAAGCTGATGAATGACCTAGTAGCAGACATCCCTAACTGTACTGTGTATTTAGACGACGTGATAATTTATGACGATGACTTTGAAAGTCACTGTGCACACATTGAAGCCTTGTTTAACAAGCTTAGTGAAGCGGGCTTGGTGGTGAATTTGAAAAAGTGTGACTTTGTAAGGGCAACTGTGCAGTATCTAGGATTTGTGGTCGGGAGAGGCCAGATTTGCCCCCCTCAGAATAAGATACAGGCTATCAATCAGTTCCCTAGACCGACCACCAAGCGGCAGATCATGAGGTTTTTGGGCATGATCGGGTACTATCGCCGCTTTATTCAAGGATATTCAACTGTGTTAGCACCGCTGACTGACTTATTAGCGAAGGATAAGAAGTTTCTGTGGGCCCCGGAGTGTAAAAAGGCATTTTCCCTTGTTAAACACCTTTTATGCACTCATCCAATACTCAGGGCCCCAGACTTCGACAGGCCGTTTCAGTTGGCAACTGATGCCAGCGGGGTTGGGGCTGGTGCCGTCTTGATGCAGACAGACGAAGAGGGCCTGGAACACCCAGTGAGTTTTTTCCACAAAAAGCTCAATTCGGCCCAGAAGAATTACTCAGTGGTGGAGAAAGAATTACTGGCGATAGTGCTGGCGCTCAGGCACTTCGAGGTGTATGTTCCAGCCTATGGACCAGTCGTGGTAGTGTATACTGATCACGACCCTCTTAAGTTTCTCAATCAGTTTCACAATCGGAATATGAGACTGACACGGTGGTCGTTGATGTTACAAGAGTACAATTTAGACATTCGCCATATTGCCGGTAGTGATAACGTGATTGCTGATTGTTTATCGAGGTTGGAGGATCCGAGTTAGGCTACCACAGGTGTGTGGGTTTGTGTGGAGTAAAATTGGCTTGCCCCTGTAAGTGCAGCCACCAAAAACATATTAAAAATTAAAATTCTATAAAAACTCTTTCTTTAATAGTTAAATTTTTAAAGTATGTTATAGCTAAAGTTCTGAGTCGAACCTGTGCTTCTCTCAGAAGGCTGGGCTAGTAGAAGCTCGCTCTAGGAGCATAGCAGTATGAATTGAGCTATTGTGTTGGGAGGGGTTGTAATACTTTTTGATGAGAACTGAGCTTTGCCTTCTTTGTTGCGAAGTGGTTAGGGGTGGCGAGTCTTATCGGGGTTCTGCTTGTCAGATATAGAGCTCATGGTGGACCATCTAATATCTTGGGTGGGGTGTGACGCCTGCAGCTCAGCAGAACGCCACGTGGGCTCAGCCGCTCGCTTGGCCACTCGCTAGCACTCGCCGGGGCAAGGTATTTGGCTACAGTCTGTCTACAATGTTGTTCTTTCTTTCATAGTGTTCGTGTTGTTACAGACAGTCCCGTGGAGGTCTTTGTTTTCGTCTGTGACAACGGGAAGCATTTTATATCATGAGTTTAACGTAGGATGCATTGTATATAGTTAAGGAGAGAGAATAATATAGGCAGTGGGGTCGTAGTGTGTGCGTGCGTATACATGTGCTGCCTCCCCCCTCGCTTTGTAGGCTCGCGCGCGTGCCGTCTCGCGCCTCTTGATTGGCTGGTGGTTCCTGGCACCTTCTGCAGCCCTGCTGCCTGGTGACGTGGCAGCCTGTGATTGGCTGACCACCATGCCTTTGTGTGTGATCCTGGAGGGGTCCCGAGGAGTTCCATCCTCAGAGCTTTCCTGACTAGCATACCCTTCACATGTCCCTTGCCCCCCTGTCTCCCGACTTCTACCTATAGAGCACTTTCTCTCTCTCTCAACTTCTTACCTCTCATTCTTCTACTCTATTTAATATCATAACTTCCCTTTGGTTCTGCACGATTTCATATATCGGCCATCGTATTATATGCTGAAGCTCTCAGATAACACATGTTTAGTTAGGCATTTTGGAAGGGTTACCATTTTTGTCTGTAGAGGTTTGACACACTCACGGTGTCTCCCTTCCTGTATCTTGGTGGTCTGCTGGGGGATTTAATGCTAGACTGGGATAAGGCTACTGGTGTTGTGATTTCCGTTGTGTACTAGGTTTTGTTGAACCTGTACAATCGCAACGGAGACGTGGGAAGCCTAGGTGGTCTTTCTGACTGTGTACCTTGTGAGTTTAGCACTGTGTTGCGAGTGAGGGCTTTTGCTTCTGCCACCCAACACTGTGCTAACTCGTTTGCTTTGACTTTGAGAGGGTCGCCAGGAGAGAACCAGATACTAGCGATCTTGATCTCTTAAGAGAGCACCCCGTCAATTAACGTAATTTGGCCGCACAGCCTTAAGGACTTCGCTAGGCTACGAGCCGCTTGCTCAGCCATTGTTTCCTACCCTACTACATCCCAGCTAAACTTTATTCGCCTAGCAGACACCAGATTTAGATTATAAACTCTTTCTGTTATGTATGCATTATTATTCACGGCATTTATTAGTCTAGGTTGTTGTTGAGTTGCACAACCCTAGTAGGCTGTTTCGTTGATGAGGAAGTACTTCTTTTGCTCTTTGAGTTCCTACTATTGCGCAGTTATTATTCCTGTGCCAGTTAACCCTATATGTCCTTACAATTGTCATATCCTGTTCCTGCTTTATACTACAGTTCAAAATCCGATACGATCATCTTATCCCAGCATCAGACTTTCTTCAGAAGATTCCTGCTCGATGCTTTGGGACTTTCGTTCACTTTCTTTAGTATAGGAGTGACAGTTCATTATTGTTTAGAGAAACTTTAAATATACCTTCTTCTAGTTTGCATTAAATCATTGCAGCGATTTAATTAAGATCTCTATCTTTTCCTAGTATACCTTATTACCGTAATTGTATGTTGTTGTGATCAGGCTGTATCAGAGATCATCAGCCTGTAGTAGCAGTGCACTTATACTGAGTTATAGGATACCCCGTTATCGCAGATTTAACTCTGGAGGGTATAGGTGTTTTTGTGCACCGGCATTATAAGTTCAGGGGTAGGATCTAGTGTTACCGTTGTGGCTGTGTGCTTTCCTAGTCCAATGATTAAGAGCCCTTGTTTTATACGAGCCCCGGTCGTAACATCATTAACTCCCGTCCACTCACCATCTCTCTGCAATATCTCTCTCTTCGCCGCAATGTTGCATCTATCTCGCTATTCTATCGCTACTACAATAATCAGTGTTCCTCAGAGCTTTCCCAGTGAATACCACTTACTCTATGTAGGGTACGTAGTACCCATCTTGCAACACAACCCCACCCCTAGTCTGTGTAACTCTCCAATCCAAAAGTGAAATGTTATTTTCAATTTTTCTTCTATTCAACTGCTGATCTCTGGAACTCTCTCCCAGAATCAGTCTTTCCCTCTTCCTATGACTTAAATTGCTTCAATCTCTGTGTGTCCAGGCATTTTGGCTCGAACGTCCCTTGATTTTGGCCCTGTCACTCCTTTAACTCTGGGAGAGACACTTGCTACAGGCAGTTCTTCCTTTTGTGTCCCTTACTCACATAGAACAAATAAAAATATATGGGAAAACACATACGAACAGTAAAATCACATAAATAATTGTTTTGTGAAACTGAATTATGTATTACTGTCTTGATGGTGTATTGGTTAGTTAGAGCGTGTAAGTTCTGTATGTGGTGTCCTTGGCCCGAATCCCGGTAGGACCTCATGCTATCAATAATTTTATTTGGGGGTTATTATTGTTAAGAACGATTTTTGTTTTTTCTATGTGCATGGAGGAGACAAAAGGCAGTTACCTGTAACGAATGTCTCCCCCCAAAGTTAAAAAAGTGACAGAGCCAAATTCAAGGGACGTTGGAGTCAAAATGCCTGGACACACGAAGTTTAAAGCAGTCTAAGTCATAGGATGAAGGAAAGACTGATTGAGGGAGAGAGTTCCATAGTTCACTTGTTGAGTAGAAGAAAGACTGCGAAAATTTGCCAATTCTGGGGTTGGAGAGCTAGACAGAATAGGAGTGGAACTGTGTTGTAAGGTGGGTACCTCACACTCGCCGCAAGGGAGGGGGTATACACTGAGAGAGCTCTGAAGAACACTGATTTTTGTAATTGCGATAGAAGAGTGAAAGAGATGCAACATTGTGGCATGTAGAAAGAGATTGTAGGGAACTAGTAAGAGGAAGCGAGTTGATGAGGCGAAATGCTTTTGATTCTACTCGTTCGAGAAGTGCTGTATGGGTGGAGCCTCCCCAAACATGCGAACTATACTTAATACAGGGGCGCACTCTGCCCGATACAGTGCAAGAAGCTGTTATTATTATTATTATTATTATATGAGATGCCGAAGTCTCCAACCAGGGTGCAGAAACAATCAAGATGAATCCACACAAAACACCCGGAGGCACTGGAGAGAGACTACGGCAACTTAGGAAAAAAATAAAACATATACTCTATACTGTCTATATACATATACATATATTAAACACATATAACATATTATGCAGAGGAGGATATCAAGTATAAAAATAATACAATAAAATAGAATAAAAATAAGTTTAAAAATTAGAATTAATGCTGCAAATAAGCATTAACTCTAGACTTAAAAATGGAGATATGAGCTGAATTGATTAGCTCATTTGGCAACTTATTCCACAAGTCAACCATGGCCGGCACAAAACACCGTGAAAACTGTGTAGTAGAAAAATGAACACGGCTCATGGCAAGATCATTAAGATTGCTTGTGAATCTAGTTGCATGAGCCCCCCGGACATAGGGCCCAGGCAGAACCCCATGTAAGGGATGCTGAGGGTTGTTAACAACTTTAAATAAAATACTAAGGGCACCAACTTTACGTCGATGACACAGATCAAGAGACAAATGAGGTAGAATAAAACTGATGGAATTTAGTGACCTGTCAAGCAACTTGAGATGGCAGTCAGCTGCTGACAACCAGACAGGTGAGCAGTACTCGAAATGTGGCAAAATAAAAGCATAAAAAGACTTGATAACTGTGGCGTCACAAGCAAATGTTTTATAAACCTTGCGAAGCAGACCAATTTTTTGGGAAATGGAAGAGGAGAAAGAACGAATATGCTTTTCAAAAGTAAGTTTGGGATCAAGAGTAACTCCTAACAAATGCAGAGTATCCACATTCTCAATTTGCTCGCCAGAAACTTGTAGATAAGGATGGGGAGGTTCCAAGGTACGAGATCTGCTGATGATAATGGAGTGTGTTTTACTGGCATTAAGTTTCATGCCCCAAAGTTGACACCATGATGTAATTTTGGCTAAATCCCTATTCAGAGCAGTAGCAATTACGTGTCAATCTATTGGTGATGGAATTGACACATATAAAGTTGTATCATCAGCATAGGAGATTAATTTATTTTCAAGCTCGGAACACAGGTCAGCAGTAACTATAATAAAAAGCAAAGGCCCAAGGACACTGCCTTGTGGAACACCAGAAACAACAGTAACAGAAGGGGAATGACACCCATCAATGACCACAGACTGCGAACTATACTTAATACAGGGGCGCACTCTGCCCGATACAGTGCAAGAAGCTGTGCGGGGGTTAAGAACCCATGGAGATGGTTGAGCACACCCAACTTTTGGGAAGCTGTTTTAGAAAGAGTGGTAATATGATCTTTCCAAGAAAGGTTAGATGAAAAAGATACACCTAAAATGAGAAGATGAAGGGTTGAGTTGTGTATTGTTGAAGAATAGTTGATAGTCTTGTGGAAGATTGTGATGGAGACATAGAGGGAGAAACTGGGTCTTGGAGGCGTTGAAAGTAACAAGATTTTCTCTGCCCCAATCAGAGATAATTGAAATATTCGAAGACAGGCATTTTATGGCTTTGCCAAATAAACAAATAATGTATCACGGTGTCAGGCAATAGTATTTCAAGCTTTAGATTGAAACAATATAGGATGGGATTTCGCTCAATAGATCTACGTTCTTCTCATTTAAAGCAAAATTTCAACTACTTATTTATGGGGGGATGGATTACTTTTTGGTCGATTTTTTCATTTATTTCTTATTTTTCTAGCTTCCTCCATAAACCTCCATCAAACTAGAAAAAAAACATCGATTAGATCCCCCTCTTGATTAATTTGTACATTTTTCGGTAGACAAATTCGGCCAGTTCTTCCAAATTTACAAGCTCACTATCGTTCGCCAGGAAACAAATTGACACCTAAATAGCATGAAAGGTCTTAATATTGACAACAAAATGGATCGGAAGGTCTTAAAATCGACAAATTAATGGGGCAAACATCTCTAACAGTGCAACTGTAGGTGGCTGTACATGTATCTATAATCATATATATATATCACTATAATCAAAGCACTAATCAAACAACAGGACTGTAATAGTGTTGGTGTGAACTTCCCAATAGAAGTTCACACCATCACTATAGCCACTGGTAACTTTCCTATAAGCTTAGGCAAGCAAGGTTCCCACGTTCATAAGATCGTATCCACACAACCATTGCCGATTATCCAGAAGTAATTGCTAGCAACTTTGTCACACATTGTATTCACACGATGTTGCTAGGGCCGCGCCTCTCACCCAAGGAGCCGCGCAGTCAGTTAGCCATCAGTTCACACTGAACTATCCAACTCTAGCTCTTCCCAATCTTTCTGGCATCTAGCCAAAAACCTCTCCAACAATTTATCTTCCTCGTTTTTCCCTCCCCTTTCCCACTCTGATGGCACAACCGTCACTTCTTCCTCTGACAAAGCTAAACTCTTCGCTCAAACTTTTGCTAGAAACTCCACCTTGGATGATTCCAGTGCTATACCTCCCTCTCCACCCTCCTCTCTCATACTAATGCCTAATATCCTAATCTCTTCTAAAGATGTAGTTTCTACCCTCTCTGGGCGTACGGTCCGGACGGTGTTCCTCCTGTTGTACTCAAAAACTGTGCTTCCGTGCGGACTCCCTGCCTAGGCAAACTCTTTCGTCTCTGTCTATCCTCTAACGCAGTGGTTCCCAAAGTGGGCGGTACTGCCCCCCTGTGGGCGTTGGAAGGATCCAGGGGGGCGGTAAGGAAAAAGCGGGCGGAAGGGGGGCGCCGGTAGGACATCACAACCAATCCAAAAATATTCTGGTATTGAGAATTTCAAATTTTGGTATTAATGAATCTCTAAAGACGTACTATTATAATCAATGTCCATACATCAGCAACCAAACAATCTTAAAACTATATAGAGGACGAACTTGTTTCACTTCAAAATGACATTGAGCTAAGACCAAAGTTCAGAAAATCATATCAAGATTTTTGGTTGCAAACAGGAATTTCTGACCGCTACCCTGTACTGTGGAACAAAGTTAAGATGTTCTTTATTGCATTCCCAACATCATATTTAGTAGAACGGGGCTTCAGTGCAGTTGTCCAGCTTCTTTCCAAACAACGAAACAGACTGAAAATTACTGAACGTGGGGATCTAAGACTTCTTCTCAGTGACTTAAAGCCTGATGTTGAGAAGTTGGTATCTCTGCACCAAGCCCATCCTTCCCATTAACACTGATATACAGGTGGGATGTAAATTTGTAGCCTCATTTTTTTAATTGTACTGCAGCACAAATTCCCCAGGCATTGGGGGTGACTTTAAAGCAGAACAGGCCTACCTCAAATGGGAAGAAGTAGAGGGGAAAGTGCAGAATCAATTGTTTTACTATTAAAATTCTACTGCTTATTTTCTGCTGTATTATCATTAAGTTACCATTACTTATGTTTATGAAAAGTGTTTTTTTTTTTTTTTTTGCTAACTTAATAAGAACATAAGACAATGGGAGTCTGCAGAAAGCCGATTGGCCTAAGCAAGGCAGATCCCTGACCAATGAACTCGTCCAAACCACGTATTATTTGCGAAATATATACTAGTATTTACAGTTATTGCTTTTAATTCGCATTATACCCATTACGTAGTTACAGGTTGTATTCGGTTGTTTGTGTTTGTGTGGGTAGGGGGGCTCCAGTGGTGTGAGTGGGAGCCAAGGGGGCGGTAGTCCAAAAAAGTTTGGGAACCACTGCTCTAACGTCTTCCCTTCATGCTGGAAGTTTGCTCTCATTCAACCTGTCCCGAAGAAGGGTGACCGCTCTCAACCCTCCAGCTATCGTCCAATTGCTCTCATCTCTTGTATTTCTAAAGTTTTTGAAACTATTCTTGCTTCCAAATTTCTTAAGCATTTCTCTTTGCATAATCTGCTCTCAGATCGCCAGTATGGCTTCCTTAAAGGTCGCTCTACTGGTGATCTTCTTTCATATCTTACTAACTCTTGGTCATCCTCCTTTCGGGACTTCGGTGAAACTTTTTCTATTGCACTAGACATATCGAAGGCCTTCGATAAGAGTCTGGCACAAATCTTTAATTTCTAAACTACCCTCCTTCGGTTTCTATCCCTCCATTTGTGCCTTTGTCTCTAATTTCCTCTCCAGCCGTTCCATAGCTGCGGTTGTGGACGGCCATCGCTCACTTCCTCACCCTATAAACTCCGGTGTTCCTCAGGGCTCTGTCCTATCTCCTATTCTCTTTCTAATTTTTATAAATGACCTTCTCAACTGTACCTCAACTCCCATCCATTCATACGCAGACGACTCAACCTTACACTACTCCATTAGTTTTCAGAACGCCCAAGCCAGCAATTCCTCAACGACAAGCGGAATGAAGCCATAGAACACTTAAATTCGGATCTAACTACTATCTCCAATTGGGGCAGAGAAAACCTGGTTACCTTTAATACTTCCAAAACCCAATTTCTCCATCTATCTACCCGTAAGGAACTCCCTGCAGACTATCCCTTATTCTTCAACAATACAAAAATCAATCCTTCATCTTCTCTCAATATTTTTGGTGTCTCTTTTTCTTCTGCTCTCAGTTAGAAGGACCATATTACCAGTCTTGCTAAGGCAGCCTCCCAGAAGCTGGGTGTGCTCAACCGCCTTAGGGGGTTCTTTACCCCTGCACAGCTTCTTGCTCTGTACAGGGGCATAGTGCGTCCTTGTATTGAGTATTGTTCACATGTGTGGGGAGGTTTCTCTCACACCGCTCTCCTAGACAAAATTGAAAGGAAGGCCTTTCGTATCATTAACTCCCGTCCACTCACCAACTCTCTGCAATCTCTCTCTCTTCGCCGCAATGTGGCATCTCTCTCGCTATTCTATCGCTACTACAATAATCAGTGTTCCTCAGAGCTTTCCCAGTGTATACCACCTCCTTTACGTAGGGCACGTGGTACCCGTCTTGCAACACAATCCCACCCCTTCTCTGTGCAACTCTCCAACCCAAGAGTGAAACGTTACTGTTTTTCTTCTATTCAACAGCTGAGCTCTGGAACTCTCTCCCAGAATCAGTCTTTCCCTCTTCCTATGACTTAAATTGCTTCAAACTCTGTGTGTCCAGGCATTTTGGCTTGAACGTCCCTTGATTTTGGCCCTGTCACTCTTTCAACTTTGGGGGAGGCACTCGTTATAGGCAGTTCTGCCTTTTGCCTCCCTCAAAAAAAAAAAAAAAAAAAAAAAAAAAAAAAAAAAAAAAACAAGTCAGCCTCACAGGAGAGTCATTGATCACAGACCCCAGGGTAAGATTCGTGACCAAGTACAGTGACGATATTCTTATTAAAGTATCAAGTGACATACCTTACGTTCTAGTAACATTCCCTAATAGTTCCTTTCTTTCTTTACAGAGAGCCAATGTACGACAGGGAATAAGCTCAGTCCTAAGTTGTTATAATAAAAGTGCTATAGTTTAGTAATTGCTATTACTAAAAACGCCAATGCTTATAACTGTAAATACTTGAACTTACAATGACTTCCGTAATACTTACAGCCAGTCATTCCCAGTATTAACCCTATCAGTAACCCGTTTACTCAGCTACATTGCACTCCCCAACGCAGGGGACGTATAGTGCAAAGAACAAACATTATTACAATTAATAATAAGGGCTAACAGAATTCTATTTTCAAAGTAATAAATCATATAAAACCCTTACAAGTGTTTATTTGATACCTCCATACATGTTCCCCATAACAAACAGTGTTCCAGTCAACTTAGAGTTCTACAACATTACTACGGGAAATATTGAGGTAAGAGAAAATATAATTAAACCCTATTAATTAAAAGACCGCTACATAAGTGCCCAATACACATCTTAAAATCTGAAAATGAATGGGGCTAAACATGAGAGAGAAGGGGATCTAGAAAAACGACCCATCTCCCCTTAAGTATGCATAAACTACCTGCTAAAGTATTCAATTTGCCATCAGCTGGAAATATACAGACTGTAGTATGTATAATGTATATATTATATTCTGGCAACTATTAAACATTTTTTGTTTTAGCCTAGGAAGGATGTCTACCCGTTACAAGATTACAGACTATCTCAATTAGCCTTCGTAGCTACCATATATCCTTCTTTAGCTTAATAAAACCGCCTATATGCAACTGAAATATAAAACAAAAGACGTCGCCGGTACGTGTAATTTTGTTGTGTAGATAAATAATAATAATAATAATAATAATAATAATAATAAATAATAATATATAATAAATAATACAAAATAAGCCGATAACAAAGTGGAGTCGATCAGTCAATATCTATATATTCTATTATGGAAGCGGTTTGTCCAAAATGATATGGTCTACTTCATCAAGTCAATGGTCAGTTGATATTCTGGAAGCTTCCCTGGGCATGCTAGCTCGCTCTCTCTTGCTCTCCCTCTCTTTCTCATTGAATATTTTAATGTATTATTATGTTCCTTCCAACAACCTACTATACTCCTAAAATCGATTAATGGAATTTACAAACACATGTGGCAGTCCGTGGAGTCGAACCCAGGACGCTCACACCGAAAATCAACACCTTATGATGCATCGCACCACGAAGACAGTTAAAGGATGGTGGACACTGCCTACGATTTATTATGCAACTTCGAATCCTGCATATCAATCTAAGCATGTACACACATCCCAACTGCAACTCACGTAGGCTATGCATATGTGAATGGAAAGAGCAATTAATGGGGCCTTAACCACTATAGAGAGGGAAGTCCTCTCGATAAATTACCCCTGAACCAATATAAATTATTATGTTCCTTCCAACAACCAACTATACTCCTAAAATCGATTAATGAAATTTACAAACACATGTGGCAGTCCGTGGATTCGAACCCAGGACGCTCACACCTGATTGAAACCAAGGAAATAAACACGATAAATAATGGCCACCGGAATAACTAATGGTGATAACTATAGTCTGTATATTTTCAACTGACGGTAAATTGCAAAGTCACCATCAAGATTTCTCAGTTACTTTGAAGATTATGTAGTGAAATGTGGTGCTAATTATATAAACTTGGTCTTAATATGATGAATAGTAGTTTCATATTTTTCCATTAAGTGTCGAGAGATTAGCTGTTCAAGGATTAAATTTATCGTCAGCTGAAATGAAACATGGTATAATACAGACATATTGGATTGTAATAATAACATCTAGATTCCTTTATGTAATATAGTTGGGTTTTTTGTCACCAACAGAAACTGTTCAGGGATACTAAGAGCCGACACTCAGCCCATCCATCTGGTTCTATCTATTAATATTGGGTGGGCTATATTTAAGGCGGGATGGGCTTGTTTATTTGATAATTTATGTATATAATTTTATTATTTGTATTAGTTTCTTCCCTAGACCTCCACGAAAGGTCTTAATATTGACACATACTGTAAATGGGGTGAAAGGTCTTAAAATCGACAAACTAATGGGGCCAAAATCTTAACCCCTTCTGTATCTGCGACGTCTTTATCATTATAATTTGGCAACTACTAGATGATTTTATCCAGCTTAGGAAGGACGTCAACACATTTAAAGGCTGCAGACAGGAAGGGTGTCAACACATTTAAAGGCTGCAGACTATCTCATTTAATCATTTTAGCTTCCACAGATCCTTCCAAAGCTGAATGAAACCGTCTTATAGTTGCCAGAATATAATGGAAAGAACGTGTCACTCCCAAATGAGTTTGTAGCCTACAGTATATCATTTGTGAGCGAGTTACAAGTACGAGGCCTATATTGCAGGGGCCTGGGGCGAGGCTAGCCTCTGGATTTGTTCCCATGAGTGAGCCCTTGTGAAGCTGGCTGGCGCCCTGTGATATGTTGCCGTCTTGCTTGCCCTATGAATTTTATTTAGTCTTGTGTGATTAATGCAGTTTATCATAAGTTACACAATGATGAATCATATTTATTTTATCGCTTTTGTTGTTGATGAGAGCACAGGCTGCCGGAGATAATTGAGTATTCTTGCGACGCCTGGAGCCCTTCCCCGCCACGCGAGGCGTGGCCCGACTCTCGCGGCTGCAGCCGCCTGCAGGGCCCGCACTCCAGTTTCACCTCTCGCTCTGTCAACATCACTGTTTGGTGTTGGCTAGGCTTGCTACTTTCGTTTCCCTTAAATACCGCATTTGTCTATTTTGTTTCTTAGTTGATCGGAGCATAGCAGGGGCTGGAGTCATATTGAGCATATTGTTTTGTTTTAACCTATTTAGTTTAATATTGATCACTGCATTCATGCTTCTTTGGCAATCTTAGTGTATAAGCCTCTACACTGGTTTCTTATTTCTGTTTCATTATTCTGCTGCATTGTTTCACCATTATTATATGTGCATATTATTCATGGTTGATATCACGGGGGGGGATTGGGTGGCTGGACTGTTTATCTCTGTTTTTGTCAGGCCTTTGAGAGCTGAGGTTGCTGGGTGTGTAGGCTAAGCTTTTTCCACCACACAGCATCCTTTGACTCGGGTCTTATCCAACCCTTTATTGGGTGGCAGCCAGCTTCCAACTTCCCCAGGATATCAACCCTTGGACCTTGTTTAGTTTTTAGCAGCAATACATTCGGTGCAGTCAGGGACTAGGGGTGGAGCCTGTTACTAGGTGAGGTTGTCCCCATTGCATTCGATTGTATTGAGCTAACCCCAGATGATGTAAGCGATAAGACATTAAAGTTGTTTATCCCTTACAACACCACCGCCGTGCTGTGCTGAAGAGAGCCACTCGGTGTATTATTAGGGCATAGGCTAGGGATAATAGGCTTGGCACAGAGGTTTATTGTACTTGACTTTCCATGGGTTTTTGCTTTGTATTGTTCTCAATTCCTAAGCGATTGGGCATGATACAGAGTGTTCTGGGAGTCTAGTAGTGGTATGGTGGGATAATGTTGGTGCAGTATAGACTAACCTTAGAAGTTATCTCGCATACTACACACACTATGGAATACACTCGGGGACAATAGACATTTTTGTGTCTCCTTTTTGTCTATGTGATTGAGGGAGGCAAAAGGCAGAATTGCCTATAGCGAGTGCCTCCTCCATAGTTGAAAGAGTGACAGGGCCATAATCAAGGGACGATCGAGCCAAAATGTCTGGACACACAGAGTTTGAAGCAATTTAACCCTGGTGCACCATCGAGGTTGCATTTGTGCAACCAACGCATGCACAAACACGATTATTTTCGCGCCACTCAGCCCTGGCGGGCAATATCTTGGTTCTCGGACTGCGCCAGGTAGTGGTGGGCGATACCAAGGATTTTCTTTCGATACGATACCAAGTATTTTTTCACTCAGTATCGGTAGTATCGAGTACCGATACCAAGTACTTTTGTAGTTAGTATCGGTTAATATGAGTACTATACAGTATTATATTTAAAGGAGAGTAATGTGCACTTATATGTATTTTACAGATCCTTTATTATATGTATTTCAAAACGCTAACGTAAACAAAGAGCGAATGTAAAAGAATAAGAAAATAAATTGCATCTCTTAAGTAAAATTACTAATACCGGTAACTACACTGGTAAAACTTGTTAACTATAATAAAGATAAAACGAAAACACTGCGTCACTGAGATAACTGATGAATTAAAGTGAAAAAACGGTAAAAATCGCAGAACGTTTTTTAATTACGCTATATTTAGCACGTTAGCAACAACAGAGGAATCTCGTCCAAAGCTACTCATTCCTACAGAGCAGCAGATGGCACATCTGCTACTTTTTTCTTCTCCGTTAGCTAACTTTGCTGCAATGTACAGGATTGCCAGACGCTCGATAAAAGTATTTTGAAATTTGGGATAACTTTTGTTATTAGGAAATGTTCCATTACACTCAATTCTCAAGTACTCATAATACTCGATACTTTGCCTAAAGTATCGATACTTTCGATACCAGCCTGGTATCGAAAGTATCGATATTTTGGTATCGATACGCCCACCACTAGCGCCAGGGCAGTCTGAGGCATGCCTCATTGGTGAGTAGACCTACGCCGCTCCAGCTCCAGCTCAGCAAGTTTTCCGGTTGCATTGGTGCAACCGCGATAGGAAGTAATTACCTTTTGTGTTTATGCAATACTTGCATATTTAGGCAGATTGTGAGCCATATATAGTAACTAGGTCTATGATATTTTGACCGTATATGCATGTAAGCCTAATCTAACAGGATCGGCCATATTGGTTTGGGTAGGGTAGGCCTATGCTGGACTAGAGGCTCTGAAACCTGATAGGAAATATTTCGAATTTTGCAAAACTTTCACATTTGATGCTGGTATTTGAATATATTGTGGCTATATATATTTTGTTAATTAAATATGATAGAATAACTTACTTTTGCCTTAAACCTGAGAGTATACTAAGGAATGATAGATTAATGTTGTGTAGGAAGGATAATGAAAAATACCAAATGGTTATGGAGATATGGATTTTTAAAGTGGCAGCAAATGTGCAACAGCGATAGATGAATATCTCACTTTTGGAGCGATAGTGTTCCAGGGTTAAGTCATAGGAAGAGGGAAAGACTGATTCTGGGAGAGAGTTCCAGAGCTCAGCTGTTGAGTAGAAGAAAGTTTGAGAGTAACATTTCACTCTTGGGTTAGAGAGTTGCACAGAGTAGGGGTGGGATTGAGTTGCAAGACGGGTACCACGTGCCCTACGTAAAGGAGGTGGTATGCACTGGGAAAGCTCTGAGGAACACTGATTATTATAGTAGCGATAGAATAGCGAGAGAGATGCAACATTGCGGCGGAGAGAGAGAGATTGCAGAGTTGGTGAGTGGTCGGGAGTTAATGATACGAAAGGCCTTCCTTTAATAAGCAAAGAGGAAGATAACCATTTTTCCTAGAGAACCTGGGTGTCTTGGTGTTTGAGTCAGATATTAAGAGCGTGTCTGTTGCAGGGTAGTATGGTGCTGTGGGCTAGGCTATGTAAGCATCTGGTTGCCCCGGCTGCCCTCGTAACAGACGTCACTGGTACAGAAGGGGTTAAAATTTAAAAACTAATGGGGCTAAACATGAGGGAGAAGGGGGTCTAGAAAAAACGACCTATCTCCCCTTAACCGAGTTGTAAGATGGTGCGTTTCATACAAGCTTTTCCACCCACTGTAGACTACAAACAAACACAATGCCATGGGGATAAGGGACGGGGCCAATTAAAACTAAGTGTATACTACCTATTATATCCACACACACACACACACACACACACACACAATTATAATTTTTAAAGTATAAGTGTATTCGAAAGGTTAAGTGTGTGTTTATTTTAAGTGTCGTGTTTTTTATTGAATCTTAATACTATTTGAATTCAGTACACTTCATTTGATGCACCGGAAAATAGTGGTAATCAGTTGGACGGTTCTGCTCCTTGCTTCCCTCCCTCCCCAATAATGACCCCTGCTACAGACAATACCCACACGATACGTATCACGATAATGTTTGTATCGTGTTCTCCGACGTCGTGTATACAACTTCCGATATTGACGTTTTCTCTCTCTCTTTTGTTTTAGTAGATTTTTTACATACTCACAACGTCATATAATAGTAATGTAGCTCATGTATATAAAGTGTTAGGATAATATTTATATATAAATATATATTATATATACTTAAATCTAAATAAAGTTTAGTATGTATGGGTAAGATAAGACCAAATTAAAACATACATATATTTATGCTGTTTCCCAATATAAATTCTAACATTTCGTATAATCTATGAATTGTACACATACACACATACGTTTTTGCTGCATAGACAATTTTCTATGGCAAAATAATTATAGCTTACATGATAATAATACAAACCCGAATGTAGATATAGATTAAGGGGGCGGTGCTCGTTTTTCTGGACCCCTTTTTCCCTCGTGTTTGGCCCCATTAGTTTTGACATTTTAAGACGGTCGGCCCATTATTTTGGCGATTTTAACACCTTTCGCCCCACTTCGTTGTCAATTTTAAGACCTTTCGTGCAATTTAGTGTCGATTTTTTCCTGGCGAGCATTAGCGAGCCTGTCATTCTAAAAGGAACCGGCCTTCGGCTGGAAAATTTTTCTACCGAAAAATGTACAAATTTATCTTGAAATGGGGTCTAAGGGGTGTTTTTCTAAGCTTGATGGACGTCTAGCGAGGAAAAAAAAGGAAATAATTAATTAATAGACCAAAAATTCAGCCAATAGCCCCTTTAACCGATAGAAAGACATATAAAGATATACACTACTGTATATGAATACTATAGGCTTTACTATCAATATTACACTTCAGTTGCTGTACCGTACTATAGTTCAGCTAATATTACCACTCAATCACACTAACACACGCACAAACAGAGAGAGAGAGAGAGAGAGAGAGAGATATGGATGTGTGAGTGGGTGTGTGTTTGTGATTTACCTAACAGTGCGACATAAGCTAAATCATTTCTTTTAGCCCACCCTTCTATGATGATTGAGTACCTGAATCGTTCCTATAGAAGATCTGTCCAAACCAATGATTTACAACCGACGCTCGAGGCCTCCAGCAATGTCCAGGCTTCGAACTATCTCGCTTAACCATTTTTACTGCCACAAATCCTTTTTAAATTGCACAACATCGTCTTACTATAGCTAGAATAAAATTGAAAAGACGTCGCCGATATATTAGAGGTTATAGAAAATCCGTCTGACCGATGATTTACAATCGATGCTCGAGGCCGTCAAGGCAAGAGAAAAATATTGGAGTTGACCTCAGCCAGTGTCCGGAACTTGTTGAAGGGAACAAATGGACGAATTATTTATGTGGCTCTTGGTGGTTCCCTTGTTTGTATTCCACTCCAGGAATGTAGTCACTTAAACACATCGTGGACCCGCTATGTTTTGATTTTTCCAATTATATATATTTGGACTGATTTTGGGGGGAAGGGGGACTTTCTTTTCCATAAATAATATACACAGCTTTGTGGTTGATGTACCGGAAAATATAATCACAAAATCGTTTGCAAATGTATACTTCCATATTACCAGTCTTGCTAAAGCAGCCTCCCAGAAGCTAAGGGGTTCTTTACCCCTGCACAGTGCGTCTTTGTATTGAGTATTGTTCACATGTGTAGGGAGAATCCGCTCACACCGCACTCCTAGACAAATAGAAAGGAAAGCCTTTCGTATCATTAATTCCCGTCCACTCACCAACTCTGCAATCTCTCTCTCTTCGCCGCAATGTTGAATCTCTCTCGCTATTCTATCTCTACTACAAGAATCAGTGTTCCTCAGCTCTTTCCCACTGTATACCACCTCCTCTATGTAGGGTGCATAGTACCCGTCTTGCAACACAATCCCACCCCTACTCTGTGCAACACTCCAACTCAAGAGTGAAACGCTATTCTCAGTCTTTCTTCTATTCAACTACTGAACTCTGGAACTCTCTCCCAGAATCAGTCTTTCCCTCTTCCTATGACTTAAATTGCTTCAAACTCCGTGTGTCCAAGCATTTTGGCTCGAACGTCCCTTGATTTTGGCCCTGTCACTCTTTCAACTCTGAGGGAGGCACTCGCTACAGACAGTTCTGCCTTTTGTCTCCCTCACTCACATAGAAAAACAAAATAGAAATAGGTGAGATCCCCGAAGTTTGAGTGACTGAATATGACATTATTCAATCAACCCCTTCTGTGCGGCGACGAATATATCTGGCTTTACTGGTTGACATTGAACAATATTATCATGGTTGAAAAAATATACCTAGAGGTTCACTGAGTCAATATATTCTCACAGAACTATGGGTAGAAGATTGAGTTTAGTAGGAAAGAATGGTGAAGATTGGGAGTTGAATCAGTTGCTGTTTGCTGATGACACAGCATTGGTGGCGGTTTCTGAGGAGAAACTGGAGCAAGCAGTAAAAGAGTTTGGTGTGGTATGTGAGAGGAAGAAGATGAGGGTAAACGTAAATATAAGTAAAGTGATGGTATGTAATAGAGATGCTCTTAGGGTTCATCTAAATGTACGACTGGATGGGAAAATACTGGAACAAGTGGAGTATTTTATATTATCTACTATGGGTTTAAGAGGCCGTGTTACATCGTTTTTCGGGAATAACTTATTAACAAACAATTGGATCAGTATGATATTTGACACAGCATTTTTCACACCGTGCCCTAATTTTCGTGTCAATATAGTGCATTACCAAAAGTGTAGAAATAAGCCACTTGTCCCCGTGTCATGAGGTTAAAGTCACACATTAGTGACTAAGAAACGGACAAGCTACCGTGGCTTACCTGTGAGAACCACCAAACCATTATTGCTCCAGCATCAAACACGGTAGTTATCACCCACCACCCAACCCTATTATAGCCTCTAAATTCAAGTTATCTGTCAATATCAATTGTAATAAATTGATATTTATAAATATACAAACAGTATGTAATGCCGCATTCCCTTTTTTAATCGCAATTTTGAGCATTCCCCTTCTAGGGTTAATGTCTATGATAATAGTTAATATCCTTTCCGAATCACTTACATTCATTGCCAATGGTAAAATACAAGTGTTCTACCAATGAACCTCTTACATAATATATATACTTAATGTCAATGATAATAGTTAATATCCTTTCCGAATCACTTACATTCATTGCCAATGGTATAATACAAGTGTTCTACCAATGAACATCTTCCATAATATTACAATTAACCCTTTTGCTGCGGATGACGTTCTGGAACGTCCTGGCAATTTGAAGCAATTTCCAGGCTTTAAAAGCCTGTAAAACCTGTAAAAAGAGTGTTAGTGGGCGGGAGTGTGAGGGGCCCACCTCCGACCAGTATTGCCACACTTTCAGTTGGGAATTATCGTGCTGGCTCCTCAACATTATGTTTTTTTCAGCCAAATTATCGTACATGCTCCTAAAAATTATCAGTGTTTTTATCGTACATAATTATATTTATTTGTTATAATGTTAGTAATTATATGGATTAATTGAAAACTTCTAGATATTTGTTTACCAATTTTAATTTGAAAACGTCAGATTAAGGGAATACAATACACACACACACACACACACATATATATATATATATATATATATATATATATATAAAGACGAATTCCAGTAGGCTAATCAAAATGAACACAAAAATAACCGAAAGTATCTAACTGCAAAACTAAAAAAATTAACTCTGTATAGATATACTGCACTTATTACTAATTTTGGTCTTCAAAATCATCATCTGTGATGGTATGGAACAACTGTGCATGATTATTTATTTTGGTAATCATATCTTTAGAAGGGGTAAAGTCAACACATTGACCCTCCAGAAGCTTTAATGCAGCCAGATGAAAGAAGTGCTCCATTTACTGTTTTGGTTTTTAGCTTATTTCTTTGTTTGGTTTTGAATAAATTAACTTTACTAAACACCCTCTCGCATTCAGCATTTGAGTGTGGCAAACTAAGAACAGCCAATGCAAAGTTTGCAAGATCTGAAAAACTAGGCTCTTTCTGGGACACTTCACCCCAAAATTTGTCAGGAGACTTATTACTATTAATATTTATTACATCACGAAGCAATGGAAGCATTCTCCACTGATCATCCAACTTCTGAAGTAAAGAGTCATCATCTTGAGAAACAATCAAAGGAAGCTCAGATGCAAGGGGAAATACAGAAGGGGTTCTTTACCGGAATTCTGTTGATAGAGCATTTTTTGGACTAAGACAGTTTAACTTTGAAATGATAGTATCACTGAAATTATACCTCTTTTTAATTTCAGTGCATGCTACAACAAGGAAGCTTTTACACCGCTGGAAGAAATCTTGCATCAGAGCTTTTTTTCCCATTACAATGGGATTTTTCAATCCCTGCATTACTTTAACTCCTAAGTACATTTGGCTGTCACTCAGATGTCTGTCATTTCTTTCAGGATTTACAGAATTTAGATCAGTTTTCATTACGTAATTTCTATCCATAAATGACAGCAGTAGATCTCTATACAGCATGGATATTTTTTCATGGAGAACTGTTATTACTGGTTTATCCGACTGGAAGAATTTGTTGAAATCAGTGAACTTTGGAAGAACCCAGTCAAGAAACATAAAATATAATTTTATGAAAGGATCATGAAGAGTGTTGAAAATCAACTCAGCTGCTACCAGCTTCTCAGAAAGCCACATGTCTGAGAAAAACAACTTAAGTGCGGCACTCCCACTGCTCCAACAGTCTTTGAACGACACTAACTAGTGACAACCATCTTGTCTGGGAAGGATGAAGAATTTTGTGTGGTTTTAGGTCGCAGAATGCCTGAAATTGTTTGAATTCACTTTGGCGTTTGCAGCTACATTTAAAGAAACTATAAATTTCTCTGGCTAAGTCTTCACATCTAGGCAAACTCTTGCAAGCCTCACTTGCGCAAAGGTGAGCAGAGTGACAATCACATTTCATCACCACAAGTCCTGGGCAGTCACTACGAAAACGACTAGCAACAGAGTTATGCACTCCCATCATAACGCTACAACCATCTGCACCAAATCCTATCATATTTGTTAATGGTACATTATATTTCCTAAATGTTTTCATCATTCCCTCATACAAGTTTTTCCCAGTGGCACCTTTCCCAACATTTTCTGGGTCATTAGTGTTGTATACATCATAAAGTTCCCAAAATCTACTCTCCACTGACAAGGAGTCTACATCAAAATATCTGACAACAACACATGATGTTTTGATTGATCCAATATCTGTGGATTCGTCACACAGGACACTAAATTTAGTTTCTTGCAATTTCTTGGCAAGAGTTTCCTTATATGACTCACCTATGACATTGGTTACAACAGCTGTTGATTTGGTTCGTTTTAAAGAAAATTACTGTGCAATATTAGAATCTGGAAAAATATCTTTCAAGAGATCAGTTAAGTGATCTGTTACATTAACACCTAACGAGCGGCCTAGGCGGTAATTTATATGTACCGCCCAGCGGGGTGTTTTTACCCTAAATAGGGTTGTTTACGTGATCATTTTCATGCCTAAATAAGACCCAGAGCGTAAAACAAGTATCTATCCCTGAAAGGGCATAAACAGAGCTTTCCAATGACACCCCAACCATCCTTGTACGACCGCTAGTTTTCTTGCAACGATCGCGCAACACGAGTGCAAAAACCATGTAATTAGGTACTTTCCCTACATAATTCCCTGTGTAGTGAGTGTGAGGGGGGAAGGGAGGGTGGTTTTCACTTCAGTTGGCCCACCGCGGTGGTGTGCGACGGTCATAGCCTTACTACGCTCCTCACACCGCTCAGCTCTCTTTCTGCAACATTACGTGCTGAAAATGGCACACGACATAAGTTGTGAACCGCCACTTAGTCCAAATTTCTTTCACACGACATAAGTTGCGCGCCGCCAATAAAGGGTTAAAGGCAATATTGTGCTCTGCAAGAAATCCAGCAAGCTTAACTTCAGCTCTAGATGTTAAATTTTGTGATGGGTTTGTGTCTTTTTTTAAAGAACTTTGTGACTTGATGCCTGATGTTACGACCGGGGCTCGTATAAAACAAGGGCTCTTAATAATTGGACTAGGAAAGCACACAGCCACAACGGTAACACTAGATCCAACCCCTGAACTTATAATGCCGGCGCACAAAAACACCTATACCCTCCAGAGTTAAATCTGCGATAACGGGGTATCCTATAACTCAGTATACGTGCACTGCTACTACAGGCTGATGATCTCTGATACAGCCTGATCACAACAACATACAATTACGTTAATAAGGTATACTAGGAAAAGATAGAGATCTTAATTAAATCACTGCAATGATTTAATGCAAACTAGAAGGTATATTGAAAGTTACTCTAAACAATAATGAACTGTCACTCCTATACGAAAGAAAGTGAACGAAAGTCCCAAAGCATCGAGCAGGAATCTTCTGAAGAAAGTCTGATGCTGGGGTAAGATGATCGTATCAGATTTTGAACTGTTATATAAAGCAGGGTCAATATAGGACAAGTGTAGAGACAGACAGTGTCAACTGACACGGAATAACGATAAGTGCACACTAGTATTATATCCAACAACAAAAGAAGTCCTTCGTCAGGCAACTCAAAAAGCCTGCTCAGGTTGTGCAACTCAACAAAAACCAAGGCTTACAGTCAATGTGATTAAGAATGCTGCATACATAACGTAAGAGTTTATAATTCTAAACGGGTGTCTGCTAGGCTAATAAAGTCTAGCTGGGATGTCGTAGGCTAGCAAACAATGGCTGAGCAAGCGGCTCGTAGCCTAGCGAGGTCCTTAAGGCTGTGCGGCCAAATTACGTTAATTGACGGGGTGCTCTCTTGAGAGATCCAGATCGCTAGTATCTGGTTCTCTCCTGGCGACCCTCGCAAAGTCAAAACAAAACGAGTTAGCACAGTGTTGGGTGGCAGAGGCAAAAGCCCTCACTCGCAACACAGTGCTAAACTCACAAGGTACACAGTCAGAAAGACCACTTAGGCTTCCCACGTCTCCGTTGCGATTGTACAGGTTCACCGAAACCTAGTACACATCGGAAATCACAACAACAATAGCCTCACCCCAGTCTAGCATTAAATAGCCCAGCAGACCACCAAGAAGAAGGGAGGGAGACACCGTGAGTGTGTCGAACCTCTACAGACAAAATGGTAACCCCTCCAAAATGCCTAACTAAACATATAATATCTGAGAGCTTCAGCATATAATACGATGGCCGATGTATGAAATCGTGCAGAACCAAAGGGGAGTTATGATATTAAATAGAGAGGAAGAATGAGAGGCAAGAAGTTGAGAGAGAGAGAAAGTGCTCTATAGGTAGAAGTCGGGAGACAGGTAGCAAGGGGACATGTGAAGGGTATGCTGGTCAGACAAGCTCTGAGGAGAGTAACTCCTCGGGACCCCTCCAGGATCACACACAAAGGCATGGTGGTCAGCCAATCACAGGCCACTACGTCACCAGGCAGCAGGGCTGCAGAAGGTGCCAGGAACCACCAGCCAATCAAGAGGCGTGGGACGGCACGCACGCGAGCCTACAAAGCTAGGGGGGAGGCAGCACATGCATACGCACACACATACTACCACCCCACTGCCTATATTATTCTCTCTCCTTAACTATACACAATGCATCCTATGTTCTACTCATGATATAAAATGCTTCCCGTTGTCACAGACGAAAATAAAGACCACCACGGGACTGTCTGTAACAAAACGAACACTATGAAAGAAAGAACAACATTGTAGATAGACTGTAGCCAAATACACTGCCCTGGCGAGTGCTAGCGAGTGGCCAAGCGAGCGGCTGAGCCCACATGGCGTTCTGCAAAGCTGTAGGCGTCACACTGATCACTAGATGCATGTTTAAAATGTGAACCGTGTTTCTTTCCTTTAGCATGGTTTCTTATTACTGTTAACTCTGCTACCATTACTACATTGCAAACCTGGCACTTGGCTTTGACAGGATCTGAGACTCCTTGTAACCACGGTTTAAGTGCTGGATCAGCTTCCCACTCCTTTCTATAGCGTTGCTGCCGATGTGGTCCCGCTATTGATGGAGCCTGCAAGGTAAATGCTAGTCTAAATAATTATGTTGTTTTGTCTTATGTGGTTATATTTTTACATAACATCAAAACATCCCAGATATAAAGGAAAGAAACACGGTTAGGTGGAGAGTAGATACTCTTTTATACCCTTTAGTTTATTTTTGTATATATATATATATATATATATATATATATATATATATATATATATATATATATATATATATATTAAAACATCTAATATAATTTAAGTAATCTCGCCATACAATAACATATATAATATTAACACTTTCACGATCATTAGACGATTTGATACAACTTAAGAACGATCAGTGAGAATTCAAAGGGTCAAGCCTATCTCATTTAAACCTCTGGCATCCATATATCCTCCCTAATCTGAATAAAATTGTCTAATAATAACCCGAAAACCCGAAAAGGAAAAGCGTACAGATTGTGAAAGGGTTAATAAATCTCTATAGCCTACACATCATTCCTTCACTATTTAGATTCGTCCAGCCATATGGTTTTAATAATGGGATTTGCCATATAAAACAATTACCTTTGTGTGAATCCATATCACCCTTCAGCCATTTATATAAGTAAATTATGCATTATGCAACAAAATATAGTGTCCCCCAAATTAATATAATATTCTAACATACTATATAAATACCTTTCTTTTAGGTGGTGTCGCTGATGTACTGGGACTCTCACTACCACTGTCTGCCATAATGTAATCCTGTGTTTGGTTTGTTGGCTGGACAGTGGGCTCCCAGTCAGAGAAAGAGGCAATGAGGTAATGAGGGAGGAATGGGAGGGAGGGGACTCGGGGAAGCTGGGAAGGGGGTAGGGGGACTCGGGAGACGTACGTCAGGGAGGAAGTCACAGGAATGGTTCACGTGTGTTTATACGCACGATCAAGAAAGATCTATTTTAACTTTGTATTAACGTTACTATACGCATCTAAATGGAGATAAATATAATTGTATATGATATGAGTCTGCTATAATTCAATTATTTATTACTATATAATTCGGTTAATATATAAATAAGCTAGAATTTTCGTACAAACTGTACGATAATAGAAAATCCTATCGTACATCATACAATGCTTAACTTTATCGTACAAGTAGGATAATTATCGTACGTGTGGCAACACTGCCTCCGACCCTCAGAGCAGCAAGCGGCTCACTGAGGTAGACTGTGTCTCGCGCAGGTCTCTCTCTGTCTCTCACAACAGTGTAACCAAGCGAGCGAGTGCTACCAAATATATAAATATATATTATATACAGTATATACTGTATATATATCATAGATTGAGAACAACATGAAAAGGATAGGTTAACATATGCAATGGTAGTTTGATTTACTATTTGTACGCTGTATATACATTTGGATACAGTGAAAAACACTACCAATGATACAGAAAAGGACACAAAAAACACCTATACCCTCCAGAGTTAAAACTGCGATAACGGGGTATCCTATAACTCAGTATAAGTGCACTACTACTACAGGCTGATGATCTCTGATACAGCCTGATCACAACAACATACAATTACGTTAATAAGGTATACTAGGAAAAGATAGAGATCTTAATTAAATCACTGCAATGATTTAATGCAAACTAGAAGAAGGTATATTTAAAGTTACTCTAAACAATAATGAACTGTCACTCCTATACTAAAGAAAGTGAACGAAAGTCCCAAAGCATCGAGCAGGAATCTTCTGAAGAAAGTCTGATGCTGGGGTAAGATGATCGTATCGGATTTTGAACTGTTATATAAAGCAGGGTCAATATAGGACAAGTGTAGAGACAGACAGTGTCAACTGACACGGGAATAACGATAAATGCACACTAGTATTATCTCCAACAACAAAAGAAGTCCTTCGTCAGGCAACTCAAAAAACCTGCTCAGGTTGTGCAACTCAACAACAACCAAGGCTTATGGTCAACGTGAATAAGAATGCTGCATACATAACATAAGACTTTATAATTCTAAACGGGTGTCTGCTAGGCTAATAAAGTCTAGCTGGGATGTCGTAGGCTAGGAAACAATGGCTGAGCAAGCGGCTCGTAGCCTAGCGAGGTCCTTAAGACTGTGCGGCCAAATTACGTTAATTGACGGGGTGCTCTCTTGAGAGATCCAGATCGCTAGTATCTGGTTCTCTCCTGGCGACCCTCTCAACAAACGAGTTAGCACAGAGTTGGGTGGCAGAGGCAAAAGCCCTCACTCGCAACAGTGCTAAACTCACAAGGTACACAGTCAGAAAGACCACCTAGGCTTCCCACGTCTCCGTTGCGATTGTACAGGTTCAACAAAACCTAGTACACATCGGAAATCACAACAACAATGGCCTCACCCCAGTCTAGCATTAAATAGCCCAGCATACAGCCAAGGAATAGGCAGGGAGACACCGTGAGTGTGTCGAACCTCTACAGACAAAATGGTAACCCCTCCAAAATGCCTAACTAAACATATAATATCCGAGAGCTTCAGCATATAATACCACGGCCGATATATGAAATCGTGCAGAACCAAAGGGGAGTTATGATATTAAATAGAGAGGAAGAATGAGAGGTAAGAAGTTGAGAGAGAGAGAAAGTGCTCTATAGGTAGAAGTCGGTGACAGGTGGCAAGGGATATGTTAAGGGTATGCTGGTCAAACAAGCTCTGAACTTCTGAAGAGAATAGCTCCTCGGGACCCCTCCAGGATCACACACAAAGGCATGGTGGTCAGCCAATCACAGGCCGCTACGTCACCAGGCAGCGGGCCTGCAGAAGGCGCCAGGAACCACCAGCCAATCAAAACCGAGAGAAAAGACCACGCGGGCGAGCAACTCCTCCGGGAGGGAGGAGGAGGAAAAGCAACACTCACCTCCCCCACCCTGCTCGCTCGCTCTCTCTCTCTCCTTCACTACAATGCATCTTATGTTCAACTCATGATATAAAACACAATGCATTGTCACAGGCGAAAACAAAGACCACTTCTATACTGCCTGTGACATGACGATTCACAAGAAAGAAAGTACAACATTGTAGATAGACTGTAGCCCATTTCACTGCCCTGGCGAGCGCTAGTGGCTACCGGGAGGTGATTCTGCCAACGCTGGCAGGCGTCACACATATAACAATTTCGCTCCCGACCCATCCAGTTTCTAGTCTCGTTTCACACTTTTCCTTTTATCCTTCATCAACATTCCATCATTTTTCCTAACGTATAGATTAAATAAATCTATATTTCTTTCAATACATTTTCCAACAGTCTCCTACAAATGTTCTGTTCTTCCACATGATTTGGGATATGAAAGGAGAATTACTGTCATTAAAACTGTACTCTTAATTTTAGCTTTCATACTCCACATCATGCAAAAAAGCAGAACTCATGCATTAGCGCCAGCGAATTTGACAATAATCTTGACCCCTTAACTTCTTATAACTCGAAATGAATGAAAGCAATCGGGCAGACGTTTCTATCATCTGGGAAGAGTCCACCAGGAAATAGGTGTGGATATTTACAGGCAGTTTGCTCTAGGCCCTTTTGAGTTACAGAGAGGTCAGGGATAAAGATTATTGTCAAGATCGTTGGCGCTACCTTATAGGAGACTGAATATACTTCTCTTTCAGTTTTCATTAATATTTTAACATAACGGTAATCTTTCTATGTTCTCCTTAACATATTCATATATTATTAAATGGCCATATTGATGCACACAATACCCTTCTTTCTCATCAGCGTATTCTATGATTTTCTTATGTTGATATACAAACAATCTTTTAATGTAATTACCTTCATCATTATTTGTGTTGACCAACTTTTGTGTAAGTGATTTACCATATCAGCAGTAACATCAACAACTACAAATTTACAACACAAATGTAAGAAACAAAACGTGGATACAGAGAATTAATAAATCAATCATAATTTTGTATACGATGAAGATACACTCGTCGGACGCAGACATATGTAGAATGGGTGGGGAATAACGCAGGAAAGAGCTTTGATTATTATTTATTGTCTAGAGAATAAAGAATAAAGAATCAAAGCTCTTTCCTGTGTTTGCCCCCATCCAATCCATCTACCTGTCGGTACGCATCATTCACACATCAAGCATCTTCAGTAAAACGAGTATGTCTGTCTTGTGTGAAGATCAGAACAAATGTCATCTAGATTCATCAAAACTGCTTTGAACTGGTGAAATGAAGCAGGTGCCTAACCCTTTGAGGATCATGACGCGTTTTGACAATTTATTCTGGCTATTATTGGGCGATTTTATTCAGTTTTGGGAGGCCCTCTTCCAGTCAAAGGGGTAAACACTATCACAATCATCCCCCTGACTCCCACAATGATGGCCAGAATATACTGTCAAGACGCGTCATGATCTTCAAGGGGTTACATTGAGAACAATTAGGTGAAACTGATTGAATTGGTCAGAGTGGTCGAAATTGGTAGATTAATCATCGATTTGGCCGAGCTCTTGAATTGAGCCTAGTGTTTGAGTTGGTCAGTGCAGTGGCATTGGGCTGAGTAACCAAATTCCATTATATTCCGATAATTCCCTTTAAGCCGGTATCACACGAGAGCTTTCATAGTCAATATTCGACGATCAACATTGTTATGGCAACAGTTTTGGAATAATTTACACTGGTATCGGAAACTAGACTGGTGATAGATGAATTTAGGTTACCGAAATATATTAAATGTAGGCCTCATAAGCTGCCAGACCAGTGTTGAGGATAAATGTTGACGGAAAAAGCGCTCGTGTGATACCGGCTTTAGAGATAAGTGCATGTTACTTTTTAGGGAGAACATCATTGTTGTGTTGTAGTGTGAATTCCTTAGGTAAGATAAAAAGTCATATAAATTGCGAAAATTGAACATGACTTTCAAACGTAACTGCTTTGAAAGACCAGCATAGTGATAGTAATGCATGTACAACTATTTAAACTTGTGATCAATAAAAGTAATAGGTAGTACAGGTTAAATATTGTTATCTTGTTATACTGGTATTATGAGTTCTCTTCGGCTGTCATGGCAGGAAATTGATACCAAGATGATAAAATGGTTCAGCACGATACATAATGATCGGCTTGTATTGTTGGAATGAGTGACAATTAATGTTGAACTCCCATGTTGATAGTACCGGCCCACCACTTTAACCTAGAAGTTAGTTCCAGTATGAATATGGACGCCAAACTGAATACTTAAGCTCTTCATTACCTGTACCGTCCTTTTATCTTTATTCTGGCTACTATTAGGCGATTTTTTCAGTTTGCAAAGGGCATCATGCAATTAACAGGCTTCGAACGATCTCGCTTAACCCTTTTCACTACCACAGATCCTTCTTAAACAGCACACACTCGTCTAAAATAACTAGAATAATAATACAATAGCCGTCGCCGGTACAGAAGCAGACTTGGACAGATAAACATATTTTTCACAAAAATACTTTCGGTTTGATCCCTGTAGAAGGAACTTACTGTAAATAATTAATCCCATTATTGTTGCTAAAAGTGGGTGACAAAATTATACGGGATGTTGGATCTCTGCTCATCATGCTGAGCTGTAGGACAATTAGGGGACCTGAGCGAAGGCATCTGAGGGTTTCACATACTGTATATATGAAGAAATTAGAGGGGAGAGAGAGAGAGAGAGAAAGAGAATGAGAGCATGTACTCGGACTAATACACATAGGAGATAAGTACTTATAATATAAACAGTAGAGCCTAGTATTCTCTACCCTGGCACAGTGCCAATATGTATCAACATATGTTTTCCCTGACTGTCTATACAAAGACCAACAATTTTCTCTGGCTCTTCCTCCATCAGACATTCAAAGGCAATTGTCGAACTACTTTACATATATTGTTCTAGGATATATATATATATATATATATATATATATATATATATATATATATATATATATATATATATATATATATATATATATATATATATCTATATCCCCCCTGGTGCTCAGGACCGCAAATTGCATGTTAATCACGTGGCTAACCTTTTAGTAATTTGGTAAGCAAACACTTACATTGCGATCCCCATGACAATTAGGCAACGCTACGTTTTGCTAGTGGTAAAACAAATTTAATCCTTGGTAATGGTACGGTGAGTCAGGTTGTTTGACCCTCACAGTGGGAGAGGCACAAATGTTCAGTGTAGGCCCTGCTACCAGACAATAACTACGCCGCCCCAGACCATTATACCGCGTCTCTCTGTGCGGTCAAAAGTGCTGTATATGATTAGAAATAGTATATATATTATAGGGAGAAGTCGACACAATCTTTTCATTGGAGCTCATTCCAATTCGCTCAGGGCTACGGATGTGGTGCTAGGGCAACGTATATTTAGCGAAACTAGGGCGAAAATAGCCGGCTGGGTGTGGTCTCGCCTCTGCGACGAAAGAGTTAATAATACAGGCACAAGATAATTTAGATACACTGATTGTAATTATATGAGAAACTTGTTTACAACTTTCTCAGCATAAACAAAATTATATCTTTCTCATTAATAGCTTCATATTAACATCTAATCAATATATTAATGGGCTTGGTTAAAGCCGCTCAAATTAAGTGCATATTCGTCTACTTGAAATTAACTTAGAAAGTAATCCATATATGGCCAGCTTAATTAGAGTGCATAATGCATTCCAATATTGCTACAACCGTTCCCAATGTCCTCAGTCATGACAGCGACTATTAAACATTTCATTAGTCCAGGTACACGCAACTCAGGTCGTTTCATTGATTCTGGTGGCTGGAGTCGCACAGCGAAATTACAGAAACACATTGCAGCTTACACGAAAAGTTGAGATGACATGTTGGGGTAATGTTCACAATGCCTGCAGTACTCTGGCACCTGTCCTACTAGTCATACAAGCAGACAATTGATTAAGTTTATGAATGGTTCTAACAGTCAAAGGGTTTATTGATATATAGTATAGGCTATATCGATTTATTTTTAGAGAACCTTGCCACATTGAATAATATTGAATACTTAACCAGAATACAATGGAACTGTCACCATCGTACTGAAGGGATTAAGTGGGGATAGTTCACTTTTTGGTCGATTTTTCTTCATTAATTTAATATTTCTCTAGTTTCCTCCCTAGACCTCCATCAAACTTATACCAAAAAATCCATTAGATCCCCCTTCTAGTTTAATTTGTACATTTTTTGGTAGAAAAATGTATCGGCCTTCTACCAAAATTACAGGCTCACTATCGTTCGCTAGGACAAAAAATCGACACATAAATTATACGAAATGTCTTAATATTGACAAGAAAATGGGGTGAAAGGTCTTAAAATCGACAAACTAATGGGGCAAACGTCTGAAAATCTGAAAACTAATGGGGCTAAATATGAGGGAGAAAGGGCTCTAGAAAAGCGACCCATCTCAACCTTAAGTGGGATTATGTTTAGTGTGTATTCTCTCCAAGTAAGTAATGGTCTTTGAAAGGGGTGCAGCCACAGAGTGTGAGGCGAGGTTGAACGGTCAGGCTATGTAGAATGTCAGCTCATTTAAGTATTTGGGCAGTGTGTTGATGGGAGTATGGATAAAGAAGTGCGGGAGAGGGTGCAACAGGGGAAGAGGGTTATAGAAACGCTGAAAGCAATAGCAAGAAATAGGGTGGTCAGCATGGAAATAAATATATCCTTGCATGGCAGTGTGGTAATCCCGACATTGACTTACGGGAACGAAACATGGACATTGTTGGAGAGACACAAACCAAGAGTGAGAGGGGTGGAAATGAGTTACTTGAGAAGTGCGTGCAGAGTTACATGGAGGGATATAGACAGACAAAAGAGGGAGTACAAGAGTGGTGTGGTGTGGATGTAGATGTGCTGGAAAGTGTGAAAAGGAACACCTTGAGATGGTTCGGCCATGTGGAACGTATGGGAAGCGAGAGAATAACTAAGAGAGTGTATGAGAGTGAGGTGGAAGGACAAAGAGGGAGAGGTAAATCGAGTGAGAGGTGGAAGGATGGATTTAAGACGTATATGCGTGAAAGCGATGCTGGATGGAAGGAGGGTTATCGACTGACTGGGGACAGAGGTGCATGGGACGTTTCGTTCGTGGCCACCGCGTCCGACAATAGAGAGATAAATAGAAGGGTTTTTAAACCTTTAATTTTGCTGGAAATATCTAGTACCGCACACTCAGAAGCATGCACGTAAACATACACTCTCTCTGTCTGTCTCTCTCTCTCTATCTCTCGTGATATATCTGTACACATTTCTGGTATATTGTTGTATTCTGTTAAGAACCACCATCACCAACACCATTACAGAAACCTTGAGTTAATCCTATATTGGTCCAGAACTACTCGATGACTCCTCCAAACTCGCTGGAAATACATGCGAAAATCCTTGAAAATACAGAGAGAAATTAAGAGTGGACATGAGTGGGAGTGTGTTTTTTGGGTTTGCGCATGCGCGCTTAGCAATCATTAAGGGGGTAGTACTCGCTTTTTATGGACCCCCTTCTCCCTATGTTTAGCATATTAGTTTGGAGGTTTCAAGACGTTCGTTCCGTTACTTTGGCGATTTTGAGACCATTCGCCTTATTTTGTTTTCAATATTAAGACCTTTCGTGCCTTTTAGGTGTCGATTGTTTCCTGGCGAGCGATAGCAAGCCTCCAATTTTAGAAGGAATCTGCCTTCGGCCGAAAGTAGTCTAGGGGGTATTTTTCTAAGCTTGATGGTCTAGCGAGGAAACTCAAACATATATTAATAAATAAATATATAGACCAAAAACCAAGCACTACCCCCTTAAGGGGAGATTTTTAGTTTGTTTCGTAGACATCCATGAAGCTTTCATATATTACCCCAAGACCCCCCTTCGCTATAAATTAGTACATTTTTAACTATCGCTCGCCAGGAAAAAATCGACATCAATATGGCACGAAAAGTCTTAAAATTGACAGAAATGGGGCAACTATTATTAAAATCGTCAAACTAATGGGGCGAAAGTCTTAAAAGCTCAAAAGCAATGGGGGGGATAAACAGCGACAACCTTCCCCATAATGGAGTGTAAGGAACAGTAGTAGCAGGTACCGTAGCCCAGATCACAAACTGTTTAGGACACATTAGTTCACTTTCAATATTATTCATTTTTCATCCATTAACTCCTTCTGTACCGGTGACGTATTTTTCATCCATTAACTCCTTCTGTACCGGTGACGTATTTTTCATCCATTAACTCCTTCTGTACCGGTGACGTATTTTTCATCCATTAACTCCTTCTGTACCGGTGACGTATTTTTCATCCATTAACTCCTTCTGTACCGGTGACGTATTTTTCATCCATTAACTCCTTCTGTACCGGTGACGTATTTTTTCATTTTATTCTAGATATGTTTCGACGAAGTTATGCAGCTTAAGAAGGATCAGTGGTAGTCAAAGCGTTAATTGAGATATTTCGAAACCTGTTAAGGGGCAGGTATTCGCTTTTTATGGACCCCTTTCTCCCTCATGTTTAGCATATTATATGTTTTGAGATTTTAAGACGTTCGTTCCGTTAGTTTGGAAATTTTGAGACCTTACGCCTCATTTCTTTGTCAATTATTTAGACCTTTCGTACCATTTAGGTGTCGATTTTTTCCTGCGAGCGATAGCGAACCTGTAATTTTAGAAGGGTTTAAACCGGCCTTCGGCTGGGATTTTTTGTTTATAGATAAATGTACACATTCATCTTGAAAGGGAGTCTCGGGGTGTTTTTCTTTTAAGGTTGATGGAGGTCTAGCTTGGAAACTAAAAAAATATATATACTTATATAAATAGATAGGCTAAAAAAACAAGCTTAATTGCTGGAGGACCTTATACACTTATAAACTTAATACAATCGTCTACTAATAGGCGGTATATAATGATAAGGACGGAACCGGTACTGAACGGGTTAATAGTGAGAGAGAGAGAGAGAGAGAGAGAGAGAGAGAGAGAGAGAGAGAGAGAGAGAGAGAAAATTTACGTCTATTGTTGGATTCCTTATCTCTCATGAATATAATGGTATAGTCTCAAGTTAACCCTTTCTGTACCAGCGACGTGTGTTGTATTATTTTAGTGTAGCTATATTTAGACGATATTATGTAGCTTAGGAAGGTTCTATGGTAGTTAATAGGGTTGGTGGAGATAGTTTTAAGTCTTATTATTGCTAGAGGTCCCTTTGCAAGTTCAATAAAATCGTTTAGGCCTAATAGTTGCCAAAATATGATGAAAAAGACGTCCCTGGTACTGTAGGGGTTAACCCGTTCAGTACATGTCGCCTTATTCTGGCGACTGTCAGAATATTTTATTCAGTTTAAAAAGGGCCTTCAGCAACTAACAGGCTTCGAACTATCTCACTCAACCCTTTTTACTACCAAATATTTTTTTAAATCGCACACAATCTTCTAAATGTAGCTAAACTATATTAGAAAAGACGTCGGCGGTACAGAAAGGGTTAAACCAAAGAGATCAGTATATATAAGCCGATATATTCATTGGAAAGGGATGCCCGAGAGTAAAGCCGGAGTCACACGAGCCCTTTTTCGAGTAATTTTTACGGGCAATTGTGGTCAGGAAGCTTTAAATTTTTTTTTTTTTTTATCAGATTTCAGCCGGCTAACTTAATCTACCTTCAATCTAGTTGCCGATACCAGTGCGAAAAAGTCCCGAAATAATATGAGAAAAAACTTGCTCATGGAAAATTGATGGAAAAAGCGCTCGTGTGACAGCGGCTTAAAGGCAGTGTCACACGAGCTCTTTTCCGAGCAATTGTAGTCTGGCAGTTATTAAATCTCAGTTATATCAGAATTGAGCCACCTAACAATATACTTTCAGTCTAATTTCCGATTCCAATGTGAAAGAACCTCAATATACTACGAGAAATCCTTGCTCATCGAAAATATCCGGAAAAAGCGCTCGTGTGACACCGGCTTACGAAGCTTACATTATGACGGCACATAGTCTGGCAAACCAATGATCAGTCAGTCAGTCAGTCAATCAGTAGCCAGCATTTACTCCCACAAGGGGTAGGGAGGATCAGCAAGAGACACAAGATAGGAAATAAGAGGTCACAGTAGAAGAACACAAAACCAGCGCACAACCAATGATCACAATACTGTATATGACGTCACCAGTCCCCTAGTAAATGTACAGTATATACCATACTTTAAATAATGCATTCCTAATTTATGTACATTATTGTATTATGCATAATGCATATGGTTTATCATATATATTTCAGACATTGTTTACATAAGAACATAAGAACATAAGAAAATGGGAGTCTGCAGAAAGCCGATTGGCCTAAGCAAGGCAGATCCCTGTCTCACACAACCCCAATTATAGGCTCAACACTCTAATACCCTGAGGATCATCTTACCAAAACGGTTAGAGATTAACGCAGGATTACGGGGGTCTGCAGAGCGCTGATTGGCCCAACCCTGCTGATCCCCCTTCAGACCCAACCCTTCTCGTCCATATGCTTATCCAATTTTATCTTAAAGCTCCCTACCGTTTTTAATCCCACTATAGCACTTGGTAGTCCATTCCACCCATCTACAACTCTGTTACCAAACCAATATTTGCCTATATCTTTTCTGAAACGAAATTTATCTAATTTGAAACCAATGGTACGAGTTCGCTATCACTGAGCTTTAGTACATTTGTCATGTCCCCTTTGTTAATCCCAACTCACTTGAACACCTCTATCATATCCCCTCTAACTCTGCGTCTCTCTAACGAATGTAAGCCTAATTTCTTCAACCTTTCTTTATACGGAAGATTTCTAATATTATGGATAATTTTTGTCATTCTACGTTGTACTCTCTCAAAGGAGTACAAAGGAGTACAAAGGAAATCAAGCAACAACATATCTAGTGACCCTTCTAGGTTGCTTGTCCTCCAAAACACTGAGGATCAAGTGTCCAAACAGTGGTTTAGAGTGGGTAAGGGAACATTGGAAAGGGAACTACTGCCCTGCCACTAACGTGGCAGGACTAGGAAGTTAGTAGGGGACAGATGGGTTAGTAACTGAGGGGAGGATAAAGTTATTCATTTACAAACGCAGTCAGTCGCGGGTTTGATGCGAGATATTTGTCTAGGCGGAATTTAAATGAATCAACGGTGCTGCAGTCTATAACGTCTCGGGGAAGCCCATTCCACAAGTTGACAACTCGATTGAAGAAGAAATTCTTAGATTCGTGCGAGTTAAAAGATTTACCAATAATTTTGCAACCGTTTCCCCGCGTGTAATTAGATTGGTCGATAGTGAAGTACTTACTACAGTTCATATTGTCGATGCCTTTGATGATTTTGAACACTTGAATTAAGTCGCCTCTTAATCTGCGCTGGGTTAAAGGAAATAGATTTAATTCTCTAAGACGCTCTTCGTATGGTTTGTTCTTTAGGCTAGGTATCATTTTGGTAACTCTACGTTGAACTCGTTCTAGCTTGTTTATATCTTTTTGGTAATAAGGGCACCAGGATTGAACGCAGTATTCCAGAAGAGGGCGGACTAAGGAATTGTAAAGGGTTAGGATAACTTCTTTGGATTTATGCTCAAATGACCTGCCTATAAAGCCAATTATTTTGTTTGCCTTCTTAACAACTTCTGAACATTGTTGACTCGGTTTTAGGTTACTCGATATTGTTACTCCCAGATCAGTTTCTCTGTTTACATTCTTAAGCGGAGTGCCATTCATCGAATAGTTTGCTTTCTCATTTAGGTATCCGACATGTAGTACTTTACATTTATCCGCATTGAAACTCATTTGCCAAATTTGGGCCCAACATGACAATTTATCTAGATTGTGTTGCATATCGTCAACTTGTTCTTTTGAGAGTACGCTATTTGCAATTTTTGTATCGTCAGCAAATTTTGAGATTGTGCAGGTGAGACCCTCATCTATGTCGTTGATGTAAATTAGAAAGAGAATTGGTCCTAGTACCGATCCCTGGGGTACCCCGCTACTTACATTGGTCCATTTAGATGCCTTACCGTTTATGACTACCCTTTGCTTTCTGTTGCTGAGCCAATTTTCTATCCATTTCAACACACCGTCTTGTATTCCATGCGCTTTTAGTTTTAGCAGTAAACGTTTGTGGGGAACTTTGTCAAAGGCCTTTTGAAAATCAAGGTATATAATATCTACAGCTTTACTCTCATCGTAGAGGTTGAGGATATCGTGGAAGAAGTCTAAGAGGTTTGTTAAACAGGAACGTTTTTTACGAAAGCCGTGTTGAGTATCTTTAAGTATGTTATTTTCCTCCAAGTGATTTACGAGTCTGTCTCGTATGACCGTTTCTAGCATTTTACATACAACTGAGGTTAAGCTAATTGGACGATAGTTACAGGGTAGGGATTTGCTGCCTTTTTTGAATATCGGTGTTACGTTGGCTAGCTTCCACTGATCAGGCATAGTTCCAGACTGCAAGGATTTATTGAATAGTAATGTCAGTGGTTTGGAGAGCTCATTCTTAGCTTCCTTTAGAACTCTAGGCGAGATTGTATCAGGTCCTGGCGTTTTATTTACCTTGAGTTTATCTAAACAATTCAATACTTCTCTCTCTGTAACGGTGATATTGCTTAGAACATCTGAATTATCAATCTGAATCGGCGATGGTGTAGGGATATCACTGAGGTCTTCTGTTGTAAAAACTGATGCAAAGAAGGTATTGAGGGCATTACTCATTTGTACTTCGTCTTTGGTGTATTCTCCTTTTCATCGACTAACGGTCCAACAGTTGAAGTAACTACTTTTTTCTTTCTGATATAACTATAGAATTCTTTCGGGTTTGTTTTACTTTGATTCGCAATATGTAACTCTAAGGTCTTTTTACTTTGCTTAATTAACTTTTTGGCTTTGCGTCGTAGCTCTACAAATTTCACCCGTTCTTCGTCATTTTGTGAGGATTTTAATCTATCATTAGCAAATTTTTTTAGCAAGCAGGCAGTTTGAAATATCTTTATTCCACCATTTGGGCTTATTATTATGGCCTGGACGCCGTATTTTCGATGGTATGCAGTCTTGCACTGCTTTTAGGTAAGTGGTTTCGAATAACTTCCAAGATGTATTTATGTCGTTATTGTTAATTAAAAAGCTCCAGTCAGTTTCTTTAAACATAGCTCTAAGTTTATGGAAGTTTGCTTTCTTGAAATTAGGGACTTTTTCGATGCTACTATTTGGTTCGTTACTAGTAAACTTTAAAGTGAAAGTTATCGTACGATGGTCGCTGTTACTGAATTCATCACCAACATTCAAATTCTCTATCAATTCTTCTTTTGTTGCAAGTACAATGTCAAGAACGTTATTACCACGGGTCGGCATTCGAACAAATTGATAAAGCGAACTCTCTTGCAAGTTCGTATACAAGTCATGTCCGGAGTGTGAAGTAAGAGTATCGCCCCACTTGGTCACAGGTAAATTAAAGTCGCCAAAAATTACGGTATCTTGTGAGTTACTTACATCTGCAATTTGTTCGTAAATTTCTCGGTCAGTTTGCACTGATTGAGCTGGAGGTCTGTATATTAACGCAAGTATTATTTTTGTACCTTTATTATTCTTTATTAGCACAAAAGATGTGTCGACGTTCACAATTTGAGGTTTTGACACGAGGGTCGGGTTAAGACTTTCTTTGATATAAAATAAAACGCCACCTCCATTTTTATTTATTCGGCTGTTCTCAAACATTACATAACCGGGAAGTGAATACTCTGCTAAAAAGTCTCTATCTTGTGTATTGAGCCAAGATTCTGTTATGCCAATCACATCATAATTTTCTGTAAACACTAGTTCCTCTAAATCTGAAAATTTATTGCGTATGCTACGAGCGTTTGCATAGAAAACCTTTAAAGTTGCGGTTTTAGAACTCGCAGATCGTTCTTTCATCGAATTTTTGGTTCTGGTCGGATCTACATTTACATTCATGGCTGTCCTCGGTCCTCGGTCGTTATCCCTGACGGTTTTGAATTTGGGTCGTGTTGGTGGAGCTTTATCCAAATTCGCGGTTCTTGACGGATTAGTATTTAATTCCTTTGTAGATTGCCGTCCTCGCTGTCTTCGGTCCTCCTTCCTGGTTGTCCTGTGCTGAGTCGATTTCTTCTCCGAAAATCCTTCACCGCATCGTTGAGAAGACGCCCAAAACGCGCTGCTCCCACCTGGTTCAGATGAACTCCATCATCCGAAAACAAATAGTCATCGTAGTAGAAATTGTCCCAGGTGTCGACGAATCCCACGTTCTCCTTCCTGCAGAGGTTTGCTAGACAACGATTTGATGAATCTATGTCCATTCTGTAATAAGGACACCAAAATTGAACAGCATAATCCATATGGGGTCTCACTAATGACAAGTAAAGTTTTAAGATAACATCAGCAGTTCTGTTACTCACACTCCTAGAGATGAACCCGAGAATCCTGTTTGCCTTGTTTCGAACGCTTATACACTGTTGGCTAGGCTTCAAATCATTGCTAACAAACACACCTAGATCTTTCTCACAATTCGAGTTTTCTAATTCCATATTAGCTAGTTTATATTTAACATTTGTATGCATCTTCCCTATCTTTAATACCTTGCATTTGTCAATGTTAAACTTCATCTGCCAATTTACTGACCATTCGTGTAAGGTATCTAGATCCCTTTGGAGGCACTCTATATCTCTATCTGAATCAATTGTTCTCCCCATTTTGGTATCGTCTGCAAATTTACTTATCCTACTAGTTATACCTAAATCAAGGTCATTTATGTATATAACACACAACAGAGGACCTAATACAGATCCCTGGGGGACACCTTTTGACTGCTCCCCATTCTGACTTCGTACCATTTATGCTGACTCTCTGCTTCCTACCAATTAGCCATGACCTAATCCATCCCAACAACGCCCCACCTATTCCATGCGCCTCAACCTTTCTCATCAATCTCTCATGGGGGACTCTGTCGAAAGCTTTACTGAAATCTAAATATATTATATCATATGACTTGTCATTATCTACTGCTTCATATACCTCTGAGAAAAAACTAAGCAAATTAGTAAGGCAAGAACGTCCCTGAGTGAATCCATGCGGAGAAGAATTTATTAAATTAAATGTATCTAAGTGGTTTCTAATTTTACTAGCAATAATTGACTCTAGTAGCTTTCCTATGATTGATGTAAGACTAATGGGACGGTAATTGGATGCTATTGATTTGTCACCTTTTTTGAAGATCGGAACTACGTTTGCAAGCTTCCAAGCTTCTGGAACTATACCTGTCTCCAATGACTTGTTAAATATTTTGTTTAATGGATAACTTAACTCATCCCTACATTCTTTTAATACTCTAGCATATACCTCATCAGGACCAGGCGATTTATGAGGTTTCAGTCTGTCAATTTCCTTAAGCACATCATTTTTACTTATAGTAACCGTACTTAACCTATTTTCTATACTATCGCTATATACCTTACGGACTTCTGGAAACTGTGCCATTTGCTTCTTTATTATCTTCCGTAAATTAATTGGTTGATTTTTTAAAATTTAGGATAATGTTGTCTATAATGTTGGCATTAGTTCGGTGTACTGATGATCACTGGTTCATAACCTAGATGTATAATAATTGTTATGTTATTAGCAGGATATATATATATTTTGTTTGTCTTCTATATTCCAACTACTCCCTCTCGGGCATAGGCTGATAGCCTTTATACTCTACTGCTGAACACGGTGAGGCCCGTGAGGTCTTGCTCCAGTCTAGGGAGTGAGACATGCGAAGCTTCACGGCTCGAAGCAACTCCATCTCTGAAGCCGCCTCGCCTCTGCGCTTCACAATCTCTTCCCCCCACACTCGGACCCTCACTCTCAGAACGCCACCTATTGAGCAATTAACTCACTAGGCTTTGCCCCCCTGTAGCATATTTTTGAATATGGGAATATTCATACAATGCTATTTAATCAGGGAACAATGAGTGATTTTATTTTTTTGGCATTTCGGTGTGCTGTGGTAATGCACAAATTCCATCCCAATAATATCTTCCCATTGACATATTGGGATTCGAACCCGGGTCCATTGGATTACCAGTCCAGTGGCAAGACCACTCTGCCACACCTCCCATATATATTATGTATATATACAGTATATATATATATATATATATATATATATATATATATATATATATATATATATATACATATATATACGTACATAATGTATATATATATATATATATATATACATATATATATATATATATATATATTGTTACGAATCTGGACCTCAGTTGCTTAGAGACGGTATACGAAAATAATGACTAATGCAAATGCACCTTGTCTCTCTACCAAACAACACCACGACGCAACAGGTAAGAGCTTTATGAACGCTTCCAGGCTCTTCTCAGGGCTTTAGGTGCACACTGCCCTGCTCCTATTCTGAATAATAAGTAGAACAGAAACACTCATGTAACTTACTAGCTACGAGAACTCGAAACCAACACCGGGATTAGCAATGCTGGGTTGGATAATCAAAACAGTTAAATACATATAGGCTACCAGCAGACATCAACAAAAAAAAAAGAGTGCAGGTGTACTTCGAGCATAACAGGCTATGCGCGCCCTCGACAATACTAAACCGTGCGCAAACCAGCCAACGGTAATCCACTCTCAACCCAAGAGAGTTGCACATAATAATATTGCAGATAAGAATTCATGTTCTAACAATACAAGGCAGTGTCCTATTATGACTACTAACCTCGGGGTGATATTAGTGGAAGCAAGTTGCCCTGACCACCTCTAATATCACACCAATATATCCTGCTTCAACCTGGGCCCCCCAGTGAGTTACCGCCCAAACAATGAACTCTTACACCTCCCACACTCACTTAACTACGGGGTGGGGGTACAAACTGAAGCTGGATTCCTAATTAATATTAAACACTCCGTTGCCTCAGTTCGAAACCCGAGATAGGGAACACACAAGTGCTGGGGCAGAACCGTCAAGGTTGTTACCAGGTCCTAAGCACGAACACTGGGAAAAATATGTAGGGGTTATGGATGTGTGTGTGTGTGTGGACTGTCTATGGGATTAACAGTGCTTATTAGTAAGGACCCCGGCAAACCTCCCAGCTCTAACCTATCACGAATCCCGAAGTAGCCACCGAAGGTACAGAACATATGATAAAACAAGGGAAATATAGTAAAATGCTGATCAGAGGAAAGGAATAATAAAAAGGAAGAAATGGATGTCTAGGATTCTCTGTTAACCCGGGAGCTGCGGGGAGACTCTTAAGAGTTCCCCCGGCGCACTGCGGGGAGACTCTTAAGAGTCAGAGAAAATAAAAATCAACTTTTGACATCGAAAAAAAAATTTTTTTTTATATTTTTTTGTTTTTATTTTTTATTTTTTTTTTGGCCCCTGGGCCATGCAAAATCTCAGTCCTCTACCTCCCCTCCTTCCCCACTTTCCTCCTCTCCTTCAGTTATCACCTATTTTCCCTGTTATTCCCTTATTCTGAGGTATATTTTCGTGCTAACATTAGAAATCCGATTGGAGGGTGTGGTCATCACTGATAGCAAGCGAGTGCAAGAGAGAGAGAGAGTATCGATCGACTGTGTCTCAGTGGCCTTGGGGGAAATTGGCGGGAAAGCAGATTGCCTCACCCATACATTATACAACTCGCGGGCTATATCTCCGATTTTGACCATCCAAACGCTGTTTTCACTCGTTTTATTGTTGTTTCAGGTTAATACCTTATAATCAACCCATAATAGGCGCATATGGATAAGTATTAATGCTATTAATGGCACAATGAATATTTTAGTGGCGGAAACACCTCAAATACGTCAGCACAGGGGGACGTTTCCAATTACCCCCATGCGCACTTCAGAGGTTAATTGTGTTACGTTACTCTTATGCAAACAAGGAAAAATAAACAGGGCAGACTGATGGGTCACGAGAGAGAAGGGGACACCAACTATCTAGTCTGGCCGCCAACGAGAGAATGAGAATGAGGGTACCGGATGTTGCAGAGCACCGCGGAGGCCAGCCTCAAACGAAGCCACACGATATGATAAGACACTTCACAAGAATAACTTGTACTAAAGTATTCCTGTGTTAACAACTTAACTAAAACAGTGTGGCAGATAAAATAAAGTACATCTTTATATTGTAACACAAGTGAACTTGCAATGATCACATAATTAAATAAACTCGTGTTGCTTAGCAACCTTACCTCCCGCGAGGGAAGAGCAACAAGCTGTCAACACCTCCCTCGCCAGCCACACTAGCTAGCAAACCACACGTTGCCGCTTAACTAACAACTGGTTAGACGAAACTGATAACACTCTATGGGCTCATTCTACACAAATGTTTATTGAGACAAAACTGCTTAGAGGCACGGCAAAACTAGTCATGTGTAATTGCAAGGGTATCGGAGTGAAACTCACAATACCAGGTCTTTCTAATACTAGACTTGGCACAGCTGCTTTAATAAATCTGGTGCCAGTTGAGTCTAGCTACTCATAAAAGACCCAATAGACCCTGGTCATTGTGACACCCTCACACAGGGGGGGGGGGGGGGGGGTTTTGAAGCTTTGAAACAAAACTTTCATCAGTTTACAACTGCAAAATATTTACATTGACAGTCTTTTGTATTTGTATATTTTATATATTTTTTTAACATGAGTAAATATGACTTACTTACTAAATAGCCTCGTGCTCTCCTATCATTCCTCAGAGGACTCACTGGACAAACAGTCTGCCAGGACATTATCCACACCACGGATGTACCTAACATCGAGATGATATTCTTGCAACATCAAACTCGAGCGAGTAAGTCTCTGGTTCTTGTCACTGAGCCTATTAAGAAACTGCAGAGGATGATGGGCAGAGTAGCTTCTGACAATGGGGCCCATATGGTAGCAAATAAACAGCGAAATGGTATAAACTCAAAATAATAGCTAGCAACTCCCTCTCGATCATAGAATAATTCTTGTGTGCTCGGTTAAACTTTTTCGAAAAGTAGAAAAGGGGGTGCTCAACATTATCCATGTAGACTAAACAATTGGGGACATCATACACCAACCCTGCCCATTAACCGCTGAAAGGTGGCGGGAGCATTTTTCAAGCCGTAAGGCATTACCTGGCACTGATACACTCCTCCCCCCACCACAAAACTAGCGATTTTCTTGGCACGTTCTGGTAGTGGGACTTGCAAATAGCCTTTAACTAAGTCCACTTTTATGATGCACGTGGCTGCCCCAATCTTGTCTACCGAGTCATCAACTCTCGGTAAAGGGTAGGTATCTGTCTTGGAGAGTAAATTTACTTTGCAAGGTGGTAATTTTATAGGCTTGTTCTCTCCCACATCGATGTTATGCACCGCCCAAGATGTCAAACCTGGTGCATCCCCGAACGCGTGTGGATAAGCCCAGAAGGTAGTAAACATCTCCTCAACCCTTTCCGGAGGTAAATGGGTCAATTTCTCCCGCAGGGCCAGGTACCCGTTCTCTGCCCATGTCCCAGCCGGCACAGCCTCACCTGGGAAAAGCTCCCTCTCCTCCTCCTGCTCCTCCTTCATGCCTTCTACAACCAGGACAGGGCAACGAGACACGGCATCCTGGTCCCTGGGACCGGAGAATTGGGGAGAGTACAGAGGGGGGTTGAGAGGCACTGCAGGAGCCTTGCCTGGCGTTCCCACAATGCATGAACCGCTAGCCCCGAGATCTGGGTTATCCAACCACCATCCACCAGGCCCGGGCTCACCCTGCACCTCCGACTCCAACTCTCCAGTCAATAACATAGGCAAGAAATTGACCGGATCTGACTCAACTTTCTCTACTGACCCGTTCTGAGCGGATACAGTAGCACAAACTGCCTCAGACAACTCCCCGTAACATGGCAGAGCTGATGGGTCTTACGTCTGCCTGGATTACTATCCCCGACCTAAGAAAACAAGTGTGTTAATAAAGCATCACTCTGCGGCGCCTCACCAATCTCCCCCGGTGCCACGGTGGTAAGATTAGGTATAGCCTCCAAGTCGGTCTGATTCGATGATACAGGATCAACCGGTCCTCCCGTAGAGACCCGATCGCTCCCTTCAGTATCACCTCTGGCACCGGGTGAAACGAGTGAGGAGCTTTCCATTGAGCCTTCCTCCTCGTCCTGCACACCCTTGGCACCCTGCAGATCAGTCGAATATATGGGTGATGCAGATTCATTGCTGTACATCCCCTCGATCAGTTCTATCTCCTCCCCTAACAATTCCTCCGGCTGTGCAACCTGGGCCATAGATCTTGTGACCGCACACACCGGAAACAAATCGGGAGGCAGCTTCTTAGCCTCCTTGTTCCTCTCCTCCGGCTGTACCTGCTCCGACACCACTACCAGAGGTGGAAAGACTACTCCCTGCCATATCTGCTCCAAGAAGAAAATCAATCCCCTTCACAGGTAATGTGTTCACGACCGCTACCTTCGCCGTCGCCGTGACTACAGGACACCTAAGATGAACAGGAAGAGGCTATAACAGGCCGCAGTGTTTACACCTCGACATAACACAAACTCGTCAGATTTTATCGGCTTCCCCGTCAAGTTCAAACACATGAACTGCTTAGCTCCCGAATCCCTAAGAACTTTGACTGGATACACCTTCCCACACAGCTCTACTTCACCCTCATGAACGAAAGCCTGGCACCAAGTGAGCGAGGCTTCTGGACCTGCATTGCTACCTAGTTGAGACACTTTGTAGGGGGCAGACTGTGCCACGGCCGTTGGCACCCCATGCTTCACCCTTCGGTCTGCCTCCAACCTCGGTAACAAAGATTCATCCCTCCTCCCTGGATACCAACCACTAACGACACAGGCTTAGCAAGCGCTGCAGAAGACTTTGCCTGGGGACAGTTTGGTTTAATATGTCCGGTCTGTTTACACCCATAACACCTAACAACATTGGAATCAGGTCGGGCTGAATTTGGTGATCTTCGTCTGTCTCCACCATTATTATTACGTGTGGGACCAGGGCAACTAATACTGTACCCTCCGCTTCCACCTGCTCGGTACTTCTCGTCACGTGCAGTCGTGGGGGGGGGGGTATATCTGGCACGATCAGTAAAACCCTTGGTTGCTAACACTCGATCGTCAGCCCACACGGCAGCATCAGACAGCTTGCCGGGGCGCTTCTCACGGATCTTTTGGCATATCTCTCTGTTGACATTGTTGGTAAAGTGTTCTAGCAGGAAAAGCTCAATTGCCTCATTTACATTGGTTACATTTTCACTCAAAAGCCAACGAGACAAACAATCACGGAGGTAGGCTACTTAGCAAACTCAACATGAGTATGATTAGGCTTCTTCCTTGCATTACGAAATTTAAGGCGATAGGCTTCTGGTCTGAGTTCATAAGCCTTAAGGATAGCCTGCTTTAAATTATCATACTCTGCTAAGTCCTCCACTGACATCCTATCATATGCCTGGTAACCTGGTTCTGTGCCGCCCAGCCAGCGGCAGCAGTAGAGTGTAAAGGATAAAAATGGGGTTGAGTAAGTTGGGGCACACCAGAGGGCACGTCAGGCAACAACGGGGGATTAAACAGTAGGACAGGTAAACTGGGAAGACGTTATGCTCTCATTAAAAGGACTGGGTGTGCGCGGCGGAGAGCGTGCAGGTGTGATATAGCCTCCTGCCGGCACAGTTGTTGGCTCAGCCTCCTCTTGAACGTCATAATAATACTGCCATATATACAGCTGACATGCTTCCCTCGTGGTAAGAAGAGACCCCTCTACTCCCAACACTGTTGCTATCAACCTCAATTCCTCCACCCTTCTCAACTGCATTTGTGCCCATTCTGGAGAACTCCGAAGGAACAATCTCGCATCCTCCTCACTGGTGATATGTAACGGCACGACATTCTCCCCCTCCTCTCTTGCTTGTTGTTCAGACATAATAAAATATAAATGCAAGACACCTATTCTAAAAAAAATTGCTCTGATCAAAATAAATCTTATTAATACTGCTGGTGCTATTCTGATTATCCTAGGCAAGGTCGCCACTGCTACGAATCTGGACCTCAGTTACTTAGAGACGGTATACGAAAATAATGACTAATGCAAATGCACCTTGTCTCTCTACCAAACAACACCACGACGCAACAGGTAAGAGCTTTATGAACGCTTCCAGGCTCTTCTCAGGGCTTTAGGTGCACACTGCCCTGCTCCTATTCTGAATAATAAGTAGAACAGAAATACTCATGTAACTTACTAGCTACGAGAACTCGAAACCAACACCGGGATTAGCAATGCTGGGTTGGATAATCAAAACAGTTAAATACATATAGGCTACCAGCAGACATCAACGAAAAAAAGAGTGCAGGTGTACTTCGAGCATAACAGGCTATGCGCGCCCTCGACAATACTAAACCGTGCGCAAACCAGCCAACGGTAATCCACTCTCAACCCAAGAGAGTTGCACATAATAATATTCCATATAAGAATTTTCTAACAATACAAGGCAGTGTCCTAATATGACTACTAACCTCGGGGTGATATTAGTGGAAGCAAGTTGCCCTGACCACCTCTAATATCACACCAATATATCCTGCTTCAACCTGGGCCCCCCAGTGAGTTACCTCCCACACTCACTTAACTACGGGGGGGGGGGGGGGGGTACAGACTGAAGCTGGGTTCCTAATTAATATTAAACACTCCGTTGCCTCAGTTCGAAACCCGAGATAGGGAACACACAAGTGCTGGGGCAGAACCGTCAAGGTTGTTACCGGGTCCTAAGCACGACCACTGGGAAAAATATGTAGGGGTTATGGATGTGTGTGTGTGTGTGTGTGGACTGTCTATGGGATTAACAGTGCTTATTAGTAAGGACCCCGGCAAACCTCCCAGCTCTAACCTATCACGAATCCCGAAGTAGCCACCGAAGGTACAGAACATAATCAGTATGATAAAACAAGGGAAATATAGTAAAATGCTGATCAGAGGAAAGGAATAATAAAAAGGAAGAAATGGATGTCTAGGATTCTCTGTTAATTATGTTACGTTACTCTTATGCAAGCAAGGAAAAATAAACAGGGCAGACTGATGGGTCACGAGAGAGAAGGGGACACCAACTATCTAGTCTGGCCGCCAGCGGCCAACGAGAGAATGAGAATGATGGTACTGGATGTTGCAGAGCACCGCGGAGGCCAGCCTCAAACGAAGCCACACGATACGATAAGACACTTCACAAGAATAACTTGTACTAAAGTATTCCTGTGTTAACAACTTAACTAAAACAGTGTGGCAGATAAAATAAAGTACATCTTTATATTGTAACACAACTGAACTTGCAATGATTACATAATTAAATAAACTCGTGTTGCTTAGCAACCTTACCTCCCGCGAGGCAAGAGCAACAAGCTGTCAACACCTCCCTCGCCAGCCACACTAGCTAGCAAACCACACGTTGCCGCTTAACTAACAACTGGTTAGACGAAACTGATAACACTCTATGGGCTCATTCTACACAAATGTTTATTGAGACAAAACTGCTTAGAGGCACGGCAAAACTAGTCATGTGTAATTGGAAGGGTATCGGAGTGAAACTCACAATACCAGGTCTTTCTAATACTAGACTTGGCACAGCTGCTTTAATAAATCTGGTGCCAGTCGAGTCTAGCTACTCATAAAAGACCCTATAGAGTATAGACCCTGGTCATTGTGACAATATACTGTATATATATATATATATACATATATATATATATATATATATATATATATATATATATATATATATATATTAAACTAAATACAATCGTCTAATAGCCAGAGTAAAGATAAAAGGACGGCACCGGTATTCAAAGGGTTAAATACAGAAGCACCCGGGTCTGATAATACCATTAGCCTACCCACAGTAAATTACACCACCAACTTAATGGGCCATTCTTAGCCTGAGCTGAATCAAGGCTACCATTATATCAAGTAATTAGGCCTTTGGGTTACTGGCTGGGAGGAAACAAACGAGTTAAACTAACTGCCAAAGTCAACCACTTGTGCTGTATGTACTTTACTGGGTATTGTGCTGAAGATATTACCACCAACAGAAACAATAATTTTAGAGTTGGATTTTTGTAATTCATTACAGTAGTTATTAGTATTATATATATATATATATATCAAATACACGTGAGCCACTAAATGTATATACCGGTATATATATATATATATATATATATTTTTTTTTTTTTTTTTTTTTTTACTGGTACAGAATGGGATAACCTTGGTGAGTTGTATATAGTGTTGTGTGAACGGAATTACTGGTACAGAATGGGATAACCTTGGTGAGTTGTATATAGTGTTGTGTGAACGGAATTACTGGTACAGAATGGGATAACCTTGGTGAGTTGTATATAGTGTTGTGTGAACGGAATTAAGGGGGAAGGGTATATTTTTTGTTTGATTTTGTCATATATTTATTTGTTTCTTTATTTTCCTCCCTAGACCTCCATCAAACTTTTACAAAAACATCCATTTCGAGATTAATTCGTACATTTTTCGATAGAAAAATTTCACGGCCGAAGGCTTGTTCCTCACCAATTACAGGCTCGCTATCGCTCGCCAGGAATATCAATCGACACCTAAAGGGGACTAAAGGTTTTAATAGTGACAAAGAAATGAGGCGAAAGGTCTTAAAATCGACAAACTAATAGGGCATATGTCTTAAAATGTCAAAACTAATGGGGATACGCATGAGGGAGAAAGGGGACCAGAAAAAATGGCTCATCTCACCTTAACACCTAACGAGCGGCCTAGGCGGTAAATAATATGTAGCCACCAGCGGGGTGTTTTTACCCAAAATAGGGCTGTTTACGTGATCATTTTCATGCCTAAATAAGACCCAGAGCGTAAAACAAGTATCTATCCCTGAAAGGGCATAAACAGAGCTTTCCAATGACACCCCAACGATCCTTGTATGACCGCTAGTTCTCTTGCAACAATCGCGCAACACGAGTGCAAAAACCATGTAATTCGGTACTTTCCCTAAACAATTCACTGTGTAGCGAGTGTGAGAGGGTGGAGGAGGGTGGGATTCATATCAGTTGGTCCACCGCGGTGGTCTGGAGCAGTCATACGCTCACTACTCTCCTGCCACCACTTGTCTCTCTCTCTCAGCAACATTACGTGCTGAAAATGCCACACGACTTATGTTGTGAGCCGCCTCATAGTCCAAATTTCTTTCACTCGACATATGATGCACGCCGCTAAAGAAGGGTTAATCTGGTGAAACATACGTCTGTGAGGTATTATCACTGGATTTCGACCCATTTCCAAAATGTTTAGAGTGTTAGTGTAAAGATGGTTTTGTTTTGTTTCCTCTAGTGTATGGAGGCAGTGTATCAATGTACGGTTGGCTACATAATTTATGTTCCTCGTCGTGATCTTATGTATGAAAGTCAAATTAGTATGGATGAATTGCGAGTGTGGTACACATCATAAACTCCCCAAATACGCCGGACAATTAGCTGTAGACCAACCGCTACTCTAATTAGCTGTAGACCAACCGCTACTCTAATTAGCTGTAGACCAACCGCTACTCTAATCTTCCGTTGTACTTTTTTGTGAAAAGGCCTTGATGACCTTTCGTATTTTGAACTGCTTACCTGTGACTAAATGTCACCGGCTAATATTTACCATTTAATTAACTAACTTATCGTCTACCAGGACCTGAGTGATAGTTAATTACCTCACTGGACTTTTCCGCCGGGCGTTATTAGTCAAATCATCCTGCGTGAGGCTATCGGTTTGGGCGAGTTCGCTCGGCCGGGCCGACATCACTCCCTTAGGAATCTGCACTTCCGCCGGGAGTCTTGTGGTACACCACACCACTCCGGGTTTATTGGAATTTTTCTTTCTCGCCTGCAAGGCGAGCATCTGGCATCAATACTCAGTAAAGATCTCCGGAAGTAAAAAACAAATTTCGAAGGTACCGACTTGTCTGAGTAAGTCAGCCACCAACAAAAAACCCCACCAAATCAGTCAGAACGTCTCCTGACACCCTGCTATCATGTATAATATCTCCACATGAAAGCTCACATCTTAGGGCTAATACACAGTATTAATTAAGCAATAAAAAATACCCCTAGCCTGCTAAGAATACCCCTACTGAGGCTGGCCACGAAGCTCATGGTAATTATTACTAAGAATATGATACCCTTACCTCCGATGATGACACAGCAGCAGGGAACGCAGAAAACCCCACGCCCGAGGGGAAAAAGAGCAAACTACGATTCTGGAAAGTTCCACACCACGTGGGGCAACTCTTAAACCAGTACGTCTGCTATATAATATAAATAAAATGCAACTACCTCATAGTGATGGCTAGAAGCATAGTTCCGCGGATGTAAATAGCCTCCTAAATAACTAGGATATAGCAAAGCTAAGGCTCAGAAACAAAAATAAATACATATGGCACGCACGTCCGATGCGGACCGACTGGGCGCCTACACACAAGTACCATAGGTGGGCACTAACGCGATAATGTAACGCGTTAACAATTTCGGGTTAACGTTTATCGGATAATTTTTTTTCCAGCTTTAACGAATTAATGGTAACGTCGATACTTTTTGTTCCAAAATAGCGATAATCGTTAATTAATTGCCAAACAGGCAGAAATCCGCAGAATAAATAGGTAAACTAAAAGCCGAACCGAACCGAACATTATTTATTATTATATTTGCATTGAATCACAATTACTAGTGATCATGTCGTCGCAAGATACTGTGTCGCAGTCGGTGCCCGCATTGAGCGGATCGAGCCAAGATTTAGAGTCTAATGACTCTGAGCCTGAGGTGACGCCGATGGTGACTAAATCATCACAGGTCGACTAAACACAAGGCTGCCTACATCGTGAAGGTATGGCTGCAGGACAAAGGGACTGACAGTCTTGCAGACCCAGCCTTCAACGGTGAGAAGGTGCTGATTGACTTCTTCCTTCGGTACAATACAGCGATGCCATCCAGTGCCGCGGTGGAGCGCTTGTTCTCCCTTGGGAATTATTATTATTATTATTATAGAAGCTGTCTAAGCCTCCCAACAGGGTGCAGATGCACCTATAAAAGATGAATCCCCACAAAATACCCGTAAGTACTGGAGAGAGACTAAGACAACTAAGAAAAAGGAAAAGGGCTACAGTAGTTAGAGCGCCCAGAAGAAAAGATCAGTTTGTCAATTAAAACACCATTCTAAAAAGAATAAAAGCAAATCATGATTAAAACAAAAATTTACTGCTGTAATAAAACATTAACTCTGGACTTAAAAGCTGAGATATGGGTTGACTGTACAACCTCGTTTGGCAAATGATTCCAAAAGGGAATCATTGATGGAATAAAACACCGAGAAAAGGACATCTTCAGGGCCAAGAGGAGCTCCCTTTCAGATTACAATTTTAATATGTTAATGTTTCTGAGGGTGAACATGCGGCAGAACCTCTGAGGCTCAGAAGTCTGAACCTTCAACCTTGTGTAAATCATCAGTACATCATGTAAATGTAAATTATCTTCTAAGTTCTACTAAATCATAAATCAATGATCATAAATAATAAATGAAGTGTCAGGAAATAAATATCCATATGAATAATTGAATATGAATTATATGATCCATATGATCCATATGACATATCTTCAAATCATCCAGGAGAAATGCCTAGAGATCCAACTTAGACATCACTAAATCTGAAAATCATCTAAATGATCTTCTACTAAATCAAATGAAGTGTCAGGTGTTTTTGTTTCTAATAAAATAATGATAGCATTGCTGCATTTAAGATTTTTTATTAAAATATGATAAATATCCATATCTTCGATAAATAACGATACTAACGAAGTAACGATATCATTATCGAAAGGATCGGATTTAGCGATTTAACGATTTAATGATTTAACGGTTAACGAGCGATAAATGTATCGCCGGTTAACGGTTAACGACATTAAGGTTTTCGTTAACGAAATAACGGTTAACGAAGTTAAGGTTTTTGGTTATCGTGCCCACAAGTACCATATTTTAACACTTGCCTCCGGACGTACCAATGAGGCCGCCAGTCCTAGCTAGACTAAAACAATTCTAGAACATCTCAGATAAATACAAATGAGCAAAAGACTCACTAGAGTTGAATGAACGTCGAATAAAGCGGAGGACGGGTTAGGCACCTCTACACAGGACGGCCGCAGGGGAAGGAAGGAGGAATGGCGTCGCTTGGTTCAGCGTCTCGGCTAGAATCCACAAAAAACATCCACGAGTTGGAATACCTTAATATAACAATTATTAAGTTAATTTTTATTGTTTATTATTTACAAAGTTTTTTGTAGTGAGTACCCAATCATAAAGACGATTCCATAAGAGAATTAGCGTTGCACTTATGATGTTTAGTACTCTTTCCCCTGCGGCGGGCGGGTGTTTCAAACAACCTGACCGCGGGTGTTTGAAAGAGCTATTATTTAATAGGTATATCGTCAATGATGGAGGGGCCACTAATAAATACTCCAATATACAGTATATGTACACTGTACAGTATACTTAAGGGGACCGACCTGGTTTTCCTCTCTGGGATTTATCCTTTGGGCCCCATTCAGCCTACTGTTTTAAGACGTTTCTCCCCATTCAGGTATCGATTTTTTCCTGGCGAGCTACAGCGAGCCATCATTGTTTGGAGAAATCCGGCTTCGCCAGAGAAATTTTTCTACCGAAAAATGTACAAACTAAGTCAGCTGTCTAAATCATAATCCAAAATATGCTGGCTCGCTGTTGCCCACCAGGTGTAAATCGACAAATGAATGAGGAAAAATGTCTTAAAACAGTAGGCTGAATGGGATCGAATAGCTACTACCCAAAAAGAAAAAAAAGTGGGTCGGTTCCCTTAACCCACTGTGCACGATGACGACGCTTCTTTATGTTAGGTTGTCTATATTTATTCAGCTTCGGAATGAACTCTTGGATTCGAAAGTATTTATTCTCTTTGCTAACTAAAAACCCTGTATCCGCTACGAAAGTCTTAAGAGGAGATGGCCCGTTTTTTGGGTCTATTAATTCATTTATTCCTTTATTTCTTAGTTTCCTCGCTAGACCTCCATCAAGCTTAAACAAATACCCCCAAGACTCCCCTTCAAGTTAAACTTGTACAATTTTCGGTAGAAAAATGGCCCGGCCGAAGGCTGGTTCCTCGTCAAATTTCAGGCTCGCTATCGCTCGCTAGGAAAAAATCGACACCTAAATTGCACGAAAGGTCTTAAAATTGACAACGAAATGGGGCGAAAGGTGTTAAAATCGGCAAACTAATGGGTCAAACGTCATATAATCTCAAAACAAATGGGGCTTAACACAAGGGAGAAAGGGGACCAGACAAACGACCCATCTCCCCTTAACACCTCACAGCAGCCACTTTCTTTACACTCAGGAACTGTGCTCTGAAGGGGAGATGGACCGTTTTTCTGGTACCCTTTCTCCCTCATGCTTATACCCATTAGTTTTGAGATTTGAAGACGTTTGCCCTATTAGTTTGCCGATTTTATGACCTTTCGCCCCATTTCTTTGTCAACATTAAGACTTTCGTGCCCTTTAGGTGTCGATTGTTTTTCCTGACAAGCCTGTAATTGTGGAGGAACTTGCGGCCGTGAAATTTTTCTCTCGGAAAATGTACAAATTAATCTGGAAGGGGGATCTAATGAATGTTTTTTTGTTTTAAAGTTTGAAGGAGGTCTAGGGAGGAAACTAAAACAATAATAAATATACAACAAAATCGACCAAAAAATAAACCCTTCCCCTTTAAGGGGGTGACCTGCTTTTTTCCCTCCTTTTCTCTCTTTCTCTGTCTTGTATCCATTCAGCCTGCTGTTTCATGACGTTTATCTTCATTCAGGTGTCGATTTCTTCGTGGCGAGTGATAACGAGCCAGCATTGTATGGAGAAATCCGTCTTTTTCTATCGAACAATGTACAAATTTAACCTGTTGTCAATTTTGTTTTGTTTAAATATGTACCGTCTTAACTCCTTGCGACATATATGACGCGATCACTGATCGCGTCATATGGAACTTATAACCAAAAACTCATATGACGCGATCGCGTCAAATGGACTTATCTCCATGCCTCTCCAATAAGTTTATGACGCGATTTTGCGTCATATGATATTACGATAAAACCGTTGGTGGCAACCTCAGCCTCCTCCGATAATTCTAACGGCCGCAGTGTTGTTGTGAGTGTAGTGCGAGGCAGTGGCAATGATCCCGGGGCTCCCTCCTCCTCGGACTTATTGGAACATAATATGTCTGAAGGAGTTAAACAGTAGGCTGAATGGGGCCGAATGGATACAAGCCAGAGAGAGAGAGAGAGAGAGAGAGAGAAAGAAAACCAAAACGAGGTGGGCACCATTAAAACGTGAATGGCCTCATAAACAAGTTATATTACGTCAAAAATGTTCTTGGCCATGATATCAAATGTTTAGCTAGTATTGGTACCTGGCTTATACCTTATGTACAGTCGTCAGGATTAATTCGTTTCAGTTTCCCAGGACTAAGGCGTTAGTAGCACTGCACGATGGAGAGGTATCCTCTCCACCTCCTCTCCTTGTTGTTACCATACCCCTACCGAAACCCTCCCATTTTCTCTCCGACCCCAGAACTACACCCACCCTCCCTTCTCTCGCTCTCACCCAGTTATGCCCCTTTCCCACTGGTGAGACAAGTCACGATTTTCGTCGCCGAAACCAATAAATTGGCACATTCGTGACATGTCTCAACACCTCTCATGAAAAATCGTTTAACTCTCAAGGCCTCTCAGGCCTCACAAGGGCCCTCACGGTTCGTCGCATAATGTTCGCACAGTTCAAAATTTTGGACGAGGACTCACGATGATTGGTTACCCTCGCAAGCATCGTCGAGCATCGCCGAAGGGTTTCTGCGATCATCTGCGACATCGGCGAGACATCGCAGAGTTTGTCGCGCGAAGAAAATTGTTGAAATGTTCCAAAACGTCGCACGACGGATCAATTTCCTCGTCGATTAGTCGTCGACGTGCGCACGAATACTCTCCGAGAGTGTACCCGCCAGGGGTATGCTCCGCACGAGGCATGCGAAGGGCCTTGCGACCTCGTGGAATGCTCAAGACACACCTGCCAAGGCCAAAGAACAACATCGGAGAGGTGAGTAAACAAAAATGATTAGGCCTATAGTGAGATATCTTTCACCTAGGGTGAAATTTCACATATTGTTATATTTGTTGTTGTTGTTGATGAAATCTTATAGAATAACCTTTCCTCTTGCCGTTCATGAAAACAAAACTATAAAAAACAATTATTATGGGTGAAAACCGACTGAGAGTTAGGGCAAATACGGGCGGACTGATGATATGCCTTCACCTACGGTGAAATTCCACATATTGTTATTTTTGTTGTTGTTGTTGATGAAATCTTATAGAATAACCTTTCCTCTTGCCGTTCATGAAAACAAAACAATATAAAAAACACTTATTATTGGTGAAAACAGACAGAGTTAATATTTTGCTGCGGAATGGATTGTATAAGAGCGAAAAACTATCGTTATAGATTTATTTCTATAAAATCCAATAATGATGATAGAATAATCTAAACACCGCCATCATGTTCAGCGGACATATATATATTTTTGTTTTGAGAGTAAGCTAAATTTGTACATTTTTCGATAGAAAAATGTCTCCGGCGAAGCCGGATTTCTCCATACAATGCTGGTTCCCTATCGCTCGCCAGGAAGAAATCGACACCTGGATGGGGATAAACGTCTTAAAACAGTAGGCTGAACGGGGCCGAACGGATACAAGGCAAAGAAAGAGGGAGAGAAATAGAAAAAAAATAAAAAAACGAGGAGAGAGGGAAAGAGAAAACAACAAACAGGGAGGTGGGCTCAATGTTTGCTTTACGGCTTAACAATTGAGCCCACCTCGCTTTTTTTTAGTTTACCCTTTCTCTCTCTCTCTCTCTCCTTGTTTTGTTTTTTTCTATTTCTCTCCCTCTCTCTTTGCCTTGTATCCATTCGGCCCCATTCAGCCTACTGTTTTAAGACGTTTACCCCCATCCAGGTTTCAATATTTTCCTGGTGAGCGGTAGCGAGCCAAAATAAATATTTTTTGTTATGAGAGCAAGCTAAATTTGTACATTATTTGATTGAAAAATGTCTCCGGCGAAGCATTGCCAACCTCCGAATTAAGGGGAGATGGGTAATTTTTCTGGTCCCCTTTCTTCCTCATGGTTAACCCCATAAGTTTTCATATTTTATGACGTTCGGCCCATTAGTTTGGCGTGATATGCTAATTCCACTCTGCAATTAGCACATTCACGTTACATTCGCTCAGCTGCGCACACCTCGCCAAACTTGTCGATCTCGCCAACGTATGTGCGATGCCAACGCCGATGATCGACGATGAATCGCAAGAATTTGTGCCTTAAAAAAATACTCTTATCACCTCGCCGAAGTAAACGCCGAACCATCGCTTGGATCGCCGAAGACGTTGCAGAACATACGGCGAGTATTCTTTCATCCTCGCATGATCTCCCAAGAGATTTTTTAAAATGTGACATGCCTCGCAGAGGTTCATCGGCGAAACATCGCTCACTTCCCCGTTAACATCGCCGATGTCGGCAATTGCGTCGCCGCATCGGCGACATCTTCGCCCAGGATAATTTGTCATCTGTTTGTAACGTCGAAATCGTGAAGGTCGCACGTATTCTTGCGAATTTGACAAAACGAAGGCATCGTCGACGAAAATCGTGACTTGTCTCACCAGTGGGAAAGGGGCATTAGGGGCTACTTTTGGACCTCACCAATTGCATGTATTCCGAACACCCTAATGAAGGAAGGCAATGTATCATAGGCAGAGTCAAATATTAGCTTTACTAAATTTGAAAGAGAGAGAGAGAGAGAGAGAGAGAGAGAGAGAGAGAGAGAGAGAGAGAGAGAGAGAGAGAAAGAGAGAGAGAGAGAGAGAGAGAGAGAGAGAGAGAGAGAGAGAGAGAGAGAGAGAGAGAGAGGAGAGAGAGAGAGAGAGAGAGAGAGAGAGAGAGAGAGAGAGAGAGAGAGAGAGAGAGAGAGAGAGAGAGAGAGAGAGAGAGAGAGAGAGAGAGAGAGAGAGAGAGAGAGAGAGAGAGAGAGAGAGAGAGAGAGGGGGGGGGGGGGGGGAATGTTCGCCGAAAACCTTACATATGATTCGAGTGATTCATACGATACATTTACCTTTGACCCCTGAAAGGTTCATACGATGTACTGATGGCTTAGTACTGTATCATAATCTAATATAGCTGCCAAACTAACCCACTTGAAGTTGTATTTCCTTTTCATCGTTGTAATGGCTCAGTCTGGGCTACCTAACAAGCTTGAGACAACGAGGACCGTCTGTGTCAATTCCACCATGAGTCTCTCCCATCAATGAACACACAAAGTAAACCATTCAAGTATTTTGAATTATTTATTTTTATACAATTATTAAATACTAATATCACTACTTATTAGCACCGTATACAAGAACAACACATTTGCTTAATCATATTCACCACAAATATCTGTTTCCAGACAGTTCAGGACTCATTAAGTGTAAACAGCCAATTTGCCAATAAATGCTATGAATTATTGCCTAGAATGTTCCCAGTGAGTCGGCCATGTGACTTCATTACTCTAACTCAACACTCATCCTCTTAACAGAGCTATCTACCCAATCATTAGGTCATATTGTTTACCTAATTGGACGTAATGTAAAACTACTGTATATAAACGGGACACGAACTACCCTCAGGCAATGTACTGGGGTTTTCGAAAAGAGGCTCCAGGCTTGAAAATATTACTTGACATAAACAGGCTTAATAATCCTGAAGGGTTGATAACCAATACATATGCCCTTAATTAACTTTAATTAACTATCCCTCGGGTACTCTTACGCTCATCTATCCACTAGGGAGGGTCATATTTTAAAGTTCCCATGCCCTCAACACTTAAGCCACTTTCACACATTCACGATGTTGGTCCCGATGTACCCCGAGGTACACAAATTGGTACATCGGCAGAGACAGTGACAGAATGTACGCGTTTGACGACGAAGCCTCGACGGTGACACGTCGTAGCCACGCCGGGCCAGATGGTACCACGGTTGCAACACGACGGCGCCACGTCAATGCTGTAACGGTCAAAATTCCGGTCAAAACAGTACCCCGACGTGGCACGTGGGGAACACGACGAGGGGCGATGGACTTATGATGGTGACACGTGGCCGACCCGACGAGGACGACGCCACAACGTCAGGCAGCCTGACAGATATCATCAATACATATGGTGTTAAAGGTATTACGTTCAACGGTCAAGTTTAAGGTAAGATAAGGTCGAATTATTTCTTTGTAAGGTATAGGCGTATGATTTTTTTTATATAAAATCAAGTTTTTGTCGTAGAGAACTGGTTCTTCGTAAATAACAATCTGTATTCATTGCCGGTATACGAAATTAATATCTAAAATCTGTATCGAACGTTAAATTATATGAAAATAGACCATGAAGTGAAGCGAAAATATTTACCAGTGGGTGACAGCGGCGACGGACAAAACATATTCAGGAAAAATTAAAGTTTTGATCGTACATAGGCCATATATGTACCATTAGCAAGCTAATGAAAAATCCAATATATCACTTGCTTACAGAATATTCATTGTCCCATATTTTATCGGTGAAAATGGGGAGGGAAAGTATGGGCGGACTGAACAGTAACCTTCACCTACGGTGAAATTCCACATATTATTATTTTTATTTATTGTTTTGTTGAAATCTTATATACTAACCTTTCCTCTTGCCTTTCATAAAAAATGTAATTAAAAAAACAATTATTATGGGTGAAAACCAATTGAGAGCGAATATTTTGGTGCGGCTGGGATTCTATAAAAACAAAAAACTATCGTTATAGATTTATTTTTATAAAATCCAATATTGATGATAGCATATTCTAAACATCGCCATCATGTTCAGCGGAAACATTGTTGTGATTTATTATGCAAATAAAAATAACGATAAAAAAACGATATACCGGTACCGGTATATCTCATATAGTATGCAGGGTGTTCAGAAAACATGTGTACAAAATTAAATGGGTGATAGGGAACACAGAATTAAACATTTTGTACTCCATGGAAGTATGTCCATAAATGCTTCCTTGCGGTGCTACAGGGTAGACAGTTTCAACGTACTTTCCCTAAATTTGTACCCTAACTTCTCTGTGAGTAATCCGTTTACATACAAACATGGTAATTTAATGTATACAACAGTATGACATAAGACATCTTCGTCCAGTAAACAGTTCTGACTGATGATTAGTGATTGTTAATCTTCTCTTCAATTTAATGTTCTTTTGTTTTTGCAGTGTACTGACATTAATAAAGTAATGTTCATACTGTTGTGTACATTAAATTACTATGTTTGTATGTAAACGGATTACTCACAGAGAAGTGAGGGTACAAATTTAGGGAAATTACGTTGAAACTGTCTACCCTGTAGCACCAAAAGGAAGCATTTATGGACATACCTCCATGGAGTACAAAATGTTTAATTCTGTGTTCCCTATCACCCATTTCATTGTGTACACATGTTTTCTGAACACCCTGTATAATATAACAGTGCGTTTAATCTCCACAGGTAGGCTACACTTCGTGATGAATCATATTTTCTCTAATTATGGAAGGTAAAATGTATTGATATAAACCTATCTTGTGCAAAAGGATCGATATAAACATAGCTTGTGTAAGGATGGAATCGTCGAAAACACAGGAACAATCTCCTCTATCTAAACCCATCCACCCACACAAACACTACCTTGTGTTAAATTAATCAATAACACTTAGTATTTCCTTTGGCTTTTACTATTATAAACACTACTGTATTAGGTAAAATGAAATTCAATTCCATAGAGCATAATTATAATAACATTTATTGCATACCGTGTATCAGTGGCGGTCGATATAGCCACACAGGAACAATAACACACACACACGCTCACTCGACAATTAACACACACGTGTTTCGGTAATCATACCGGTACACTTATTTTTCATGTGAACTTATTAACTCGTTTAATATAAGTTGATTATGGACTATTATATACGGTATATACGGTATAGGCCTACCGTATACCATATCAGGTCTTTATTTATTCATCATGTGCGTATTTATAGTGTTGTCAGAATACTCCACTAATCCGAAGCACTGTCGGTCCGCTGCCATTCGGATTACATGACTTTTACTGTAATATATTATAACTATTTATAACCCGACGCCGCCACGTCGATGCCGATGAAACCGGATGCAGACACGCGAGACTCACGCCATCGACACGTTGTACCCGACGGTACCACGCCAAAAGTCCATCGTGCGAAATTTTTGAACAAATCCAAACCTTTGGTGGCCAAGCCTCATTTGCCACGTCCCGCACCGCGGGTAACACGACGCTCCCCGACGACCCCGACACACGTTGGGGATTGCACCACGTTGTGTCCCGATATTCAAATCGGGGTACATCGGGACCAACATCGTGAATGTGTGAAAGTGGCTTTACGCTCACCCATACATTAGGGAAGGACTTATTCATTTTGTCACCTTACCCTTAACACCTTGCCATAAGGTTACTCTATTTGATCAGGTATCTTGTTTTGTAACCAAGTTAAGGCGGGCGTTCACTATGGCTATGTAGCAATATGGGTATTTGGTTGACATATAGCAAATTGCGTTAAAAACTCCCTGAGTAATGGCAAGACATAGGGTATCTACTCTACATAATACCATTGAAAGGTTCACTCCTATTCAAGCTTATTCTTTTGAGATAACTTTCAAGATAATTTGAATTCACACCTGTTAAGAATAATTACTAAATAACTATATAACGCCCATTTATTAAATCCCAGATTTACTACTAGAGTTATAATATTAAACTGATCAATATTTCTTCTACTACAATACCACTCTCTATAACAGTTTCGTGTATAACCAATTAATCTCATTATACCTTATATATAATTATACAAGGGTGTATTTCTACCCCTCATATATGGTATATCCATATCATTATACAGTTAACCCTACTAGTCACAGTAGTAATTAACAGCTTCAGGATAGGTTTTGTTTAGTTCATATGTTTAATGTGCAGGATATGGTGGTCGAGATATGTGTGTGAAATACTTAATTCCTTCATTAGGTGTTCAGAATAAATATAATCGACGAGGTCCCAGAAGTAGCTCCTAGCTGCGTGAGAGCGAGAAAGGGGAGGGTGGGAGTAGTTCTGGGGTTGGAGAGAAAATGGGAGAGTTTAGGTGGGGGTATGGGAACAACAAGGAGAGGAGGTGGCGGGGATACCTCTCCACCGTGCAGTGCTACTAACAGGGAAAATTAAACGAATTAATACTGACGACTGTACATAATTCCTTTGTTACAACAACAACTACTACTACTACTACTATTAATAGTTATACAATAGTAATATTCATATTCTCTCTCTACATAATTATGCTGTATATATATATATATATATATATATATATATATATATATATATATATATATATATACAGTATATATATATATACGTGCGTATGTGTGTCAAGGTAACCCTGTGATGTATGAAGCTATGATGGGTTGTCGTCAGCAGCAGCCTCAGTAATATTGGATATATATCCAGAGGCATCACCTTCACACACTTACCTACATATTTCCTTATAATATTGCCTCCTTTGCAGCATGTGTATAATCATACCAAAATAATACAAGCGTATTAAGTATAAATTAACCCATTTATTACCGGTGATGTCCTTTTCATTCTCGTTTGCACTAGGTTCTTTTGAGATACAGAGATGTCAGGGATCAAGATTATTGTCAAGTTCGTTGGCGCTACCTATAGTAGACGATTATATTCAGTTAAACTAAAAAGACTCCAGCAATTAACAAGCTTCGAACTAGCTTACTTAAGAGGGAATGGGCGAATATAGTTCCTCATTTATATAAATTTTCATCATATATTTAGTTTCCTCCCTAGACCTCCATCAAGCTTAACCCACTCGACCCCAGCACCGCACGTGATGCGTCGCCAATGTATGTAATGCAAATTCCCACCGCCGCAGCATATGCGACCGCACTGTTGCCCTTATTTACTCCTGTCCTATGGCACCTAGAATGTTCAGATTTATATGGGAACTACTTTAGGATACTGTGGAACAATACTGATGCTTGGCAACCCCCAAGTTCAGCCGCATGTGTGTGGGGACGCGCGTGAGTGGAACGCCAATTTATCTCCTACCCTGACGACTCGTGAGTGCTACACCATTTCTGACTACCACACCTCCACCCACTGCCACCCACGCAGGGGTGTACGTGTTGAGGAAGCACTTGCAATACTTGAAGATAGCAATACCATAGTCGTAATCAAAATATTTTGTAATAACGGTGGACGAGTGAAAGAGAAGTAAGCTAACCACATGAAGCCTTAGCCCAGTTGTGGTGGTGGCAGGATTAGCATGCGTACGTATGTGTTCCAGTAGACTCATTTCTCAACTTCCCCCTTCCCAGACTGATGTAGCCCTGTGTTTGGTAGTGCTTCAGGGACTATCACACCCTTGAACACTTACAAGCTGCCTATAAAATATCGTATAATATAAGTGACAGTGACACTCACAATACAATAATCGTAACCAAAATATTATGCAGTAACAGTGGAACAGGCAAAGTCAAAGTATACTATCCACGGAGCTTAGCCCAGAGTTGTGTTGGGTGGTGGTAGTGTATGTTTGTAAGTTCTTTATGATGGCCGGCCATCACCATGACAACCAGGACGCTCAGGGCTTTGTATTGTAAACACTGGACTATATACATTTTATAACACTCTACCAACACTCACAATGACTTTCAGTAATAGTTCTTGTTATTTTATGCATTGTGGAGGTACACATTGCTACATAGAGTGTGATAGTCATGCAGTGGAGGCAGGCTGTGTGTGCGTTTGTCCGTGCGTTTTGTTATTGTCAGGGAGCAAGATGGCCGACTGTCACTATGGCAACCACGACACGCGCAAGGCTTGCCACTCATCGGCACTTCTAACACTTATCACACTGTAACTTCACTTACAATGACATTCTGTGATATGTATTGCCATTTGATGAACTATGGAGGCACACATGATGCTCGAGTGGTGTAAATAAGTGTCACTCAAAAACTGGAGGCATCATACATCAGCCACACTGCCTCACCCAGCTGTGGTCTGCAGGCGCGGGAGTTTTGAAGAAGCTCAGGGCACCCAGTGATGGTGGTGCCCCACCCCCCAGGACCCCCAAATGACCTAGGAGGTGGTTTTGTTTTTCCTTCATTATTAACCCAGCCCGTGTGTTTTCATGAAAACAAAAAAAGGACATTTGGCTGGGCCTGGGGTGTCATTTATTATTATATCCCTTGGGGTCTAGTGGGTTAATAAAGACATCCCCAAAACCCTCCTTCAAGATAAATTTGTAAATTTTTCGATAGAAAAATGTCATGGCCGAATGCCGGTTTCTCTTAAATTATAGACTCGTTCTCGCTCGCCAGGAAATAATTGACACCTATCTCTCCGGTACGGCCACCCTATCCTCCCACAGATCCACTTTTCCATCTCTAATATCTATCATAGTTTCTCTTTTTGGGCAAAATCCTTTAATCCATTGGCATTGTAGGCACAGATTTCGCGTTTGCTTCCGAAGGGCTTTTCTGCTTGTCACCTACATCTCCGCGGGGACCCTACTTCAGCTGTCTCTCAGGAGGACTTGGTGTGAACCCCTACTGTACTGGGGACGTATGTTGTATTATAATCTAGCTATATTAAGACAATTTTATGCAGGAGGAAGAATCTGTGGTAGTTGAAAGGGTTGTCCGAGAGATTTCGAAGCCTCATAATTGCTAGAGATCTTTCCCAAGCTAAATACAATCGATTAATAGTAGCCAGAATGAAATAATGACGATGTTGACGGTACAGAAGGGGTTAACTCATTGGCATTGTAGGCACAGACTCCGCGTATCCTTCCGAAGGGCTATTACCTGCCTGCTTATTACATACCTGTATCTCCACGGGGACCCTACCTCACCTGTTTTCTCAGGATGACTTGGGGTTAAAGGGGCAGGTTGGGTACTTTTCAGAACCCCCTTCTCCCTCGTGTTTAGTCCCATTAGTTTTCAGATTTTAAGACGTTCGCCCAATTAGTTTGGCGATTTTAAGAACCTTTGCCCCATTTATTTCGCAATATTGAGACTTCGTACCATTTAGCTGCCGATTGTTTCCTGGCGAGTGATAGCGAGCCTGTAATTTAGGAGAAATCGGCCTTCGGCCGGGACATTTTTCTACCAAAAAATATACAAATTTATCTGGAAGGGGGTCTTTGAGATGGTGTTTCTTTAAGCTTAATGGAGGTCTAGGGAGCAAACTAAAACCAATATATACCGGTAATAATACAAATAAATACACAAATAATAATAATTACACCGTCTTCTTAGGCAATATCCCCAAACAAGGCCGGCTCGTCAGAAATCAAACTTAAATGTATTCCATTACTGAAGCTATGTAACCCTAACATTATTAACAACTTATTTAATGTTCGTGTGAGTTTCAGATACTCACACAATTAAAGATTAAAGATTAACGATTAAACATTATTTAACTCTACGACCCCTTTCGGGGTAAGAGAGTACTACTCACCATTAATACACAACATTATAAGGGTCGTGGTTACAAACATAAAAGTAAACATACAGATAACACTTAATAATATTTTGTTTCATTTTACCACTAATCATAATCGCTCCTTATCATTATGGATACAGACAAGGTCGGAGTATATTACTCACATGCGTAAGCGATGCAGTAACAGTGTTTAGAGATTAATCTATCAATATATACAAAACATAAACGAATAAGTGGGGTGGAATGGATTTGGGGGGCTTTGGAGATGAGAGAGGGTGGAAAGGACAGGTTAGATGTAGGATTAGTCCATGAGGGGTTGGGGGTGGTGAAGGGGGGGGGGGGGGGTTGCATAAACATGGACAAAGGACCAGATGATTCTGTACATAAGCTAAAATGTTGACATTATTGTTTTAGAAACAATTGTTGACATTTATTGTTTGGCAGTTGTTTTACGCTAGTCACGTTAAATAGCTGGAACATTGTCATTGCATTTGAATTATTTCTATAATAGAGTTTGATGTACACTCGGCTGCCATAGTCCCTAGCCCACTCATACAAATTCGTGGATTTCACCTATTTCTAATTATAGAAGTATATATCTGGAAACAAATATATGTTTATTGTTGTCTATAAATCAACTACAAAACTATATATACTATTCATTGACAAGCAAGTTATATCCACAAATAATTCCAGATTGTTATAATTGCATACAGAAAAAACATAGAGGGTCCACGAATTCTTATGAGTGGGCTAGAGACTATGGTATCCGAGTGTACTTTGATCTTTCAGAAGCTAAAGAGGGACATACTAATGTATAATGGTACTCACTCACTCACAGCATTAAGATCACACGTTGCAATATCTTGGTATATTAGCTTCGAGATAACGATCTGTACTGACTGGCAATTTTTGACTCCCACAACGAAACTTAGCAAGATAAATTATTTCTAATGGATTCAGCTTTAATATATATTTTTCCATGATAAAGTTATTTCTAAATAATTTATATTTTTTGCATAGCCTATTGTTATTCACATCACTTTGCCAGTTTTGGAGGTCGATATCAGTCAGCCGTTGTTTGATGGTGCATTTAATTCATTCACTATTTACATGATAATTATTATCCCACAAAAACGAGTATCCGCAATGATGAAGTATACATTTTATTTGTAAAGTCCATTTAGATTTATATACGTCTGTATCATGTAGTTGTTTAATTAACTTATATACAATATAGGACATGTTATTGTTATTACCCTTAATTATACGAGCCAACAAATAATCATATTGCTATAGATTGTACTACTCAAGCTGAACTGTCCAAGTTATCCATACACCATGCAATTGGCAATGCAGGGGCTATCACACGGGCAACTTTCGCTGAACAAAGCAACTTTTCGCCAAGCACGCTGCTTGGCGAAAACTCCCAACTAGGGCGTTTCGCTGAGCAAAGCCAGAACTCTTTTCACTAATCACTGCTTGGCGAAATTATGCTCACCAAAAGGATTTGTATAAAACCTATACCTCCTGCTAAATAGAGCTTCAATTTAAATATATAAATAGGAAATGTGTGTATAAATTATGCCAACAACTTATAAGGTTTACAAATTATTATATTAAGACCGAAACAATCATATTATGTGTACAGATATCTGAAAAACCAGAGCTCATTAAAATAATTTGACTAAGTCCTTTTGTCCATATTTCACACTGATATTTTGTCTCTTTCCAATGGCCTATTCACAAGCTATTATGGCTCCTATCCCTGATGTATGGGCGAAGTAGACTAAACAAATATCATGCTAAATTAATTGGCAAGATGCATTGCATATTTAACGGTAAATTACGTAAAATACAGTAAGAAATAGAGCAAAGTACAGTTGCATCACTCTCTCGCAACTTTCATTGCTGTCTCCTCGGCATTATTTAACACTAATCCGACCTAAATGTACTCCTTGCATGTTTTTAAAACTATGTAATATATAATTTGGAGTGGTATATATATGATACATATGTATTAATCTCGAAATACTTTGCAATAAAGCGACAAAGACAAGCTGAAGTACAATAGCAAGAGCCATACTTAGCTCAAATTACTGTACCACCGCTCCCATACCAGTGTTGCACTAGCCTAGCAGCAACGGTTACGGTTTTAAATCTGATGTTTTAGGTTCGTGACCCGGCTTGGACAATGTTTTGTTTTTGGTTAATTATATTTATTTTATTATATTTTTCTTAGTATATTTTTACTTGTATATAGAGGGTTAATAGAAGCATAGTTGATTATAGATTGGTTAATATTTTATAATTATTTTACTAGTTATGATTATTAGTTGGTTAAAAAAGTTTGCATTAGTTAGAATATGATATAACATTATAGCTAATTTAATTAATGCTATCATTCATAGGCTATGTTTGTTTTATTCTATATTATTACAATGTGCCTAGGCATACTTTGTTATGTTTGTTTATATGGTAGATATTAAGATTAACACATACTAGCAGTTAGACTACAGGTAGTTCACGTTTGGAATTAACTTATGCCCGGGTAGGACTATATTTAAACAGTTAAATACAAAAATATACTGCAGAATGCAACGAAACATTAGCTCTGTTGCATATAATCACATGATGTTCACAGTGGTGTACTGTACAGTATAATGCTATCATTGATTAATATTACGATAAAAGACATAATTTATGAAGCTTATCAATATCATATTGGCGTTTTTCGTAAGGTTGGTAGTAGATTTTGTTCTAAATATTGATTAGGGTTCTCTAAAAACAACTAATTAGGCCTACTTTAAAGTGTATACATTCTGAGCAAGCAGTCTCATTCAGTGCCGCTAGGCTATAGCCTAGTTTTCCCAACACTGCTTCGTCGGAATGATGAATTTTGACATGCGCCACATAATTGTATTAATTAAGCGGAATATTCATACTAATTTAAAGATATTAAACACAATATGAAGACAGGACACTTTCATAATCATATGTTTTTGTCAGTAATTCATGATAGGTATTCGTGCGTTTCACTTTGCTCGGCAAAACTGCTCGGTACCGTGTGATAATTACGCCAAGCTGCTTGGCCAAATTTGCCCAGTGAAACGCTGTTATGCTTGGCGAAAGTTGACCGTGTGATAGCGGAAATGTTTTATACATTTTGTTTATGAAACATTTCAATAGAGTCTAGGTTTTGGTGTCCCCATACTTCACAGCCGTACAGTAACACTGGCACAACCAATTTGTCAAATAATTCCACATTGAATTCACAATTGCTAACATATAATGATTGTAGTGCAAGTTTAATATTAAGGGGAGATGGGTCGTTTTTGTGGACCCATTTCTCCATCGTGTTTAGCCCATTAGTTTTGAGATTTTAAGACGATCGACCCATTAGTTTGTCGCGAACCTGTAAATATTTAAGAGAAACAGGCCTTCGGCCGGGAAAATTTTCTACCAAATAATGTTCACATTTATCTTGAAGGGGGATCTAGGGGGTGTTCTTTCTAAGCTTGATGGAGGTCTAGCGAGGAAACTAAAAACAACATTTGGATACATTAATTAATAGAAAAAAAAGAAAAAAAAATCCCCTCAACCTATATTACAATTATTTGTGTACAATATAGCATACTTAGACTTGACCAACACTGATACACATTATAATTGTATTTATGTTCACACGTTAAACCCATTCAGTACCGGTGACGTCTTTTTCATTATAATCTGGTAGCTATTAGACGATTTAATTTAGGTTAGGAAGGATCTCTACCCTTTAAAAGGCTACGGACTATCCCAATTAATCTGTTAAGCTATCATATATCCTTCCTAAGCTTCATAAAATCTTCTAAATGTAGCTGAAATCAAATAAAATCGACGTCGCCGGTACAGTATGGGTTGATATAGTTTCAATACGTTATTTACTCTGAACACATTTGTGGAATCATATATAGCTGAAATTAGTGCAAAACACCTGGTAAAAAGGTTCGAATATGTAGTTGTTTTGATATTGCACACTGACTATATCTGCCTCCTTTGTTAGTCTTATGCAACCTGTCTTTTGTATCCTTTATACACATAGAGAGAGAGAGAGAGAGAGAGAGAGAGAGAGAGAGAGAGAGAGAGATACACCCACGATATACTGAAGCTTGTAAACTATAGTGGGTCTATGATAGTTTGAAATTCTATAACCTTCACCCTTCCGTACATGCAGGGTTACCAAATCAAGACCGCTACATAGTAAATATTTTTTTTTAATGCAAAAAACCGCTAGAGTAATGCCACAATCTCTAGAATATCGCTCTAAAATGGTTCAAATCTCCAGAATATCATAACAGTTCATACGGCTAGATGTAAACATTTGCCTTTAAGCCGAAGTAAATACCTCTAGATCTAGCGATAAAGTAGCTAAATTGGCAACATTCCGTACAAGCCCACACACACACAGACTAATAACACACATAACAAAGCCACTCCAACAGCTTCCTATCTCTCCAACACCCCTGATCCTGCTCTCTCTACACTCTTCAAAAAATAGGAACATAGAAAGAAGGTACGAGGTGCTGTTTTAAAGGCTTATCCCTCAATACCTTCACTTGACCAATGGTAGGTTTGTCAATACAGGGAACCAGTGAATATATTGATGACCAAAGGAGGGATGGCATAGATAAATGTTGCTGTGGTGGGGATCTGAATGGTAGGTTTGTCAATACAGGGAACCAGTGAATAGTGGGAGAGAGGAAGGAAGAAACCTGTGTACATGTTTCAGGTCACAGATCCCCACCACAGCAACATTTATCTATGCCGTCCCTCCTTTGGTCATCAATATATTCACTGGTTCCCTGTATTGACAAACCTACCATTCAGATCCCCACCACAGCAACATTTATCTATGCCATCCCTCCTTTGGTCATCAATATATTCACTGGTTCCCTGTATTGACAAACCTACCATTCAGATCCCCACCACAGCAACATTTATCTATGCCGTCCCTCCTTTGGTCATCAATATATTCACTGGTTCCCTGTATTGACAAACCTACCATTCAGATCCCCACCACAGCAACATTTATCTATGCCGTCCCTCCTTTGGTCATCAATATATTCACTGGTTCCCTGTATTGACAAACCTACCATTCAGATCCCCACCACAGCAACATTTATCTATGCCGTCCCTCCTTTGGTCATCAATATATTCACTGGTTCCCTGTATTGACAAACCTACCATTCAGATCCCCACCACAGCAACATTTATCTATGCCGTCCCTCCTTTGGTCATCAATATATTCACTGGTTCCCTGTATTGACAAACCTACCATTCAGATCCCCACCACAGCAACATTTATCTATGCCGTCCCTCCTTTGGTCATCAATATATTCACTGGTTCCCTGTATTTTCAAACCTTCCATTCAGATCCCCACCACAGCAACATTTATCTATGCCGTCCCTCCTTTGGTCATCAATATATTCACTGGTTCCCTGTATTGACAAACCTACCATTCATATCCCCACCACAGCAACATTTATCTATGCCGTCCCTCCTTTGGTCAGCAATATATTTGTTTGTTCGTGATGCATAGGCAAGCACTGCGTACTTTAAGGTTTTGTTTTTAGCTTGCTCCCTAGACCTCCATCAAGATTAAAATAATACCCCCAAAACCTCCCCTAAGAGATGAATTTGTACTCCCGGCCGAAGTCCGGTTCACCATATATCACAAGCTCGTTATCGCTCGCCAGGAAGAAATCGACACCAAAATGGCAAGACAAGTCGGAAAATTGACAGAAATAGGGCGAATAGTCCTAACATCGCCAAACTAAAGGGGTGAACATCTTAACATTTCAAAACTAATGGGGCTATAAAGATGAGGGAGAAGGAGGTTCGAAAGAAAATACCTTAAGTGAAAATCTCCCCTTAAACCGTGTAAACAAAAAATTCATATGGTTGTTCATTAACCCTTTCAGTACCGGTGACGTCCTTTTCGTTTTATTCTGGCAACTATTAGACGATTTTATTCAGTTTACAAAGGGCCTCCAGCAATAAACATGCTTCGAACTATTTCGCTTAATCCGTTTTACTACCATCCTTCGCAAGCTGAACAAAATCGTCTAAATGTAGATATAATATAGTTAAAAAAACGTCGCAGGTACAGAAGGGGTTAATTTTTAAAACATGATTCTCTGGCTTCTGTGTCCATTTCTCTAATTTTCCAATCTCCGCTGTCATACATTAAGGGGGGTGACCTGCTTTTTGTTATTTCTGTCCTTTTCTCTCTTTCTCTGGCTTGTATCCATTCGGCCCCATTCAGCCAACTATTTTAAGACGTTTATCCACATCTAGGTGTTGATTTTTTCCTGGCGAGCGAAAGCGAGCCAGCATTATATGAAGAAATCCGGCTTCGCCATTGAAATTTTTCTATCGAAAAATTTACAAATTTAGCCTGCTGTCAAACAAAAATAAAAAAATATGCTGGCTCGCTACCGCTCACCAGTAAAAAAATTACACCTGGATGGGGATAAACGTCTTAAAACAGTAGGCTGAATGGGGCCAAATGGATACAAGCCAGAGAAAGATAGAAAAGGACAGAACAATAATAATAATAAAAACTATTTGTCTACAGCCTACTGGGCAAAAGCCTTCATAAGGCTGGGGAGAGGCTAAAAGCGCAAATGGGTAAAAGAATAGAAAAATAGGGGTAAAATCAATAAAACTTGTTCATCCTAAAAAGAAAGAAAAGAAACAACATTAAAAAAGATATGACTAGAAGAAAGTATAAGATATTAGATCAGATGAAAGATGTTAATTTCCTTAAGGAAAGCAAATAAGTTGGCAATATCAAAGGAAGGAGTGTCAGACAGGATAGACTGAAGAGAAGGCTGAGAAAAGTAACGCTGCCGCTGTCGACCATATAGTGGGCATTCGACGAGAAAGTGCCGCACAGTAATGCTTGTGTCACAAGTAGCGCACCACGGGGGAGGAGCATGTGGAGTGGCCATTAAGTGTCCATGTGTGTAGCGGGTATGACTAATTCGGAGACGAGTGAGTACGACTTGGTCCCTGCGCCTGTCCTGAAAAGATGAAGGCCACACGGAAACCGCATCCTTGATAGCACGAAGATGGATGGTAAGGGGCTGTGAAGACCATTCATGTTGCCATGCACGATAGATGATTTCTCGAACTACGGCCTTCATGTCAGACAGGCGCAAGAGAGGACCCGCTCCTGGACCGATACAGGCTGTTTTAGCGAGCCGATCTGCTCTCTCATTACCCGCAATGCCCACATGTGCAGGAACCCAGCAAAACTGGATTTTCCAATTGGCCAAGGAAAGGTCATGTATTCGGCGGAGAATAGTGGAAATAAGTGGATCTCTCGTAGAAAGATCTTGTAACGCCATAAGGGCACTCGGGCAGTCACTATAAATAACCACCCGAGGGGTGTTGACTGGAAAGGAAGGGACTATATCAACCGCCCCCAACAATGCACGCAATTCAGCAGTAAAAACAGATGAATATGGGGATAAAGCCAAGCTAAAAACGGAAGCCTCTGAAACTGCAGCACAACCAACTTTCCCATCCCTCTTAGACCCATCAGTATATATGACACGGGCAGGGGCATGACTTAGCATATGCTGAAGGGCGACACACCTCTGAACAGCAGGGAGCGAGGACTTAGAACCTTGAGCAAGGAACGTACAAACCATAGGTGATGATAAAAGCCAATACGGGATGGAGGGGTCAGCCGCCTGCAGAAGGGGGATGGGTAAATCATGGTGCGTAAAGAGTCTGTGGGCCAAAACCGGAAAAGACGGTAACAATGCTAGAGGGAAGTCATCCTCCCCCACCTGGTCAAACAAGTTGCTCGCAGGTGACTCAGTATACAGCAACTGCAGAGCAGAATTCATAATTACACGCTCTCGATGGAGGGGGAGAGGAAGCTGGCCACTTTCTACGAGAAGGCTCGTAATGCGAGACGACTTGAAAGCTCCAGTGCAAAGCCTGATACCAAGATGATGGACAGGATCCAAGGTTTTGAGCGTGGTCTGGGAAGCTGTGCCATAAATAGCACACCCATAATCTAAGACGGACAAAACCGTGGCCGTATATAACATAAGGAGGGTCCGACGATCAGCACCCCAGGTAACATGGTGACATTTCTTCAAGACGTTAAGACGTCTTAGGCACCGCGCCTTAAGGTCTTTTACATGGGCAGACCAGTTAAGATGTGTGTCAAGGATGAGTCCCAAGAACTTAACCTGATCAGAAAATAGTAGCCGATGTCCAGACATTGAGAGGGAGATAGTCTGACCATGTAGGTGACGTTTGTCACGATAAAAGAGAATCGCCTTGGTTTTCTCGCTGGAAAATGTAAACCCCGTAGAAGACGTCCAACGGGTAACGTCCCTCAAGACAGTATTAAGGCATCGCTGTATATGAGATAAACTGGGTGAGGTATAGTAAACTGCGAAATCGTCCACATAAAGGCTGTGGGAGACTTGAGGAGGGAGGCAGGACACCACCCCGTTGATGGCGATTGCAAACAGCGTGCTACTAAGAACGCTCCCCTGAGGGATGCCCATCTGAAGAGAGTGTAGGCGAGACAGGGTTCCATTGACAATCACTTGGAAAGTCCTATCAGAGAGGAAACTTTCAAAAATCGGAGAAGTGAGCCACGCATGCCAGACTCATATAAGATTCGTAGAATTCGATAGCGCCAAGTCGTGTCATAGGCCTTAGTGATGTCAAATAAAATAGCCACGGTGGGGTGACCCAACACGAACCCACGCCGGACTTGATCCTCCAAACAGGCCAAAGAATGAAGCGTGGAGCGTTGAGGGCGGGACCCAGACTGTGATTGAGAGATGAGGTTATGGTTCAAAGCAAAGTATAAGAGCCGAGGGTGCACCATCTTCTCAAATAATTTGCTTATGCAGGATGTCAATGAAATCGGGCAGGAGTTGGAGGGTAAACTAGGGTCCTTGCCTGGCTTCGGAATGGGGACTGTATAAGCATGTTTCCAATCAGGAGGGAAGTACCCATGCCGCCATATTTGGTTAAAAACACCAGATAAAAAGTAAGAGCCTCACCGTCCAGGTGTTGAAGCATACTATAGGAAATTCCATCTGGGCCAGGGGTAGCATCCTTGCAATCCCGCAAGGCAACCTTGAGGACATCGATGGTAAAAGCACTGTTGTAAGGGGAGGACGTACCCCCACGAAAGTCCAAGGAACGTGCCTCAGAACGACGTTTCTGAGAAACAAACGCTCGGGGTAAATTAGCGTCACTACCTACATCCGCCAGATGACTAGCATGAGCCATCGAGATGGAATAATCGTCAAACAACAGAGAGGCGGAAGCATGATAAAAAACCGAATGAACAGGAGATCGGTTGTTTTTACCAGTAATCTTGTGAAATTTCTTCCAAACTAAAGACAGAGACGTACGGGGGGCCAATCCGGAGACATATGACTGCCACGACTGTTTCTTCTGTGAGATAACAGTACGTTTGAAAAGTGCACACAGTTTATTATAGTAGGGTTTCACCTCGCTGATAAAATACACAGCAGTAACAAACTTCACCCAAACATGTAATGTCGCATCAGCTGCCAGCGATGCTCGAGCATCCCGTAGGTGACGGGTGGATTGAGCAAGGCGACGCTCCAAATAATGTTTTAATCGAACCAGCTTGGACAGTTCAGGGGACCACCATGGGACCCGTCGAGGGTGAGGGGTACTGGATGACCGAGGGATTGTGCTATCAGCAACGGAACAAATAAAATCCTTGAAAAACATATAATTATTATGTGGAGAATCATCATCACGAAAAACCCCAATGTCAGCTGAAAGAGAACTAAAAGAGTCCCAATCAGCTTTAGCAAGGTTATACCTGGCTAACTGACTTGACGCATTAGAGCATGTGGCAGTCAATAGTATAGGATGATGGTCACTAGCAACAACAGACCAAGTAAAAAGGGATGCCGCCTCATCCGATGCCAAAGTAAGATCAACTGCAGAGGAAGTAGAGTGAGCTAAAGAATAAAAAGTGTGGGGACCTTCATTAAGACAGCATAGGGGAGAGTTTAAAAGCAGATCCTCAATGAGACGTCCTGGTGCATCAGCAGAAGAACAACCCCATACCGGAGAGTGGGAGTTAAAATCACCTAAAATTAAAAATGGAGGAGGAAGACACCGTAAAAGATGGGGCAACCTAGACATGTTATAATTACAACTAGGTTGATTATATACACTACAGATGGTAAGGGCTGTACCATTAGGAAGGGATACCCTAACGGCAACAGCTTGGAATGGGGGATCTAACAATGGAACAGGTTGAAAAGCACAAGAGCGATGTAAAAGGATGGCCGTCCGAAGATGACCATCACGCACAGGTGACTCTGCTGCAACATAATAAGCACCTATCGAGTGAAGGACAGGGCCTACATGCTGGAGGCAGACACACACAAGAGTATGCAAGCGAAGTAAACGTTGAGTTTCGCCAAGGCGACGCCTAGTGGCGAAACCGTTCATGTTCCACTGAAGTATACTATGATGGTTCATGAGTAATCACTGATTTCAAATTACTGTGATTTTGAGCCCGCTGAATACGGGCAACATTGGGGAGGGGTACAGGTAGAGGGTGAGGGGGAGGACGACCAGGCACGTCCCCAGTAGCGTCGTGTAACACACACTGGGAAGGCGGGACCTGGAGCACAGGCAATTGTTCGGGGGGAGAAGAAACCTCGCGTTGAATCCTTTCCACTAATGCTGTTGGTTGAACAGCCAGGTGACCAATACAATTACCACATATACAATGGGCATCATGAGACCCTGCAAAGTCAGAAGGAAGGTGGCAGGAGGCAATAAAGTGAACAACCTTTACACGTAAGTCATGCACATTATCATTAATAGCGGGGCCAATATAGTCTATAAAGCATTTATCACAGCCACACTGGGAAACATGTTTAGCAGGAGGCGGGGAGGTATCTATTTCCATAAGTGGACCATTGATGTCTGCAAGTTGGGCTTCTATATCATCATGGGAAGGAGTCAGAGGAGCTGATGAGACCTGCGGAGATGTCAGAGGCGAGGTCTCCTCCTATCCTGACTCCGCACATGCTTGGGAGACAAGGCAGATCTATCCGTAGGAGGAGAGTCATAACCTTTCCTCTTCTTAGTTGCAGGATCAAAGGGAGGAGAGAAGTCCTTACTGCGCACGGAAGAAACATCAGTTCGGGCCAGAATAACACTGGAATTACTCCTAGTAGTCACCATAGATGAGGAAGTCAAAGCAGTAGGAGAGATGGAGGGAGGACACTGAACAGGGTCCCCTGCTACCTCAGGAGGGGGATTCGGCTCTGGCAGTAGGTCCCGGAGTGGCGAAAAGCGATTGGTTGGAAGAGGGCGAGTCACTGAATGCGGAGGATGCGTGAGAGTAGGTTGTAAACCAGACCTAGCCACCCTAGCATAAGTCAAGGAAGGTAACAGACCCTGTTCCTTCAAATGGGAGATAGCCGCTCTGTGAGAGAAGCCCCGACTCAGTTTCAAATCAAGGATAGCACTATGATAATGAAAATGTGGGCAAGTGTTGGAAAAGACAGCATGGGGATCACCGCAGTTGAGGCAGATACGGGAGGTTGCATTGCAAGCCTCCCGAAGATGAGCTGAACCTCCACACAGGGGGCATAATTTCGGGTTCTCTTGGCAATACTTGGCTGGGTGACCAAACTTCCAGCAACTCTGGCATTGTCTAGGGCGGGGGACATGTTTTCGTACAGCCAGCCGCCGGCCCGCTATCCGAACAAAAGGGGGCAAGTCACGTCCCTCGAAAGTCAGTTTAGCGATACGGAGGGGGCCATCACGCTGGGAACCGCGCCGAGACAGGTATGTCTCAACCTTCAGTGCTGGAGTATCAGATGGGCCCATGTTCTCCAGGATGCGAGATGCAGAGTCCTCAAATGGTGTATCAATACGGATCTCATGAGGGATAACAACTGTCCCATCACAGTTATTAAGAGTCTTGTGCCTCGTGATGGAAACTTGGGACGGCGGATCGACCAACCACTCCTGAAGAGAACGAGACTGAGCCTCAGTCCGAGCTTCAAGGAGGCGACAGCCATCCGTACCCGTACGGATTTCAACATCACCGATGTCATGGCGTAGTATGGAATCAAGCTCAAGATCATCACCTATGTCATAATTAATATTAAAAAATTTAGGCCACTTACTGGAGCCCAAAATAGTCTGAAATAGCTGGACAGCAGTTGGCGGGGTAGGACGACATGGACGAGGTTTGGATTTGGGAGGAACATATGGCTCCAATGTAACAGGGCCATTAGAACTAGATGAAGGAGGCAAGTGTGGCTTGGGAGAGGGATGAGTCTCTCCTACTATTGCAGCCGAGGAGGCTACCGAAGGGTGGGAAGGATCCAGGGAAATGTCAGAAGTTGTGCCAGAGGTCGTAGTCAGTGTCAAAGTCGGAACCAGGGGAGGAGTTTCAGTAACACCAGCCATAAATACCAAGCCATGCTGTTCCAGGAGTGTACTAAGCAGACCAGGCGGAGAGAAGGTATGACGGGAGGGATACCAGTAAGCCAACCTTTACGAATCATGGAGCCCTAAACCTTCACCAACGACACAAGTGGGGACAGAGTCCCAAGTGTCAGCTTCCTATCCTACCCCTTGGAAGGGGATGGCATTAAAATGTAAAGAGAGGCTCAAGTGTAAGCATAACCCGCTTGATGAGACTGAGGGCATGAAACGATGCAAACATCTCCAGTCGTTACATAATTATGGGCTACCGGTCAGAAAGCCAAGAGTCCCACCTCCAAGGAACGGCACCCCTGGATCCGGAGCCGCACTACGGAGATGGTCCCGCCTAGGAACCATAACATTAGGCATGTTACCGAACCACAGGTCCGAAAACTCTCGGGTGAGCCGACATGTCACCACTGTCACCACAATTGGTTCCGGGTCAAAGCTCCAATCCCAGCAAAGACCAGCTCTCTCACCCAACCGAACATAATTTGAACAAAGAGGAAAAGTCCACAAAATGAAACCAAAAGGGACAGAATAAGAACAGAAGGGGAAAAACATAGAAAGAGAAAATAAAAACTACACAAAATTAGTTAAGCCGACAACTAGAGCTCGAGGGGAGAAGGCAAAAAGCATCCCCCATCAAGCTCTAGTTGCCGGCCCGAAGCCCCCCAACCGCGACAAGGAATGTAGTAACAGGGGGGAAGGACTGAACAAAAACAGGTCACTCCCGTTAACACATATTCTCCCATTTAAGTAAACTTTTGGGTTTCCTCCACCCTCTTGGTTCTCTATCTATCTCTATATCTGGCTTCATATCTGGGTCCCTACTCAAACGCTTTGGTAGTTCATATATTATATCAAAATGTGTGGCCTGCAAAACACCATTCTTTATACTATTGTTTATTTTCTTACCCAAGTACCTCTCTTTTTAACCTTTTATGTTATGCCTACACATTATCCTTTCCATTCCTCTTTCAATACTCATAAGTTTACGTTAAGAAACCTTTGCTATTTACTTCATGTTTCTTGTTCATATATCATTACCGGGAAGACATATTACGTATGTTTGCTATTAATCGATTATATTAAGTTTAAGAAGGATCTCTAGACCTGAACTAAACCTGAACATTAAGTTGTTGTAATTATTATCCGGAATTGTATAACTTTAAACCTCACTGAAATATCACTCAGCCAAATTCCTACATTCATTATTATAATAAACGCATAGTAATTAATTCTGCAAATATAGTTAATAATATATGAGCAGTAAATCACAAACAATATCGTTTCCAATAGTTACAATTCCATTTCAACCCGTTCAGTACGGGTGACGTCCTTTTCAAAATATTCTGGAATTAGCCTAGACGATTAGCCTAGACGATTTTATTCAGCTTAGGATGGACGGCTACCCATAAAGAGACTACATGCTATCTTGATCAAGGGGAGATGGTTCACTTTTTGGGCGATGTTTGCATGTATTCATTATGTTTCTAGTTTCCCCCCTAGACCTCCATCAAATTGAAAAAAAAACATCCATTAGATTAATTTGTAAATTTCTCGGCCGAAGGCCGGTTCTTCCAACATTGCAGGTTCACTATAGTTTGCCAGGGAAAAAATTGACACCTAAATAGCACGAAAGGTTTAAATATTGACGAAGAAATGGGGGCGAAAGGTAAAAAAATCGCCAAACTAATGGGGCAAACATCGTAACATCTGAAAACTGATGGGGCTAAACATGAGGGAGAAAGTGGTCCAGAAAACCGGCCCATCTCCCCTTAATCCTTTTATCTGCCACATATCTTCCCTAAGGTTAACAAAATCGTCTAAATGTAGCTCGAGTCAAATATAAAAGACGTCGCCGGTACAGAAGGGGTTAATGCATCATAAAATGCGTCATCAAACCTACTTAACCCCTTCACCACCATTACGTCATTCTCCTCATATTCTGGTTACCATTAGACGATTTGCTTTAGTTTGTAATCTCACCGAGTAGACTCAAATTGGTAAACACGATCTAAGTAAACCCTCTTGGTATCATACGTCCTTCTTGAACTGCATAAAATCATCTAAATTTAGCCAGAATAAAAGGTAAAAAGACGTCATGGTGCAGAAGGGGTTAACCCTTTCTTAACCGGCGATGACTTTTGTATTTGACTTCACCTACATTTAGACAGTTATATGAAGCTTAGGAAGGATATATGGTAGCTAAAATGATTAATTGAGATAGTATGAAGCCTTTTAATGAGTAGGCGGCCTTCCTAAGCTGTACACAATCGTATAATAGTCGCCAGAATATAATGAAAAGTACATCACCGGTACAGAAGGGGTTAAGGAGCGATATCGTTACCTACAGTTTATTTGTGAACAATATACGCCTACAGAGAGATGTTTTGTAATGCAATGATTAACTCCTTCTGTACCGGCGACGTCTTTTGAATTTTAGTCTTGCTGTATTTCGACGATTTTGTGAAGCTTAGGAAGGATATCTGGTAGCTAAATCGATTAAGTGAGATAGTCTTTAGCCTTTTAATTGCAAGACGTCCTACCTAACCTAAATAACATCGTCTAATAGTAGTAGTAGTAGTAGTAGTAGTATCTTTCTCGTTGCTCAGATCAGCACTACTATGCCTGCGGGGAACAAGACTGTCTGCACCACAACCAGCGACGGTGGCAGAAGTGGACTACGAGGCAGCAGTGGCAGAGGGTCGCATAGGAAGGAGACTGGATTGAAGTTGCATGGTGTTGAATAGTAATATCTGATGCTTGTAAAATAAAATGTATGAACAATATTAAATAAAAACCAATGTAGTAGTAGTAATCCACGATGATGAGTCTGAGTGCTGACCCCGGAATAGTAAGTAGCTGAATGACTACCAAGTCGGACGCTTTGATGACTGTTCTGACCTGGTTTAGGGTCCAAAGAGGGGATGCACAGGCTGAGTGGTTTAAAAAAAATAAAAAAGTAGTAGTAGTAGTAGTAGAGCTAGTAGAAGAAGAAGTAGTAGTAGTAGTTACCTAGGCTGCCTGGCAGAACAGCCCCGAGCTCCTAAGGAAGGCCACGGCCGAGACCGGGATTTTCTTCTAAGTTCTAAAGGAGTGTGTGTTGTATTGTTGGCGTAAGTGATTGTATGTTATGCAGTCTTCCATAATGTGTTTGATAGTGTGCGGTGTTGTGTCATAACTTGGACAGGTGTCCTGGACGGAGTCATCCAGCCTCTTTCGATAACTCAGAAGGGCTGGATGGTGTCCACATCGCAGCCTTGCCAGGTGGACTTTGTCCTCAAGGGAAAGGAGGGTTTCTGAGGGATGAATTTCCGGGAGCCGTGCATGCAACTGAGTGTTGTCTTTGAGTGACTGGATGGATTGGTGGGTGATTTGAGTATATGCTTCTGGAGACTGGATTGTGGTGGGCAAGGGGCGAGTGAAGACAGTATTTGCGTATGATAACGAGCTCTGGGAGTTGTTTTGATATTTCTTGGTGTGTGTGGATGTTCTAGTAGTTACTGGAACATGATGACAATGATGTTACCGGTACTGAATGGGCTAAGAATTTTGGCAAAGGCTTGTATGTAAGAGCATAGTCAAACATTATTTCTGGTAGATAATTACCCTTTCACCACCATTACGTAATTATAGTCATATTCTGGTTACCATTACATGATTTATCTAAGCTTACAGTCTACTTCAACGACTCAAATGGGTATAATTATGAGCTCTCAATAAACCCTCTTAATAACACAGGTCCTTCTTAAACGGCATAACATTATATAACTGTAGCCAGAATCAAAGGTAGAAAGGCGTTATGGTGCTGAAGGGATTAATATACCTTAGTTGTACTGTGCACACGAATAGCACACATTACTATTGACAAGAAAATGGTGGCGAACTGTCTCAAAATCGCCAAACTAATGGAACAAACGTCTTAAAATCTCAAAGTTAAGGGGCTAATCATGAAGGAGAAAGGGGTCCAGAAAAAAACAACCATCCCTCCTTAAGACACCTCGGTTGTACACATGAATCACACACAGTGAACTAGGAACATCTAATATGAAAAACATATAATAAAGGAATGACACAGTGTCAACTATTGTTGAGATATAATATACTGAAAACGAGTGAACACTGTCAGCTGTTCTGATTGCCAGTTGAGTAAAGACCGCTACACACGCTCACTTTATATTGTTTACAGTCGGGGTACCTACCGTACAGTGTTGTATCATACAGTCGGGGTACCTACCGTACAGTGTTGTAACATACAGTCCTACAGTCGTACCTACCGTACAGTGTTGTATCATACAGTCGGGGTACCTACCGTACAGTGTTGTAACATACAGTCGGGGTACCTACCGTACAGTGTTGTAACATACAGTCGGGGTACCTACCGTACAGTGTTGTATCATACAGTCGGGGTACCTACCGTACAGTGTTGTAACATGTTAGTATGTGTAATACATTATCCCTTTAATTTTAACTACAGTATCTAATATTCATGAACATAACTTTGCTCCAATCTGTATTATATAAGTTCATATTGTTTCAGTTGAAGAATAGTAAAGACAAACTTATAACAGTGTTTAATAAATATTATCGGCAATTTGACGTTGCTTTAGTTTGAGTCTGTACGTAAGTATGTATGTATGTATGTATGTATGTATATATGTATGTATGTATGTATGTTAACCATTTATTATTGCTGTAGGTCCCCTAAGATCAAATTAAACTGTAATGATATATTTTACTAATATTCACATCCACTATAACGTACACTCAAATCTTGTACAATTAAAACAAGATTAACCCCTTCCGTAACAGCGACGTCATTTTCACTGTATTTTGGCTAATATTAGGCTATATTATTCAGCTTAGTCAACCCATAAAAAGGCCACAGACTATCTTAAATAATCCTTTTAGCTACCATAATATATCCTTCCTAAGCTACATAAAAACGTCTAAATTTAGCTGAAATATAATACAAAAGACGTCACCGGTAAAGAAGAGGTTGAGCACCATTAATATGTTCAAACATCTTATAACTGGTAACTCATTCTGGAATGACATAGTTGCCAACAAAAAGGATACACTGAATATACCCATCTCAAAGTGGACAAAGATGTATATTTGGAGTTGTAGATATGTTTCAATATATTCTTATATCCGTACTGTTATTCACGAATATCATTGTTGTAACTATTATTAATTTTCTCTCTCTCTCTCTCTCTCTCTCTCTCTCTCTCTCTCTCTCTCTCTATCTCTCACACAATCTTGGGTCTTCTTGTAACTGTCGTAATGTCGACCACCGTCTCTCCACTAACTTACTTGAACTTCTTTTCCTCGCTGACTAAGATGTCTGCAGCAAGCCTCTTTCCTTTTTCTTTTCTTCATAATCATTTCTGCAACCATGTGCATTATATATTAAATTATTAATACACAAACTAGCTACTGTGTTTTGACCTTGTTATGATCGAATTATCAACTACGTGTAGACTGGTATACCTATACAGTTCCTATACAGTTGAAGAGCGACTGTTTGCTTGTGTATTGCAAATATAAGTTTACTGTAAACCAAACGTTATTCAAATACCCACATGTATGTGGAATTATTTACTTTCCTTTATGCCGGATAAACTTGTTCTGAATGGAACACAAATGCATTATCTAATGTTAGCCATGTCATATCGTTTTTGTTTCAACAGAGTAGCCTAAGATGATCAGTGCCTTACTTCATAATAAGCAGTTTTAAATAGCTTGCATAAAACGGCAACTTTACATTATGTACAATATAAACTACAACACCATTCACCCGTCATTAATCCCAATTATGTCTCCCCTAGACAGATATGGTACAATATTTGCCACTCATGGTTCATAAACAATAACTCTCACACACTTCACTTGTTTTAACCCATTCAGTACTGATGACGTCCTTTTCATTATATTCTGGCAATGCATAGACGATTTTATTCAGCTTAGGAAGGACGTGCACCCATTTAACGGCTAAAGACTATCTCAATAAGGCCTTTCAGTTACCATCTATCCTTTATAAGCTTCATAAAATAGTATACGTGAAGCTGAAATCAAATAACAAAGACGTCGCCGGTACAGAATGGGTAAAGACACCTCGGTTGTACAGTCGGCCTAATAAGTGATGTCTCGCCACCAATTATGTTTTGATCAATAATTGGTATCAGAAATATTTACACATGGTTTCTTCTTTTTGAGTGACATATACAACCATGTTCCTACACTTACCCACCCTATTCAACATCTGACAGACATTTATACAGCACAGAGCTGGCCAAACGTAATCACAGCGGACACACAACTTATTTGGCCAACTGTACATAAGAATAGCACACAGTAAACTAGGAAGTAATATGAAAAGCCTCTAATAAAAGAATGACACAGTGTCAACTATTTCGTGATATAACCTACTGGAACCGAGCGAAAACTGCTAGGTGTCCTGATTGCCAGTTGAGTAAAAGCCGCTACACACGCTCACTTTAGGGGGGAAGGACTTGTTTTCTTCCTCATGTTTAGTCTCATTACCTTTGAATGTTTAAATCGTTCGTTCCATTAGTTTAGGGATTTTATGACCAGTTGCCCAATTGCTTTGTCACTATAGAGATCTTTCGTGCCATTCCTGGCGAGCGATAACGAACCTGTAATTCTAGAAGGAACCGGCCATCGCCCGGGAAATTTTTCTAAGGATAAATGTGCACATCATTTATCTTGAAAGGGGGTCTAGGGAATGTTTTTTAACCTTAATGGAGGTCTAGCGAGGAAACTACAAAATAAATAAATAAATAATTAACTGGACCAAACACTAACCAGTTTACCCCTTTAAGTGGTTTACAGTGGCGGTACAATGTCGTGTACCAGGTTCACAACCTTTAATTTAAGCTGTTTCCGTTGATGAAGCAATTTGTTTCATATTATGACTAACACTTTACGTTATATAATGTTTGATTGGAAGAGATGTCATAAAGTCAGTAGGTTCTACGACTTGTGAATGGATTTATCTTTCTCCTTAACCCTTTCACACTCAGAATGCGATTTGCGCCCTTTCTGGGATACTTAAAATCCTTTGTGACCATCAGGGGTGTTTATAAATCTTTGGTTTAGTTACATAAACCTCTCCAGTTGTCTTAGAGTGAGCTGTGGGCAGAAAACTGATTTTGGAGAAGTAATGATGAGATTGAGAGAAATCTCTTCACGAATGTTAAACGGCAACCTCCTAGTCAACAGCATACCGACGGGGTTTAAAAATAGGAAATGGTTTGGTATTCTTTATCGCGCCGTGGAGTAGTGGATTAAGGCATGGACACTCGCCCTGACAGTCGGTCGCTCGAGCCCGGCTGAGAGCACAACAACATTTAGTAGCTCACGTGTATTTGTGATATACAGGTATACATAATATGTATGACTCGTGTTTGGCTGGGCGAGAAATAAACGAAATCACTTCAGCCCGAGTTGTGCGGGGATAGTTGTAAAATTCTCTGTATGGTATTCTGGAATATTGGTCCTATGACTTGCGTATGAAATGTAAGGTCTCCAAGTAGGATATCTCCTTTATGATATAAATAGGAAAAGGTTAGCTGTTCTCTTTAAAACACATTATATATATATATATATATATATATATATATATGTGTGTGTGTGTAAGTGTGTGTGTGTGTGTGTGAGAGTATTCATTCCGTCTACTTCTCGAAGTTCATTTACGCATAATAATGTTTAGAATGTTTTTCAAAATTGGTGAATCTGTGCTGCAAGGTTAAAGGATATTAGCTTAGGCCGAGAGAGCAAAGGGTAAGGTCAGACGAGGAGAAGATACATTAGGAAAGGTAAGGAGGAAGGAAGGAGGAAGCAAAGCGAGTCACTCAAGCCAAGAGACCCATTGAGAGAAGTGAGCGAGGTATACAATAGTAGGGAGGAGGGAGACGTGAAGGAGGAAGTGAGCGAGGTATACAGTAGTAGGGAGTAGGGAGACGTGAAGGATGAAGTGAGCGAGGTGTACAGTAGTAGGGAGGAGGGAGACGTGAAGGAGGACGTGAGCAAGGTATACAGAAGTAGGGAGGAGGGAGACGTGAAGGTGGAAGTGAGCAAGGTATACAGTAGTAGGGAGGAGGGAGACGTGAAGGAGGAAGTGAGCGAGGTGTACAGTAGTAGGGAGGAGGGAGACGTGAAGGAGGAAGTGAGCGAGGTATACAGTAGTAGGGAGGAGGGAGACGTGAAGGAGGAAGTGACCGAGGTATACATTAGTAGGGAGGAGGGAGACGTGAAGGAGGAAGTGAGCGAGGTATACAGTAGTAGGGAGGAGGGAGACGTGAAGGAGGAAGTGAGCGAGGTATACAATAGTAGGGAGGAGGGAGACGTGAAGGAGGAAGTGAGCGAGGTATACATTAGTAGGGAGGAGGGAGACGTGAAGGAGGAAGTGAGCGAGGTATACAGTAGTAGGGAGGAGGGAGAAGTGAAGGAGGAAGTGAGCAAGGTATACAGTAGTAGGGAGGAGGGAGGCGTGAAGGAGGAAGTGAACGAGGTATACAGTAGTAGGGAGGAGGGACACGTGAAGGAGGAAGTGAGCGAGGTATACAGTAGTAGGGAGGAAGGAGACGTGAAGGAGGAAGTGAGCGAGGTATACAGTAGTAGGGAGGAAGGAGGAAGTGAGCAAGGTATACAGTAGTAGGGAGGAGGGAGGCGTGAAGGAGGAAGTGAGCGAGGTATACAGTAGTAGGGAGGAGGAAGACGTAAAGGAGGAAGTGAGCGAGGTATACAGTAGTAGGGAGGAGGGAGACGTGAAGGAGGAAGTGAGCGAGGTATACAGTAGTAGGGAAGAGGGAGACGTGAAGGAGGAAGTGAGCGAGGTATACAGTAGTAGGGAGGAGGGAGACGTGAAGGAGGAAGTGAGCGAGGTATACAGTAGTAGGGAGGAAGGAGACGTGAAGGAGGAAGTGAGCGAGGTATACAGTAGTAGGGAGGAAGGAGGATGTGAGCGAGGTATACAGTAGTAGGGAGGAGGGAGGCGTGAAGGAGGAAGTGAGCGAGGTATACAGTAGTAGGGAGGAGGGAGACGTAAAGGAGGAAGTGAGCGAGGTATACAGTAGTAGGGAGGAGGGAGACGTGAAGGAGGAAGTGAGCGAGGTATACAGTAGTAGAGAGGAGGGAGACGTGAAGGAGGAAGTGAGCGAGGTATACAGTAGTAGGGAGGAGGGAGACGTGAAGGAGGAAGTGAGCGAGGTATACAGTAGTAGGGCGGATGGAGACGTGAAGGAGGAAGTGAGCGAGGTATACAGTAGTAGGGAAGATGGAGACGTGAAGGAGGAAGTGAGCGAGGTATACAGTAGTAGGAAGGAGGGATACGTGAAGGAGGAAGTGAGGGAGGTTGTTACGTCCTGGGATATATAAACACTGGGCTCTTTCTATTGGACTAGGTATGCGGCAACAAGCAACAACGGAAAACGCTAGATCCAACCCTTATCTATAAACCCCGGCAACAAACCACCCTAAACCGTCATGAGTCCTGCCTGGACAACGAGGTATCCTATGACTCGGTTACAGGGTGCACGCACTATAGACTGCTGATAGTCAAGCAGGCTATATAAAAGATCACACAATTAAGTTGACTTAAAGCTTCAAGGAAAAGATAGATAACGGAATTAAATTGCAGAAACAATTTAATAACAAACTAGAAGAAAGTACATTTAACGTTACGTTAATTAATACAACTAATCACCCCTGCGTGAAAGAAGGTGAAAGCAAACAGTCCTCAAAACATCGTACAGGTAGACAAGATGCAGGTTTCTAAACTGCATGCGGCTACTGTAGGATCTGATGCTTAGCAAAGAAAGTACGTTACGGATTTAGAGAACTCTTAACTCATAAGCAGGAATAAATACTAGTGATAGGCCATACAGTGTATAATGGCATAGGTATAATTAAATAAAGGCAGCAACTCGCAACATAACCACATACAGGTGTGCTTCTCACTCTTAGTCAGGCAAGCCTGCTCGGACAGAGTCTCTAAGCCACACCCTGACTCACAATGCTCACAAAAACAGTAAACTGTGGCACAATAACAAGCATGCAGAGATAATAAACCCCTAGCTGTTAATCTGCCAAGTGGCAGAGGTCTAGCCGGAAGGATATAGGCTTCGGATACCCGGGCTGAGCCACCTGCTCTAGCCTAGGGACGTTCCCAAGTCTGTGCGCCAAATTACTCTAATTGAAAGGGTGCTCTCTTGAGAGACTCAGATCCCAAGTATCTGACTCTCTCCTGGCGACCCTAAAACAAAAGCAAGATGTGCTAGCGCAGTGCTGAGTGGACTAGGCAAGGGCCCTCACACAACACAACACTAGACACTCAGGGACACAGACAAGAAAATGCCCCCAGACTCCCACGGGTATCCTAGTAAAGTCGTGCGGGTCCACAGGACTCGCACCAGCAGACTTTACTTAAAGGATCGCAAAAAGCCTCCCCTCCGGTCTAGCCCCTGCTAACCTGACACAAGAACACACTAGCAAGCATGAAACCACCAAATATGAGACAACAAAAAAGAGTTCCTAGGTCTCATTAACAATTAAATCTCTGCATAAGCCCAAAATCCTATCTAATTATCTGAGAGCTCGTCGTTAATACAGTAATAGATATAAGGTCTATCAAGGGGATGGGATAATTAAATAGATTGGTGAAGTAGTGGAAGGAAGGTATACAAAGTAAGAGAGAAAGTTTCTAAGTGGGGTTGAGAGGGATAGATATCAAGCGGGTCCGAAGGGTACGACAGTGAGGTGAGCTCTGAGTCTTGAATCTGTCTGGACCCCGCCCTAGGCATGCAGAATACATCCCATGCTTGGCAACACTCAACACTGTTTAATCCTCTACCCCGTGCGTGAGTCGAAACTAAGCCTAACGTTGCAATCAAATGCATATGGCAACGCTTCAGGCTCGTCCCAAGCTGGCAAGCGAAGCAACGTCCCAAGCCGGTCTCTCTCTCCCGCTTGTCTCCTCCCGCCCTCACTAGACTTACATCTTATATATTATAATGAAATAATCAACTATCGAGAATAAAATATACTAAGATGCGTTGGTTAAGAATAAGGGCAGCTTCAAGCTGTGAAACAACATAAGAATATCCCAGACATTAGTTACGTTGTCGTAGGATATATACTAAGGAAAAGCCTGCCGACCGGCTGCCACCAGCCGGTTTCTAAACGGCTGGGCAGCCGACGCGCGCGCATGCCCGCACGTGGCTACTATGCAGAAGCGTCACACCTCCCCCAAGATATAAGACCCTTGACTAAGTTCTTCATATCTAACAGAAATCTTCTCATAGTACCACACACTGTTGCGACACAAGGCACTATATATAAAAAAATAAAGACTGTTGCGCTCCACCGAGCAAGTTCAACTAACTTAGCGACAATAAGCGAAAACATTCAACTTAGATACTGCTACAACATCTTATACAAAATTCTACACGTTATAAAAAATAAAGAGTTTTTATAAGGTTTTTTGCTTTTTTTTAATTTGTTTTTTTCGGCTGAACTACAGTGACAGCCTATTTTCCTCCACACTCAACCCTCAATCCTGTGGCAGTCTAACCAACATCATCCACCCTTGATAGACAATCCGCTATCACGTTATCAGAACCGGCAATATGGCGTATGTCCAGATTAAACTCCTGAAGCATGAGTGACCACCTGGTCAGCCTCATATTCCGGTTATGAAACTGATTCAAGAATTTCAGAGGGTGATGATCGGTATAAACCACTACGACTGGTCCGAAAGCAGGAACATATACATCGAAGTGCCTGAGCGCCAGCACTATCGCCAGGAGTTCTTTTTCAATTACAGAGTAATTCCTTTGTGCACTATTGAATTTTTTACTGTAAAAACTCACTGGATGTTCGATACCTTCATCATCTGTCTGTAACAAGACAGCCCCAGCCCCTACGCCACTGGCATCAGTCGCCAGCTGAAAAGGTCTGCTGAAGTCCGGGGCCCTGAGTATGGGGTGGGTACATAACAGGTGTTTCACCAAGGAAAACGCCTCTGCACACTCAGGAGACCACCGGAACTTCTTGTCCTTAGATAATAAGTCAGTTAAAGGTGCAAGTACAGTCGAATAGCCTTTGATGAAGCGACGATAATAGCCTATCATACCTAGAAACCGCATGATTTGTTTCTTAGTCGTAGGCTGGGGAAACTGATCGATGGCTTTGATCTTTGTCTGTGGAGGGCACACCTGACCTATCCCCACCTCGAACCCCAGGTACAAAACTGTGGCTTTGACAATATCGCACTTACCCAGGTTTACCACCAAACCTGCTTCATTCAGTTTATTAAAAAGCTGTCCGATGTGAGCACAGTGACTGTTAAAATCCTCGTCGTATATTATGACATCATCTAGGTACACCGTACAGTTGGGAATGTCGGCTACAATGTCGTTCATTAATTTCTGAAACGTTGCAGGGGCATTTTTCAGCCCGTATGGCATAACATGGCAACGATATGTGGCACCGTCCACCACAAACCCACACACCTCTCGCGCTCGCTCAGACAAGGGCACTTGCCAATAACCCTTAACAAGGTCTATCTTAGTGAGGAATTTGGCTTTTCCTATCTTATCCACACTGTCGTCCACGCGAGGGAGAGGGTAGGCATTTGTGGGCAACCTGTGGAAATCTATACAAAACCGCACCTTGCCATCTGGTTTGGGCTGCAGTGTGACTGGGGAAGTCCACCTTACTGCACCCTCAGAAATCAGCCCACGTTTCAGCATATAATCCAGCTCTTCCCTAAGTGCTGGTAATTTAATAGGGGGAACACGGTATGGCACTGATTTAAAGGGCGGGTGGTCCCCAACATTAACATCGTGCATCGCTTGAGTAGTGAGGCCAGGATGCTCCGCGAAAACAGCTGGGTTTGAATCAAACAACACAGCTACACGCTGTTGCTCAGGAAGGTGCAATATCAACTCGTGAGCCACTTGTCTAGAATTCCCCGCCCACTGATCCGCGGAAACATGACAATCCCAATTATCCTCCCCCGCAGCTTGACTGTCCCTTCCTCCTTCTCCACCACGATCGCTGCAGATCAACACCAGGACAGTGAGAGGCTCGGAGGGGTGCCTCACATACTCTTTCATCAGATTTACATGGCAAAGTTGGTTCTTTTTCTTACGATCAGGAGTAGCTACTAAATAGTCGAGATCAGAAACCTTCCTTACAACCCGATACGGACCAGAATACTTGGCAGACAAGGGGTGTCCCACCAGAGGCAGTAGTATCAGTACCTCCTGATCTACTTCAAACTCCCTCAGCTTCACCTTCTGGTCGTATCTGTCCTTCATCTGAGCTTGTGAACTCTTAAGGTTCCGACCTGCTACCTCCAAGCTCTTTAGCATTCTCTCACGGCTTTCAACAACATACTTTAGAAGCGAGCATGGCTTTGTGACTCCCTCCCAGATCTCCTTGACTATGTGGAGGGGCCCCCTGACCCTGTGTCCAAAAACCAACTCGTTCGGGCTAAATCTCAAGCTCTCCCCAGGTACTTCTCTCGCAGCAAATAAAACGTATGGGAGACTTAGATCCCAGTCCTTCCCATTTTCCATGCAATAACACCGCAACATACTCTTGAGAGTCGAGTGCCACCTTTCCAAAACTCCCTGACTCTCGGGATGGTAGGCAGATGACACCACAGACACTATCCCATGTTGCTGCATGGTCTGCTTAAACAGAGCTGAAGTAAAATTGGATCCCTGATCAGACTGGATCTCTTGAGGGTAGCCATAACGAGATAAATAGACAAGTAGGTTTTTGACAACAGTCTTAGCCATCCCGTTGCGCATGGGGTAAGCATCTGGATACCGTGTTGCTACATCCATTACAGTTAGTAAAAATTTATTGTCGGCACTAGTGGGGGGCAATGGGCCAACCATATCGATAACTACTTTGCTGAAGGGCGGCCCAATGACAGGGATGGGTTGTAACGGGGCTCTCGGGATGACCTGATTGGGTTTCCCAACAACTTGACAAGTGTGACACTGTGACACCCATGACACGACACTCGCCTTTAACCCAGGCCACCAGAAAAGCTTGCTCAGAGCTGCCTCCGTCTTACGTGCCCCCAGGTGCCCTGCCAAAGGCACATCATGAGCTAATCTCAATAAGCTCTCACGGCACACCCTCGGTACTACTAACTGGTCCACTAATCCTGACCCGCCATCCCACTTTTTCTTGGGATCCTGATGTCTCCGATACAAGATCCCCTCGGACAAGAAAAAATCACCAGGCTGCGCATCCCCATCACTCACCAGTTCGATAGCACCATTACCACACGCCCTGACTTCAGGATCTTCCAGCTGCAAGGAACATATATCAGCAGGTGCGAGATTATCCAAGTTCATCTTAAATAATTTATTTCCACCTCCAATGTCCCGCTGAGCCATCCTTTCTTCACGCTGCGCATAACGATGCTGTCGCAGAGTCTCTTCCTGCCCTGCACCTGCACTAGCGGTGACAGGCCCCGGGGCCTCTCCAGACTCTAACATAGGTGCCAATAATGAGTCACCAAGAAACACTGCCGGCTCAAAACTCTCCAATTGACCAACACTTCCCGTTTTCTTGTGAGCTTTCCTCCGCGGTATGATAGACTGAGGTGGTGGCTGCAAGGCTCCGGATGTCTGAGAACGCGTCACAACACACGCCATGGTTTGTACGCTACACTTCTCAACCCACTCCTGTTCCTCCCTACTAACGTCGGCCGCCTTCTCGGCAACGACCAAGGGCGAAACCTTAGAAGCAGGCACCGCAAAGTCGTTGCCGAGGAGGAGGTCGACGCCCCCAACAGGCAAGTTCTCTACAATTCCTACATCCAGCTCCTTCGCCACACCACCCACCACCAGCTCCATCCGCACCAGCGGGTAGGACTTCGTAGCATTGATCCCCTGAACTACCACCACCCGAGCAGCGTTAATCGGCCTATCAGTAAAGTTCTTTAACAAGGTCTGAGAAGCCCCCGTATCACGCAATAGCTTAACTCCTCGCCTTTCGCCAGCCCACCTCACAAAACCATGCCCTCTATGACCCCCAAAGACGTGGCGGATAGGGTTCGAGCCTTCCGGACTCTTGAACACAGGCTGTGTCCCACCCTCCGACGAACTACCCTTGGCAAACTCAGAAGATATAGGCGACACCCCTATGCTGCGGGCCAATGACACAACCTTGTTTGGTGGCTTGTTCGGACAAGCATTTGCAAAGTGACCCTCCTTGTGACATGCAAAGCACTCTTTACTCTTTGGTTTCCCTTGGGAGTGGGAGGTACCATTAGACTTCTTATACGGGACAGTATTTGGTTTATGTTCAGTTTTATTGTCAGTGCTAGATGGTTTTGTGTATTTATGTGTATCAAAATTCTTGGGAAGGGGAGGGGTACGATCCTTTGCACCCGACTCACTCCTAGCTGCTGCTCCGCACCCTCGAATTAATGACAGTCGGAGGTCAGCCATTTCTGCTGCCTCCTTGAGAGTACTAGGATTTTTTTCCTTTATATTTAATGTTAAGTCCCCGCCTGTGCACTTAAAGAACTGCTCCAAGAGAACCAGCTCACTCAACTCCTCAAAAGTAGCTGCCCTCTCAGAACGCAGCCAATGTCGTAGTGCATCAGACAAGTCCCGGGCATGTTCTAGGAAGGTACTATCCTTGCCCTTAGTAACACCCCGAAACTTCAAGCGGTAAGCGGTAAGCACAGCCTTCTTTAGCTCATCATAAACTACACAGGACTCTAAAGGTAGTGCATCATACGCTTTTAGCCCCTTTCCTAGGAGTCTTGATGAAACTAATGCTGCCCACTTTTCCTGAGGCCACTGGTGTTCCTGACACTTCTTCTCAAATCGCATAAAAAACTCAGTCACACATAATTCATCGAACACAGGAACTAGTTTAAGCAGGTGCGACAATGATTGGTCCCGATGTCTGTTACCTCCCCCAATATTTCGCCCTGTTACCTCCACTCGAGATCTCTCCAGCTCCCTGTCAGCCCGATACCTAGTAGACTCTGCCTGCAGTTCAGCCTCTCGTATAGCTGTTCTCTCTGCAGCCTCAGCCTGCACACTAGCCTGTCTCTCGGTAGCCTCAACCTGAGCTCTAGCCTGTCTTTCGGCGGCCTCAACCTTGGCCATCTCAAGCCGAAACAACAAATCTGGAGTCAACCCTTGAGGAGGGGAAGGTGCATTTAATGGAGAGGGTCCCTGTGATTGAATTCCACGCTGCCATTGACCATTAACTTGGGGGTAAGTACTAAATTCAGGCACCCTGACGTTTGATACGGGGGTAGAGTGGAGGGGGGGCTGGGGACCGGGGCCCCCAGTCGCCTCTCCACCCAGGTCTCTCCCTTCTAAACCCAATATCAAAGTCCTCAGCTGATCTTTCCTCATGCCACTTAAACCCTGGTGACCCTGAAGACCTGCTACACACTTTAAGCCATACTTATTCAGCTTCAACACCCTGGCAGCGGTAAGGGGCACCTCTAAAAATCTTCTAGCACCCTCCTCGCTATCGACTAGCCACTCCACAGGTCTTTCTCCCTCCGAGCCCGTATCGTGACCTGACTCATCACGGTGTTCTGATGTATTATACATGTTTGTGTACTGCAGTAATTATCACGGTTATAGAATGTGCCTTATCTCCTATGCAAGTATGTATATACTAATGTTATTTAAAGTCTTTAATGTGTTATATTGGTTGCTCCAAAAAAAAAACTCTATGTCCACTGTATTCCTCTAATCATAAGGAATCTCAAAACAAATGACCACTATATTCCTCTGTTCAGTAAATCCTATGCAAGGTCGCCATTTGTTACGTCCTGGGATATATAAACACTGGGCTCTTTCTATTGGACTAGGTATGCGGCAACAAGCAACAACGGAAAACGCTAGATCCAACCCTTATCTATAAACCCAGGCAACAAACCACCCTAAACCGTCGAGAGTCCTGCCTGGACAACGAGGTATCCTATGACTCGGTTACAGGGTGCACGCACTATAGACTGCTGATAGTCAAGCAGGCTATATAAAAGATCACACAATTAAGTTGACTTAAAGCTTCAAGGAAAAGATAGATAACGGAATTAAATTGCAGAAACAATTTAATAACAAACTAGAAGAAAGTACATTTAACGTTACGTTAATTAATACAACTAATCACCCCTGCGTGAAAGAAGGTGAAAGCAAACAGTCCTCAAAACATCGTACAGGTAGACAAGATGCAGGTTTCTAAACTGCATGCGGTTACTGTAGGATCTGATGCTTAGCAAAGAAAGTACATTACGGATTTAGAGAACTCTTAACTCATAAGCAGGAATAAATACTAGTGATAGGCCATACAGTGTATAATGGCATAGGTATAATTAAATAAAGGCAGCAACTCACAACATAACCACATACAGGTGTGCTTCTCACTCTTAGTCAGGCAAGCCTGCTCGGACAGAGTCTCTAAGCCACACCCTGACTCACAATGCTCACAAAAACGGTAAACTGTGGCACAATAACAAGCATGCAGAGATAATAAACCCCTAGCTGTTAATCTGCCAGGTGGCAGAGGTCTAGCCGGAAGGATATAGGCTTCGGATACCCGGGCTGAGCCACCTGCTCTAGCCTAGGGACGTTCCCAAGTCTGTGCGCCAAATTACTCTAATTGAAAGGGTGCTCTCTTGAGAGACTCAGATCCCAAGTATCTGACTCTCTCCTGGTGACCCTAAAACAAAAGCAAGACGTGCTAGCGCAGTGCTGAGTGGATTAGGCAAGGGCCCTCACACAACACAACACTAGACACACAGGGACACAGACAAGAAAATGCCCCCAGACTCCCACGGGTATCCTAGTAAAGTCGTGCGGGTCCACAGGACTCGCACCAGCAGACTTTACTTAAAGGATCGCAAAAAGCCTCCCCTCCGGTCTAGCCCCTGCTAACCTGACACAAGAACACACTAGCAAGCATGAAACCACCAAATATGAGACAACAAAAAAGACTTCCTAGGTCTCATTAACAATTAAATCTCTGCATAAGCCCAAAATCCTATCTAATTATCTGAGAGCTCGTCGTTAATACAATAATAGATATAAGGTCTATCAAGGGGATGGGATAATTAAATAGATTGGTGAAGTAGTGGAAGGAAGGTATACAAAGTAAGAGAGAAAGTTTCTAAGTGGGGTTGAGAGGGATAGATATCAAGGGGGTCCGAAGGGTACGACAGTGAGCTCTGAGTCTTGAATCTGTCTGGACCCCGCCCTAGGCATGCAGAATACATCCCATGCTTGGCAACACTCAACACTGTTGCCTGGTCAAAATCCTCTACCCCGTGCGTGAGTCGAAACTAAGCCTAACGTTGCAATCAAATGCATATGGCAACGCTTCAGGCTCGTCCCAAGCTGGCAAGCGAAGCAACGTCCCAACCCGGTCTCTCTCTCCCGCTCATCTCCTCCCGCCCTCACTAGACTTACATCTTATATATTATAATGAAATAATCAACTATCGAGAATAAAATATACTAAGATGCGTTGGTTAAGAATAAGGGCAGCTTCAAGCTGTGAAACAACATAAGAATATCCCAGACATTAGTTACGTTGTCGTAGGATATATACTAAGGAAAAGCCTGCCGACCGGCTGCCACCAGCCGGTTTCTAAACGGCTGGGCAGCCGACGCGCGCGCATGCCTGCACGTGGCTATTATGCAGAAGCGTCACAAGGTATACAGTAGTAGGGAGGAGGGAGACGTGAAGGAGGAAGTGGGCGAGGTATACAGTAGTAGGGAGGAGGGAGACGTGAAGGAGGAAGTGAGCGAGGTATACAGTAGTAGGGAGTAGGGAGACGTGAAGGAGGAAGCGTGCGAGGTATACAGTAGTAGGGAGGAAGGAGACGTAAAGGAGGAAGTGATCGAGGTATACAGTAGTAGGGAGGAGGGAGACGTGAAGGAGGAAGTGAGCGAGGTATACAGTAGTAGGGAGGAGGGAGACGTGAAGGGGGTATATGAGGGCAGTAGTATGTATGTATGTATGTATTTATGAATGAATGTGTATGTATGTATGTATGAATGTATGTATATATGTATTAATGTATGTATGCATGTGTGTATGTATGTATGTATCTATGTATGTATGAAGGTGTATATAAATGTATGTATATAATGTACGAATGTATGTATGAATGTATGTATTGTATGTATGTAATAAGAACATAAGAACATAAGAAAATGGGAGTCTGCAGAAAGCCGATTGGCCTAAGCAAGGCAGATCCCTGTCCCACACAACCCCAAATCAATTACAAAGCCCAATTATAGGCTCAACACTCTAATACCCTGAGGATCATCTTACCAAAACGGTTAGAGATTAACGCAGGATTATGGGGGTCTGCAGAGCGCTGATTGGCCCAACCCGGCTGATCCCTCTTCACACCCAACCCTTCTCGTCCATATGCTTATCCAATTTTATCTTAAAGCTCCCTACAGTTTTAGATCCCACTATAGCACTTGGTAGTCCATTCCACCCATCTACAACTCTGTTACCAAACCAATATTTGCCTATATCTTTTCTGAAACGAAATTTATCTAATTTGAAACCATTGGTACGAGTTCTTTCGCTATCACCGAGCTTTAGTACATTTGTCATGTCCCCTTTGTTAATCCCACTAACCCACTTGAACACCTCTATCATATCCCCTCTAACTCTGCATCTCTCTAACGAATGTAAACCTAATTTCTTCAACCTTTCTTCATACGGAAGATTTCTAATATTATGGATCATTTTTGTCATTCTACGCTGTACTCTCTCCAATGAATCTATGTCCATTCTGTAATAAGGACACCAAAATTGGACAGCATAATCCATATGGGGTCTCACTAATGACAAGTAAAGTTTTAAGATAACATCAGCAGTTCTGTTATTCACACTCCTAGAGATGAACCCGAGAATCCTGTTTGCCTTATTACGAACGCCTATACACTGTTTTGTAGGCTTAAAATCATTGCTAACAAACACACCTAGATCTTTCTCGCAGTCTGAATTTTCTAATTCTAAATTAGCTAATTTATATTTAACATTTGTTTGCATCTTCCCTATCTTTAATACCTTGCATTTGTCAATGTTAAACTTCATCTGCCAATTTACTGACCATTCATGTAAGGTATCTAGATCCCTTTGGAGGCACTCTATATCGCTATCTGAATCAATTGATCTCCCCATTTTAGTATCGTCTGCGAATTTACTTATCCTACTAGTTATACCTAAATCTAGGTCATTTATGTATATAAGAAACAACAGGGGACCTAATACCGATCCCTGGGGGACACCACTTTTGACTGCTCCCCACTGACTTAGTACCATTTATGCTGACTCTCTGTTTCCTACCAATTAGCCATGACATAATCCATCCCAACAAACGCCCCACCTATTCCATGTGCCTCAACCTTTCTCATCAATCTCTCATGAGGGACTCTGTCGAAAGCTTTACTGAAATCTAAATATATAATATCGTATGCCTTGTCATTATCTACTGCTTCATATACCTCTGAGAAAAAACTAAGCAAATTAGTAAGGCAAGAACGTCCCTGAGTGAATCCATGCTGAGAAGAATTGATTAAGTTTAATGTTTCTAAGTGGTTTCTCATTTTCCTAGCAATAATTGACTCTAGTAGCTTTCCTATGATTGAAGTGAACTAATGGGACGGTAATTGGATGCTATTGATTTATCACCTTTTTTGAAAATCGGAACTAATGTGTGTATGTATGTATGTATGTATATATGAATGTATGTATGTATGCAGATATGTATGTATTGTTTGTATTTATGTATGTAATGCATGTATTGTATGCACACTCACACGTACTAAAAGTTGCTCAGGGGTGGGTCCTTCCTTCCCCTTCTCCACCCTGAGCAGGTAGAAGGGGAGAGTCGGGTCCAAGTCTGCCCCCACCTTCCACCCCCAAACTATCCCCAACTCCCCCACCTTCCTTCTCTAGCTGGCAGTTAGTGATTAGCGACGATTGTTTTCATACATTGCTAATTATTGTTAAACCATCATTGCACATTCTTACAATGGCCAACATTTAAAATGTAATAGGAATGCATTAATACAATATACTGTATAAATGTATTCTCAAAATGAGTCTCTATACACAACGTGGGTTACAAGAATCTTGGCTGTAGTGATCTGCTTTTCTCTCTCTCTCTCTCTCTCTCTCTCTCTCTCTCTCTCTCTCTCTCTCTCTCTCTCTCTCTCTCTCTCTTAACACGCAGACTACGTGGTTAGTTAATTTAAGGTATTAACATATGTAAGTGGTTTGACAATGTGAGTCATACCAGAATGTTTAGCCTCAAAATTAATTCAATATGCAACCATGGGTGGCAGTTAGAATTGAAAAGGTTCAGCACTAGTATTTGTGGAAACTGTTTCCCATTTAAGATCTGTTCTACCTGGAACAAACTTTCCTCAGAAGTTGTAAACATTTCCTCAGTTAAGCAGTTCAAAAAGACAGTCGTCAGTATGTAGTATTGTGCGCACTCTGTAAGGAGTGTAGTGTACTGAACAATGTCTCTCCTTCCACTTCGAATATTTGCCTGAAATGGACCGCAAGGTCTTTAAGATACTAACTATTCCTTGTAACTCTCATGGCACACACTTTCTACAACCAAGATATAACGGGTCTGAATAGGGTATAATTATTTCCGTTTATTAGTGTGTGTGATTAATGGTACCTGTATTAGATACACATAGAGGAGAGTTGATGGGGTTTATAGAAGAGGCTGGAATCACAAATAGAAACAAAGAAGTGGGAAGTGAGAAGGCGAGCCCTGTTACTCAAGGGCTCGATTCTCAAACCTTCCTAAAAATTAACACCGACTTTGATCGTAAGTTGTATCGAGTTCTATATTTAATTGATTGTGAAAAAAAGTGTTTTGTATATGTCACATATAAATAAATAAAGACCGTGTATAGTATGTATGGTATTGAATAAATGGGATAAACTGATTGACATGATAAACGAAACAATCAATAACAGTCGCAACACAATTCCAGCCAATGTTTGCCTTTAGTCCTTTCTTTTTATGATATAAAAGCCTGACTGTGTAAGTAATTTGAGAACCTAGGAGTAGATTGTAGAGGGCACGTTGATGTGTATTGCAATATTGGTGAACATAATATCCTGAATACTGTATGAGATTGGATTTAATTACGTATTATTATATTGATATAACATTAATCTTGATCGTAGAAAGTAGTGCAATGAGAGACAGACACACGCAGAGCGAGAGAGAGAGAAGCACAAGACCACTACAGCCAAGATTCGTGTAACCCACGTTGTGTATAGAAATTCATTTTGAGAATACAATTATACAGTATATTGTATTAGTAAATTCCTAATAAATGTTAAATGTTGGCCATTGTAAGCATGTGCATTGATGGTTTAACAATAATTTGCAATACATGAGAACAATTGTTGCTAATCACTAACTGCCAGCTAGAGAAGGAAGGTGGGGGAGTTGGGGATAGTTTGGGGTGGAAGGTGGGGTAGACTTGGACCCAACTTCCCCCTTCCACCTGCCCAGGGTGGAGTAGGGGAAGGAAGGACCCACCCCTGAGCAACTTTTAATACGCGTGAGTGTACTTATATATGTATGTTTGTATGCATGTATAATGTACAGTATGTATACACTCAGACACATACCCAATAGCTGAGGATGGCCGACTAGAGACAGAGTCCGAACAGAAACAACATTTAAAGATCCAATTTTTTGGGTTCAGGATCACTTTCGCGTTCCCTCGCCCCTTTCTCTGTCTCTTCTATGAGGTGAATTTTAGAAGAGGAGGAGGATTCCAACCCCTCCCGCCCCCTAAGTAGGAAAAGTAGTACAGGAAAAGAGACAGACAGAAACGGTTAAGGTTGGGTAGAGGATGTCAAACCTCACTCTGGATAGGACCAGATTGTAGTAAGGAAGGAAAATAATGGACAGTAGGTAGGGTGAAAGAAGGAAGGATGGAGGGAGGATTTACATACATTTACATATAAACACTAGCCACACAGACCTTACGATCCAAACGAGGTGGTCAGGACTTAATTCTAGTAGAGATGGCACAGAAAGGTAAAGACAAAATGTAAGGTGAATAATGGACAGTAAGCAGTAACGAAGGATAATATAGGTAGGGCGGAAGGAAGGAAGGATGGAGGGGGAGAGATGAATGGTAGGGTAGCAGTAACGAAGGATAATATAGGTAGGGCGGAAGGAAGGAAGGATGGAGGGAGGGAGATGAATGGTAGGGTAGCAGTAACGAAGGATAATATAGGTAGGGCGGAAGGAAGGAAGGATGGAGGGAGGGAGATGAATGGTAGGGTAGCAGTAACGAAGGATAATATAGGTAGGGCGGAAGGAAGGAATACATGGATTAATAGACCAAAAAACCGACCCATCCCCCCTTAAAGCCAGTATGACAAACACGTTCCTAATAGCCAATAACTCGGGTTGATTGATATATTGCCTCATCAATTACCAATAATCCGAGCTTGACTGAGTATAGACAGTCGGTCCATTATGTCTGTGTGTGTTTGGCTGGTGATATACTATTGGTTGAGGGCTGGTCCTGTCTAGAGTGAGGTTTGGCATCCTCTACCCAACCTTACCCGTTTCTGTCTGTCTCGTACTGTACTAGGCTACTTTTCGTACTTCAGGGGCGGGAGGCCAGGATTCATCCTCCCCTTGTTAAATTCACCTACTAGACGAGACAGAGAAAGAGGCGAGGGAACGCGAAAGTAGTCCCGGATCCTAATAATTGGAACTATAATTGTTATTTCTCTTCGGGCTCTGTGTATTACAGCAGGCCCGTAGCCAGACCTGTTTGAGGGGGGGGGGGGTCCCTTTCCACTAAATTTGGACCTTTCTAGGTGCATTTTGATGCTCTCCAATAGGCTATACATTGACTTTATCTCTATCAATTTGTATTAAACAAATTATCTCTTAGCCTATTTTTTCCCTCAATTTCCCTTATTTTCATAGCCTAACTCGAGATTATTAGATTTTATTGGGTAAATATTTAATTCTGACGGAAATGACTATTAGACAACAATAACAAATTATTAAATATATACCATAAATCAATTTAATATAAAATACAATAACAAAGTAGAGGAAAACTGGGGCAAGTGTCGGAGTACAATAATACAAAAGTAACATACATACATACATCATGATACAATATATATATATATATATATATATATATATATAAACAAAAATATAATAAAATAAATAATTAAATACAATATTATTACATGAATATATTGAATGTTTTTATCCTGTATAAATAAGTTGTTATAGTACTTTAGTAAGAATGAAACCTTTTTCAGGAGGCGTTATCCCAAAACGATAGGGAATTGAATATGAAGAAAGAGGAGGAAAATTTTGTTTGAAATGGTATTCTGATACTCTGCCATAAGTCAGGATTCTGTTTTATCCTTGTTTGTGTATGTCTATGATAAAACAAAATGTATAATATCATAACGACTATATGTGTTTTACTGGACATATTTTGTCAACATAGTTATCTGTATAGGCTAATAAAACATTACTTCTCTAAATACCTATTTAAACTCTTGATGCAGTACAGTGCTATATAACATTCTTCAGGAGGGTTTAGTGTAAGGTAGTAAACTTATTGCAAATATAACGCATAATGCAAATAAAATCATTCCAAAATCTGTTTTCACTAATTGTATTGCACTTTAGTTTGCATCTTTGCGAGAAAAAGAGAGAGAGAGAGATTTACATTAACTTGAGAGTCAGTTGGAGCTTGATGGTGGCGTGTGTTTGATCACGTCAGGCTCAGCGACCCCCTTCATGATTAACCCCTTCAGGATCTAAGCCGCACTTTTGGCATATTTTGTGGTTATTAAGAGACAATTTTCGTCAGCTTAGGAAGGGTATATGGAAGACAGGGGTTTGAGATATATATTATTTACCTATTCAACTCTCACAGATCTTTCCTGAACTGTACGAAATCGTCTAATGGTAGCCAGAATAAACCATCAAAATACATCATCGATCCTCAAGGGGTTAACTTGCACAATCTTCCTTATCGCTACTGAGGATCCTATTGTTCAAGAGCTGAGGCAGGGAATTTAAGTATGTTAGGATAAATTAATTTGAACAAATATATTGTTTGCAGGTTTCAGTTATATATGATTCGAATCCTGGGATGATCACATGTTTTATTAATTTCATTTGGAGTGTTATTGGTGTTAACCCTTTCAAGATCCGGTACGCATTTCCGTTTCCGTTTTCTGGCTATTATCAGACGATTTTTTTCGGATTAGAAAAGGTATATGGAAGTCAGAGGGTTAATTGAGATAGTCTAAACCCTTACCATTCCCATAGATCCTTCCTAAACTGTCTAAAATCGTCTAATGATAGCCAGATGAAACTCTCAAAAAACGGAGTAATCTTCAAAGGGTTAAGAACGATATTAAGAATAATATGATGGTGTCGTGAGCAATCTGTTTATAGGTATTAATAACAAATAATGAATTTCAGAAAATGGATTTGGAGGAATGATAGACGAAAATCACCGAAGAATTGCTTACTATTATTGAAATTTTGTAGTTGGTGGATTCATAATGGTTCAATGTTTTTTTGTTTTTTGTTTTCTATGTGAGTGAGGGAGCCAAATGGCAGAGCTGCCTGTAGCGAGTGCCTCCCCCAGAGTTGAAAGAGTGACAGGGCCATAATCAAGGGACGTTCGAGCCAAAATGCCTGGACACACGGAGTTTGAAGCAATTTAAGTCATAGGGAGAGGGAAAGACTGATTCTGGGAGAGAGTTTCAGAGCTCAGTTGTTGAATAGAAGAAAGCCTGAGAGTAACGTTTCACTCTTGGGTTGGAGAGTTGCACAGAGTAGGGGTGGGATTGTGTTGCAAGACGGATACCACGTGCCCTACGTAGAGGAGGTGGTATACACTGGGAGAGCTCTGAGGAACACTGATTATTATAGTAGCGATATAATAGCGAGAGAGATGCAACATTGCGGCGGAGAGAGAGAGAGAGATTGCAGAGAGTTGGTGAGTGGACGGGATTTAATGATACGAAAGGCCTTCCTTACTACTTTGTCTAGGAGTGCAGTGTGAGAGGAACTTCCCCACACATGTGAACAATACTCAATACAAGGACGCACTGTGCCCCTGTACAGATCAAGAAGCTGTGCAGGGGTAAAGAACCCCTTGAGGCGGTTGAGCACACCCAGCTTCTTGGAGGCTGCCTTAGCAAGACTGGTAATATGGTCCTTCCAAGTGAGAGGAGAAGAAAAGAGACACCAAGAATATTAAGAGAAGATGAAGGATTGGTTTTTGTATTATTGAAGTATAAGGGAAAGTCCTCTTGGAGTTCTGGACGGGTAGTAAAATGGATAAATTGGGTTTTGGAAGCATTAAAGGCAACAAGGTTTTCTCTTCCCCAATTGGAAATAGTAGTTAGATCAGAAGATAAGTGTTCTATGGAGTTTGTTTTTGAGGGATTGCTGGCTGGGGCATTCTGGAAAACTAATTGAGTAGTGTACGGTAGAGTCGTCTGCGTATGAATGGATGGGACTGGAGGGACAGTTGAGAAGATAATTTATGAAAATTAGAAAGAAAATGGGAGATAGGACAGAGCCCTGAAGAACACCGGAGTTGATAGGATGAGGAAGTGAGCGATGGCCGTCTACAACCGCAGCTATGGAACGGCCGGAAAGGAAATTAGAGACAAAGGCACAGATGGAGGGATAGAAACCTCCATTTCCACCCTTAATCACTTGTTATATTAAAGGGGGACGGTTGTTTTTTTCTGGACCCCCTTATCCCCCCTTAAGTTTAGATCCATTAGTTTACAGATTATAAGAAGTTCGGCCTTCTAGTTTTGCGATGTTAACACTTTTTGCCTCATATAATTATACGTTATTATTAGGACCTTTCCTGATGTTTAGGTGTCTATTTTTTCCTGGCGAGCGAAAGCAAGCTTTAAATTTGTCTACACAAAAACGCACATATTTATTTCCAAAGGGAGGTCTAGGGGGTGTTTTCTAAGTTTGATGGAGGTGTAGCGAGGAAATATAATAGGATACTTGATATGGGCCTCGTTAATGCCTGAAGTGTCGCCGGGGAGGATCCCCCGGAGTGGAGTCGAAGGGGGAGTGCAGCTACGCGCTGCCACGGCATTGATTGACTACCAACACACATCAAATTAATCCCTATGCACATTGTTCCTAAGTACCAAACCCACATGTTGAGTTAAATAACAAATGGAATCACGCGCTCAATTTTCTCTGTGAAATTCAGTAAGCAGTAAGGATATAAATACATTTGGTTTATCTGAGATAATTAGTAAACACAAACTAATACAAATCCATAATCCATAATATACAATCTACGAGCTTTAGTTATAAAGAGAGACATATACATATTTTATACAATTATATAGCAAACATATAAGTCTATCTATCTATCTATTGCCAGACGCCTTACTCCCCTTAATGGGGGTGGCCATACACAAAATGCCCCCAAGCAAACCTATCCCCTGTAAGAGGGACAACCCATGCCAGTCTACTGAAGGACTTACAGGATTGACCACTCAATTTAGGGTCCGTCTGGCCGAAGGCCGGTTCCTATTAAATCATAGGCTCGCTATCGTTCGCCAGGAAAACATCGACACCTATATGACACTAAAAGTCTTAATTTTGACAAAGAACTGGAGCGAAAGGTCTTATTATCGCCAAAATGATGGTTCGAAAGTTTAATAATCTGAACACGAATGGGGCTAAACATGAGAAAGAAGGGAAGACCAGAAAAACGACCCATATCCCCTTACACGAATTTGGCGACCAGGCTGTTTTTTGTTGGTGTAGCGCTCGAATGAATGAGGACAGTTTCGGTAAAGGAATGTGTTTTAACCCTTTGTGCACCGGTAACGTTTGCTATGTTGTATTCTAGCTATATTTAGACGATTTTATGCTGCTTAGAAAGGATTTGTGGTAGTTAAAAAGGTTGGTTGAGATAATTCGAAGCCTTATATTGTCTATAACCCCTGGGTATAAGGGATTAGAATATGCCCCACGTGCCTTCTGCGTGTGTCGTAAGAGGCGACTGAAGAAGTTGGGTCGGTGGGCTTGCGACCTCCACCCGGGAAAAATACGTAGCAACGAAAAACGAACAATCAGCCTCGGATGCGGACGGACTAACCCCGACCGACTATGGACAAGCTTACGGACATTCTGAGAATAGCTACATGGAATGTGAGTGGCATGAATGATGGCACAAAAGAGAGAGAAGTACTGGAAGTGTTAGTGAATGCCAGGCTGGATGTATGTGGAACGACGGAGACCAAATGGAAGGGTACAGATGTGAGAGAGTGGGAGTGTGGAATGGGTGTGTGTGCTGGAGTGAGTGAGGGAGCAGCGAGAGAAAGTGCGTGTTTGTTTGTAAGTAACAAATGGAAGGAGCATGTAAGAGAATATGGGTCTGTGGGTTCAAGGATTATGTGGGTGAGAATGAAAGTAGGAATACAAACATGGGTGATTATGTGTGTGTATGCTCCGACAGAGGATAAAAAGGTAAGAGAGAAAGAGGAGTTCTGGGTGAATGTGGAGGCGTGCCTGGATTAGTTTGACAAGAACGAAAGAATATTTCTGATTGGGGATATGAATGGTAAGGTGGGTGATAGGAAAGTTGATGGAGGGGTGGGGGGTACCGTCAGAGGTGAATGGGAATGGTTGTGCACTTGTGGACGTATGTGTGGGAAGGAGGTTGTGGATAGACAACACCTTCTTCCGACACAGAATGTTACACATGGAAAGTGGTGTGAACGATGAAGGATAAGACAGTGGTGGAACGAAAGTCACTGATTGATTATATATGTGTGGATGAAAGAATGAAGAAATCTGTGATGGATGCTAGGGTGTATAGGGGTATTGGAGGGGGTCTGTCTGATCATTATGTAGTAGTAGCTAAGGTTAGGATACAAAAGAAGTGGGTGAGTAGAGCTGGAGGGAGGTGAGAGGAAGGTGGAATGGTGAAGAGGGTGGAGAGGCTACAGAAGGAGGAAATCAGGCAAGAGTACAGGAGAGCAATAGAAAAACGACTAGGTGGGTTCGACCAGGAAGATATGGAGGAAGTGGAGGAGATAAGCAAGGTGTTTAAGGAAGAGATCTGTGCAGTATGTGAGGAGGTGTGTGGAGTGAGGAGAAGAGCGAGGGGAGTGAAAGGTACAGCATGGTGGACAGAAGAGGTAAAAATAGCTGTGGAAGACAAGAAGAAAGTGTATAGAGAGTGGTTGCGTAGTAGAGGGAATGAAGACTTGGAGAGGCGGAAACGAGCGAGGTACGTGGAGAGAAAGAGAGTGGTGAAGAGAGTAGTGATGGAAAGTAAGAGAAGAGTAGATGAGGAATTTGGAAGGAATCTGAGTGTAAAATGGAGGGAGTGTAAGAAACTGTTCTGGAAAGAAGTCAAGAAAGTTAGGGAAGGGTGTGAAAAATAAGAATGGGAGAATGCTAGCCGAGAAGCGAGAGAGAGTTGAAAGATGGAGGGAGTACTTCAACGAGTTGCTAAATGTAAGGAATGAAGAGCCAACAAACATAGTTGGATATGGTATGGGTGGGAGAAGAAGAGAAGTGGTGGAGGAGGAGGTGGGGATCAGGAGGTCAGAAGTGTGGGAAGCCATGAAAAGAGTGAAGTTGGGGAAAGCACCAGGAACAGATGGAGTATGTGGGGAAATATTGAGGTATGGTGGTGAGATCTTGATCGAATGGGTATGGAAAATGTGCAAACTAGCATGGGAGAAGGGGAGGGCACCCGATGACTGGCATAATAGTCCCCCTGTATAAGGGCAAAGGAGAAAGAGGAGTGTGTGGTAACCACCGAGGAATATATCTTCTAAGCGTAGTAGGGAAGGTGTACAGTAGGGTAGAGAGTGAGAGTGAGAATGGAGAAATGGATAGGCGACGAGCAGGGAGGTTTTTAGGAAGGAAAGAGGATGTGTAGATCAGATTTTTACCCTGAATTGTGTTGTGGAGAAGTATCTGGAGAAGCAACATAAGGTGTACTGTATGTTGCCTTTATGGACTTGGAGAAGGCCTATGCCAGAGTGGATAGAGAAGGGATGTGGAAAGTACTTAGAATATACGGAGTAGATGGCAAGTTGCTGAAAGCAGTGAAGAGCATGTATTAGGGTGCAAAGGCGGCAGTATGTGTGGAGAATGAGCAGAGCGAGTTCTTTGACCTGAATGTTGGGTTGAAACAGGGGTGTGTGATGTCCCCGTGGTTGTTTACTGTATATATATGGATGGAGTCATGAAAAAAATACTAGGAAGAGCAGTGGATGTTGGTGTATCGCTGAAAAGGGAGGCAAATGCGTGGAAGCTGCCTATACTGCTGTTTGTGGATGATACAGTTCTGATGAGCGATAATGAATGGGAGTTGCAAGGTCTGGTAAATGAGTTTGGAACAGTGTGCGAAAAACGGAATTTGAAGGTAAATGAGGGGAAGAGCAAGGTTATGGTCTTCGAAAGGGGTGAAGTCACAGAGTGTGAGGTGAAGTTGAACGGTCAGGCTATGGAGATCGTCAGCTCTTTTAAGTATCTGGGCAGTGTGTTGAGTAAAGATGGGACTATGGATTAAGAAGTGCGGGAGAGGGTGCAAGAGGGGAAGAGGGTTGTAGGAACGTTGAAAGCAGTAACAAGAAATAGGGTGGTCAGTATGGAAGTGAAGAAGTCCTTGCATGACAGTGTGGTAATCCCGACACTAACTTACGGAAGCGAAGCATTGACGTTCGGGAAGAGGCTCAGACCAAGAGTGAGAGCGGTGGAAATGAGTTACTTGAGAAGTGCGTGCGGAGTTACAGGGAGGGATAGACAGACGAATGAGGAAGTAAGAAGGAGGTGTGGTGTGGAGGTAGATGTGCTGGAAAGTGTGAAAAGGAACAACTTGAGATGGTTCGGCCATATGGAACGTATGGAAAGCGAGAGAATGACTAAGAGGGTGTACGAGAGCGAGGTGGAAGGACAGAGAGGGAGAGGTGCACCGAAGGGGAGAGTGGAAGGATGGAGTGAGGAAGTATATGAATAAAGGTGGTGCTGGTTGGGAGGAGGGGCATCGACTGACTGGGGACAGGTGCATGGGGGCAGTTTGTTCGTGGCCACCCCTTCGGGGATCGCGGCGTCAGGCAATAGATAGATAGATAGATAATGTCTAGAGATCCTTTCTAAACTGAATACAATCAATTAGTAGTAGCCAGACTATAACAAAAGAATGTCAACGGTACAGAGTGGGTTAAGGGTGAGAGAAGTGCAAGATAATATTATACATGGGTGTGTCATACGGCGTTTACTACTCGTTGTATCATTATAGGTACTAAATAATACTAAACAATATGTTTCTTTTCACAAAATCTATCTATAAATGAAATCCGGCTTCGCCGGAGAAATTTGTCTAATTGAAAAATGTACAAATGTAGCCTGCTGTCAATTATTGTTTTGAATATGGTGGCTTGCTACCGCTCGCCAGGAATATAAATGACACCTGGATTGGGATAAATGACTAAAAACAGTAGGCTGAATGGGGCCGAATGGATACAACCAAGAGAGAGAAAGAGAGGTGAGCCCCTTAATCAACGCTATTTGATATCTTGCGAAACACAGTTGAGTTTTGTTTGTCTTGCACCAGATATTTCCATACTTCAATTATGTTAATATCTTTGTCTCTTGTAATATTATGGCTCAGGAGTGAACCCCTACTGTACCGGCGACGTCTTATTAGTTTTATTCTTGCTATAATTAGACAATTTTGTGTAGCTTAAGAAGGATCTGTGTCAGTAAAAGAGGTCAAGTGAGATAGGTCGAAGCCTGTTAATTGTTGGAGGCCTTTTTAGACTGAATATAATCGTCTAATAGTAGCCAGAACAAAAGTTAAATGGACGTTACCGGAAAACAATACTCAAGTATCATGCACCTTCTGTGATTTTCGAAATATTGCACAAGTAATTAAATTCTTTACCTTTCCTCTGGCTGTAATAATTATGTCGAGTAGGAGGACATTTGACCATAAATAGTTGTTTTATGTGTGTATGAGGCAATATTCTTAAGCGGATTAAAAACTCAGATTTCTCTCTCTCTCTCTCTCTCTCTTATATATATATATATATATATACTGTATATAAATTTATTTTTCTTTCTTTTTTCTATGTGAATGAGGGAGACCAAAAGGCATAACTGCCTGTAGCGAGTGCCTCCTCCAGAGTTGAAAGAGTGACATGGCCAAAATCAAGAGACGTTCGAGCCAAAATGCCTGGACACACGGACTTTGAAGCAATTTAAGTCATAGGAAGAGGGAAAGACTGATTCTGGGATAGAGTTCCAGAGCTCAGCAGTTGAATAGAAGAAAGTCAGAATAGCGTTTCACTCTTGGGTTGGAGAATTTCACAGAGTAGGGGTGGGATTGTGTTGCAAGACGGGTACTACGTACCCTACGTAGAGGAGGTGGTATAAAGTAGTACAAAGGATATCAAGCAACAACAGGTCTAGTGACCCTTCTAGGCTGCTTGTCCTCCAAAACACTGAGGATCAAGTGTCCAAACAGTGGTTTAGAGTGGGTAAGGGAACTACTGCCCTGGAACTAATCTCCATGGCAGGATTAGGAAGTTAGTAGGGGACAGATGGTTTAGTAACTGATGGGGGGATCATATATAGATATTCATTTACAAACGCAGTCAGTCGCAGGTTTGATGCAAGATATTTGTCTAGGCGAAGTTTAAAAGAATCAACGGTGCTGCAGTCTATAACGTTTCGGGGAAGCCCATTCCACAAGTTGACAACTCGATCGAAGAAGAAATTATTAGATTCGTGAGAGTTAAAAGATTTACCAATAATTCTGCAACCGTTTCCCCGCGTGTAATTAGATTGGTCGATAGTGAAGTACTTACTACACTTTATATTGTCAATGCCTTTGATGATTTTGAAAACTTGAATTAAGTCGCCTCTTAATCTGCGCTGGGTTAAAGGAAATAGATTTAATTCTTTAAGACGCTCCTTGTATGGTTTGTTTTTTAGGCTAGGTATAATTTTGGTAACTCTACGTTGAACTCGTTCTAGCTTGTCTATATCTTTTCGGTAATAAGGGCACCAGGATTGAACGCAGTATTCCAGAAGAGGGCGGACTAAGGAATTGTAAAGAGTTAGATAACTTCTTTGGATTTATGCTCGAATGACCTGCCTATAAAGCCAATTATTTTGTTTGCCTTCTTAACAACTTCTGAACACTGTTGACTCGGTTTTAGGTTACTTGATATTGTTACTCCCAAATTGGTTTCTCTGTCTACACTCTTAAGCTGAGTGCCATTCATCGAATAGTTTGCTTTCTCATTTTGGTATCCAATATGTAGTACTTAATTATCCGCATTGAAACTCATTTGCCAAGTTTGGGCCCAACATGACAACTCATCTAGATTGTGTTGCATATCGTCAACTTGTTCTTTTGAGAGCACGCTATTTGCAATTTTTGTATCGTTAGCAAACTTTGAGATTGTACAGGTGAGACCCTCATCTATGGCGTTAATGTAAATTAGAAAGATAATTCGTCCTAGTACCGATCCATGGGGTACCCCGCTAGTTACATTGGTCCACTTAGATGCCGTACCGTTTATGACTACTCTTTGCTTTCTGTCGCTGAGCCAATTTTCTATCCATTTCAACACACCGTCTTGTATTCCATGCGCTTTTAGTTTTAGCAGTAAATGTTTGTGGGGAACTTTGTCAAAGGCCTTTTGAAAATCAAGGTATATAATATCTACAGCTTTACTCTCATCATAGAGATTTGTTAAGCAGGAACGTTTGTTACGAAAGCCGTGTTGAGTATTTTTAAGTATGTTATTTTCCTCTAAGTGATTTACGAGTCTGTCTCTTATGAGCGTTTCTAGCATTTTACATACAACTGAGGTTAAGCTAATTGGACGATAGTTACTGGGTAGAAATTTGCTGCCTTTTTTAAAAATCGGTGTTACGTTAGCTAGCTTCCACTGATCAGGCATAGTTTCAGACTGCAAGGATTTATTGAATAGCAATGTCAGTGGTTTTGAGAGCTCATCCTTAGCTTCCTTTAGAACTCTAGGTGAGATTGTATCAGGTCCGGGCGTTTTATTTACCTTAGGTTTATCTAAACATTTCAATACTTCTCTCTCTGTAATGGTGATATTACTTAGAACATCAGAATTAATTATCTGAATCGGCGATGCTCTAGGGATATCTATGAGGTCTTCTGTTGTAAAAACTGATGCGAAGAAGGTATTGAGGGCATTACTTATTTACAGTATATACATGGTATATATATACTTTATGTTATCAACTTTATAAACATGTACACTCGGTCAAAGAAGTATCTACACCCCTACGCTGGTCATCTAGTGTGTACAGCTCGGTAAGGTTGGCACCTCTGCCTGCAACTGTATCTATGTGTCAAAGACGATCGTCTTTGGGGGTAGAATAAGGGGGGAGGGCGGACTGTCTCGTGACTGGATCCGTCTATCAGAAAGTTGAGTGGGCTTCTACTGCTGCCTATATTTTGGTGTATCCATGTGTCAATCAGTATCCAATCCTGCACTCTTTTGACCAATGCTGTATCGGTGACGTCCTTTAAACTTTATTGTGGCTACTATCAGACGATTTTATTCGATATAAAAAGGGCCTTCAGGGATTAACAGGCTTCACAATATTTCACTTAACACTTTTTACTACCACATATGCTTTTTAAACTGTATAAAATAGTCTAAATATAGCTAGAATATAATTAAGAACAGGGTGGCAGTACAGCAGGGATTAAAGGGATAGGGAGGATTAGCATGACACATAGGAAAGGGAATGACAGGAATAGAATACATAGCCACTGACAAAAAGCAAACACTCAGCATTCGGAACACCATTAACTCAACAACCCCCAAATTCATTGGCTTCACCTCAGATTCTACAAATTCTCCATAACATGCTAAGAAAGCGTACGGACCTGATGGTGTTCCTCCGGTTGTACTCAAATACTGTTCTTAGGTGCTGACTCCCTGCCTAGGCAAAATCTTCCGTCTCTAACATCTTCCCTTCCTGCGGGAAGTTTTCCATCATTCGTCCTGTCCCAAAGAAGGGTGACCGCTGTCAACCTACTAACTATCGTCCAATTGATCTTATTTCTTGCATCTCTAAATTTGTTTGCTCTATTCCTAATTAAAAAATTCTTATGCTTTTGTCTTTCAATAATCTACTCTCCGATCGCCAGTAATGGTGATCTTTCTTATCTTGGTCAAACTCCTTTAGGGACTTCAGTGATATATATATATATATATATATATATATATATATATATATATATATATATATATATATAGAGAGAGAGAGAGAGAGAGAGAGAGAGAGAGAGAGAGAGAGAGAGAGAGAGAGAGAGAGAGAGAGAGAGAGAGAGAGAGAGAGAGAGAGAGAGAGAGAGAGAGAACCAACCAGTTTTAGCGGTAGTTACGGTTCTCCCAAACAAACAATTTATGGGGAATGGGCGTATTTATTTATCCCATTTTATACAGTATATATTTATATCTGTTTTTAGTTTCCTCCATCATGTACAAAAAAAAAAAAAAGAAAAAAAAAGAGAAAAAAAAAAAAACCCTTCTTCAAGATAAATGTGTACATTTATCGAGAGAAAAATGTCCCAGCCGAAAGCCGGGTCCTCCTAAAAGGAAATATTTGACATCTAAATGGCACGAAAGGTCTCTATATTGACAAAGAAATTGGGCGAAAGTTCCAAACATTGTCAAAGCAATAGAACCAAAGTTTTAAATCTCAAAGCTAATGGGATTAAACATGAGGGAGAAAAAACAACTACAAAGAAAGCATGTTCTTCTTTATGGACTAAAAATAAATCTTGAGCGTATGTCTTGTCTCTTGTAATTAGGAAGCCCTCGTCCCGGGGCTGGAAAGTAAATCAGCCTCAAGACAGCGAGATAATTAGACTAGGTAGAGATTTTGTTATATTTGAAGATCGTCCACGTTCTCATTTAAAGACTAAGCACAGGCACATAAAGTGTTGACATATTTATAACGCATATGGCTTATCAAATTTATTTTATAAACAAAAAGTGGTTAAATGACTGTCCTAATCCCTTCAAGCCTTTGTTCTACCTCCGCTATGTTGACAACACATTTCTCGCATTCAGAGAAAAAGAACACATCCCACAATTCTTAGCCTATCTCAACTCAAAGCATGGTAATATCAAATTCACCTCCGAAACTTAATCAAACAGTCGCCTTCCTTTCCTCGATATCATAATTGATCACTTGAATAACAACTTCTCCACATCCATCTATAGGAAGCATACATATAACCGGCCTAACTACAAAATGTTCTTCCTTCATTCCAATTTCATACAAAAGGAATCTCATATCTACACTAGTCACGAGAGCCTTCCTATTATGTTCAAATTACCTTAGCCTCGACTCTGAATTCAAATACCTGAGATAGACCCTTTCGCCAATGGTTGTAATACTAAATTCACTGACATTGGTAAACAATTGGCAACTCCATCCTAACGAACAACTCACCACAGTAAAGCGAGCTATATTGTATTTCCCTATTTTTTCACGAGTAAAAGCAGTTTCTCATTAAAGAACAAACTTAATAAATTCCTAAACGAATTTTACCCTCAGATTAAGGTAAGTTATTTTCAGACCTACGCAAACAATCAGTACTTTCTTCAAGTTCAAAGATATAATACCTAAAGAACTACAGACCTCTGTAGTCTACAAATATCAATGTCATTGCTGTAATGTAATGTATATAGGTTGTACAAAACTTCAACTCAAGGTACGTATCTTTGAACACAAGGGTAAGTCAGTTAGAACAAACAGGCCATATTCTAATCCCTCGTATAGTGCCATAGGTCAACATGCCCGAGACTTAAATCACCTCCTCCTCCAGGATAATTTCTCAGTTATCCAGTCGTATCAATACGGAGAGGAACTCACGATAATGGAGTCCCTAATATCAGAGAAACTAAAACCTTCATTAGGTAGCAATGAAAAATCAACCAACCTTTTGTTTTTAACATCTTCATAATGTAAGTTATTTTTCGTGTTTCCGTATGTAATGTATAGTGTTTAGAAGTGTTGTGATTAACTTATAATGTTTGTGGTATTTATTATGTCATCTATGTATCTTTATGTTTCTATATCACCAATGTATGATACGTATTTAGGTTTACCATAGTCTTTCTTCCTATTTTTATACTATGTAATTTTTCTTAGGCTTAATGAAATGATTGTAATTCACTATGATACTAGTGTTTTCTTACAAGTGTGTGTATCTATTATGTTTAGATTTGTCTGATGATGGAGTAAGTGTGTCTCCGAAACGTTGCAATATATATAGACAAGATGAACGTGTTCTTCTATCACGCCATGGTGTTTCTCTTCATTATTCGCCTCCGCTTCCCATGGACAAGATCAATAGCTGATATAATTACACACATATACAGTATATATTATATGAATATATATATATATATATATATATATATATATATATATAGAGAGAAATATCTCATAAAAACGTGTGAATTACATTAATAAATGTTTAGGCCTCAGCCAGGATTCAAACCTCGGTCAGTCAGAATGACATTCCAAGCTTTACCCCTCCCACCCGGATGGCCGCCTTGGTGGGCAAATCAAGTCTTCACCAGAATCACCTCGCACACCACCGGATGGTGTCTGAGTTCCTGGAGCAATTACAGGGTTATGAAACCACTTAAAACCATGAAAAAGAAAGTTTAGTTGTCATGGCAGGCGATACGTACCCACAGAAGAACACACACTCACACTAAGGCTACGCTATTCAGCTGACTTGCACTTGAGTCAAGGCTTAAAGCAGCCGATCAATGATTTGCATACATTTTTATTTAGATGTGTAGTTCAATATTGTTATGCAGTAAATAATGTAATTTAATGTATACCAAATTGCCTACAAACATCTATTCCTAGACTCATATATCCATACTGCAATCCAAATCCAACTACCAGACCAGTGAACTGCAGAATTGTTGGAGCCTCCATTATAAACAAATTGGGATCAAACTTACAGACTTAAACAGCGCCTGCTGTTTCATGGTCCACTTTCCAATATTGGGATCGATGCCTGTAATTTGATCTTAGATATTAGTTCCGCAAGTCCACAATCGAGCAATACAATATGACGCTGATACTATCGCAGTATATTGAACTCCTTTACTCCGATTAACAGTAAAGTATAAACATAGTTAAAATAGGACTTCAGAGGCTATCAACCCTTCTGGATTATTAAGCCAGCACACTGTAATTAAAAATTAGTTTCAGGACAAGAGCCCCTTTTCGAGAATTCCAATGCCTTGTGAAAGTACCGGTATAAAAAAACTTATTGCTTAAAAATATTATAATACTGAGTCATTCTAATGATAAGTTGCAACTGGGAACTAATAATATATGAGCGGAGTAGTTCATAACAAATCATGTGGCATAATGTTACCAAAACTTTCCAACCCTCTCTTTCTCTCTCTCTCCTGTCATCCACATAACTGTTCTCTCACTCCATTTGTAAGCCATGATGAGACGTCACTCAACTACCATCCCTCCACTAACACAGAAATGGTGAGCAGAACAACCTCAGACTTTGACAGAACCAAGGAGAATAATTAGTGTAGTAAAACTCTGGAAAAAAGAGATTGAGTGCTGAAAGTTTAATTGAAATTTCTTGCAAACTTGATCTTATGTGTGTGTGTGTGTGTGTGTGTGTGTGTGTGTGTGTGTGTGTGTGTGTGTGTGTGTGTGTGTGTGTGTGTGTGTGTGTGTGTGTGTGTGTGTGTGTGTGTGTGTGTGTGTGTGTGTGTGTGTGTGTGCCCGCGCGCGCGTTATGGTAGTAGTAGTGAGTGGTGCTATACCCTGATCCAATTAACCCTCTCCGACATATGACGCGATTTTGAGCCTATTGGGGATACTTTAAAGCCTTTGTTACCATCAGGGGTATTTAGAAACCTTTAGTTTAGTTACTTCAATCTCTGCAGTTGTCTTTGAGTTAGGTGTGGGCAGAAAACTAATTTTGGAGAGGTAATTATAAGTGTGAGAGAACTCTATTTCTTATTGCTAATCTGGCAACCTCTGCGTCATATGAGCGTGAAAGGGTTAAGTGTGCCAAAACTCTTGAACATTAAACTCTATACCTCACAAACGACTAGAGTAATCGAGCTAATAATGCTTCTACTATTTGAGAAGGGTCAACCAGGGAACCAGGAACCAGGTGTGGAAATCTACAGCCCATTTGCTCTGGCCCTACTTGAGTTACAGAAGTTATAGAGTTCACAATTTCTGGACTACTTACTCGGAACAGGGTATAGTATAATATATTATACTATATGCTATACTATTATAAACTCAACAATAATTATCCACTTGTCACTATTACCTCTCGACCTCTTCCCGTTCCATAATTCCCAACGTCACTTTATATATATATATATATATATATATTGTTGTTTAATGTGCATGAATGAGACAACAGGCAGGCTGCCTGTAACGAGTGTCTCCCTCAAAGCCAAAAGAAGTTGACTCCCTGTCACTGTTTTGGCTTTGGGAGAGACACTCGTCACAGGCAGCCTACCTGTTGTCTCCTTCGTGCACATTAAATTCATATATATATTGAACAAAATATAAATAATATAAAAATTTGATATATCTGCAATTATTTCCAACTCAAATAAACAAGTGGTTTCTTAATTGATTACTGACTGATAAAGTCTCATAGTAAAGTGTACGGTGATAATTGTTTAATATCGTAATAAGTCTTACCTATAAATTACAATTAAATTACAATTAAATTACTATTTTCTTCTTAACGAGAAATACAGTGCCTGTGTAATACCAATATGTCATCATTACTGCCGTAATACTGTTAGCACCCTCGTCGTACTGGAGGGCATGTCATTATAATTGGTTACGAATTTGGCATAATTATATACACGTTCTCTTCTCTCTCTCTCTCTCTCTCTGTATATATATATATATATATATATATATATATATGTATATTCTAATTACTTCATGAAAACGTGATCATCCCCGTATTTGAACCCGAGATACCATATACAGATTTTAAACGCTCTAACCATTACACCACCAAAATAATTAAAAGTTAAGTTCATGACTGGGATTGAGTGAGCAAGAGAGAGAGAGAGAGAATACAAAGGAAATCAAGCAACAACAGTTCTAGTGACCCCTCTAGGCTGCATGTCCTCCAAAACACTGAGGATCAAGTGTCCAAACAGTGGCTTAGAGTCGGTAAGGGAAAATTGAAAAGGGAACTACTGCCCTGGAACTAATGTCCGTGGCAGGACTAGGAAGTTAGTAGGGGACAGATGGGCTAGTAACATAGCACAGCTATAAGTGATATTTCGTATATCTGGAAAACAAAATAGAGTAACGTCTTAATAATATATATACGCAATAATTCTTGGTGAATCTGAATGGGGAATAAAATAAAGTTATTCATTTACAAACGCAGTCCGTCGCGGGTTTGATGCAAGATATTTGTCTAGGAGGCGAGGTTTAAAAGAATCAACGGTGCTGCAGTCTATAGCCGGGGAATCCCATTCCACAGTTGACAACTCGATTGAAGAAGAAATTCTTAGATTCATGTGAGTTAAAAGATTTACTAATAATTTTGCAACCGTTTTCCCCGTGTGTAATTAGATTAGTCGATAGTGAAGTACTTACTACAGTTTATATTGTCGATGTCTTTGATAATATTGAACACTTGAATTAAGTTGCCTATTAATCTGCATTGGGTTAAAGGAAATAGATTTTATTCTCTAAGACGCTCCTCGTATGGTTTGTTCGTTATGCTAGGTATAATTTTGGTAACTCTACGTTGAACTCGTTCTAGCTTGTCTATATCTTTTTTGGTAATAAGGACACCAGGATTGAATGCAGTATTGCAGAAGAGGGCGGACTAAGGAATTGTAAAGAGTTAGGATAACTTCTTTGGATTTATGCTCAAATGTCCTGCCTATAAAGCCAATTATTTGATCTGCTTTCTTAATAAATTATTAACATTGTTGACTCGGTTTTAGCTTACTTGATATTGTTACCCCAAGATCGGTTTCTCTGTCTACATTCTTAAGCTGAGTGCCATTCATCGAATAGTTTGCTTTCTCATTTCGGTATCCGATATGTAATACTTTACATTTATCTGCCTTGAAACTCATTTGCCAAATTTGGGCCCAACATGACAACTCATCTAGATTGTGTTGCATATCGTAAACTTGTTCTTTTGAGAGTACGCTATTTGCAATTTGTGTATGGTCAGCAAACTTTGAGATTGTACAGGTGAGACTCTCATCTATGTCGTTGATGTAAATTAGAAAGACAATTATGTTTATATTATACAGGGTGTCCCAGGAGTAAAGGGCATAACTTTAGAAAGTGATAGAACAAGGTATTCTAAGCCTAAAATGTTCTATAAGAAATATTCCAAATCTCGACCGTTATAGAGATATTGCATGTTGAAAATGGTATTTTCTTCAGTATTTACCCATAAGGCTGGCCAAGCTGTCCTAGTGCCTAGCACACCTACATCTTTCTGCATTTATTTTACCATGTTATTATAAATATATTATAATTCTGTAAGTTGTAAAATGATTATAGACGTATTACCTCACAATGGACCAGTTGGAAACTATTTGACATGGAAGAGTCCATTACAGTAATGCGGGGGAGGACACTACATTAAACCTTCAATATCTTTTTAACGGTTGAGATATGGACTTTTTGTTATAGAACATGTTATGCTTAGAATACCTTGATTTATCATTTCTCAAAGTTATGCCTTTTCCTCCTGGGACACCCTGTATATATATACAATAGAGAAAGAGAGAGAGTGAAAGGGAGAGAGAGAGACAACCCTAACGTCCCCCCTAATACGTTTTCCAGGTGATCTGCCAAGCGTAAACTGTAACTGCCTTTATTTTCTTTATCTCCTTTTTTTCTATTTCCCTGGCTTGTATCCATTCGGCCCCATTCAGTCAACTATTTTAAGACGTTTATCCCCATCCAGGTGTCGATTTCTTCCTGACGAGCGATAGCAAGCCAGCATTGTATGGAGAAATCCGGCTTCGCCGGAGAAATTTTTCTATCGAAAAATTTACAAATTAAACTTGCTGTCAAAACAATATATATATATATGCTGGCTCGCTACAGCTCGCCAGGAAAATATTGACCCCTGGACGGGGGTAAACGTCTTATACAGAAGGCTGAATGGGGCCGATTGGATAAAAGCCAAAGAGAGAGGGAGAGAAAGAGAAAACAAGCTAGGTGGGCTCCCTTAACTACATGTTTGACATTATAATTATTCTTTCTTCACCTGAATTATCCTTGAGGGATATCCCTTACATACGCCACCTTTACAACAGGGTTAGGGTTAGAGAGGTAAGCCACATGATTACACGTTGAACCCTTCTGTAATGGTGATGTATTTTTAATATCATGCTAGCTATATTTAGATAGTCCTGTGCAGCTTGAAAAAGATCTATGATAATATAAAGGGTTAATTAAGATAGTTCGAAGCATGTTAACTGGAGGCCTTCCTAAACTGAATAAAATAGTCTATTAGTAGCTAGAATAAAATTAAAAGGACGGAACTGGTACTGAACAGGGTTAATAATACTAAGTTAAGAGGACCAGACAACTCAACTAATAGAACATTATCAACGAGGATTCCAACCCACTCACTCCAGGTATATTTGGGAGAGTTGGCCACCATAACCACTCGGCCATAATTATTCCGTTCATGGTCAAGTGGGTACGGTGCACAACTCCCCTAAATATACCTGAAGTGAGTGGGTTCGAATCCTGGTCAGGCTACCTCTCTCCCAGCCTGTCCGACATTATCAGTAGATAATAACAACGATTGCTATGTCATCCTCTACTCTTAAGGGGGGTGACTTGCTTTTTTGTTCTCTCATTTTTTCTCTTTATCTGGTTTGTATCCATTCGACCCCATTCAGCCTACAGCTTAAGACGTTTATCCCCATCCAGGGGTCAATTTCTTCCTGGCGAGCGATAGCGAGCCAGCATTGAACGAAGAAAACCGGCTTCACTGGAGACATTTGTCTATCAAAAAATGTACAAACATTTAGCTTGCTGTCAAAAAATATTTTTAAATTATATGCTGGCTCGCTACCGCTCGCCAGGAAAAAATAGAAGCTTGGATGGGGATAAATGTCATGAAACCGTAGCTGAATGGGGCCGAATGGATACAACCCAGAGAGAGAGAGGGAGAGATAAAACAAAGCAGGTCACCCCCCATAAGCTATACTAGGCTAGAACAATAATTGGGTATTGTTTCTCTTGGTCATAGTCAGAATTACCCTATAGTCAGTTTAATTTCAGCTGACGATAAATTGAATCCCTTTGCAGCTAATTTATCGATACTTCTTGGACAAACATGCAACTACCATGTCTCTGCATTCTATTATGACCAAGGTAATATTATTAGCATCATATTTCACTACAAAATCTCCAAAATAACTAATAAATCATGATAGGAACTTTGCAATTTTCCGCCAGTGTAAAAGGAACCGACTATAGTTGTGATTTACTGGTTTATATGGGCGACTCAGAACATTATTTATCCTAAACAAATTTTAGCTAAAAACAAATGTTATCTCAAGCATTAGACAGTAAAAATAGTTCAGTAAAAAGTGGTGCTATTTGCTTGTAAACATAGGAAATTGGGTGGTACGCATGGAGAGAGAGAGAGAGAGAGAGAGAGAGAGAGAGAGAGAGAGAGAGAGAGAGAGAGAGAGAGAGAGAGAGAGAGAGAGAGAGAGAGAGAGAGAGAGAGAGAGAGAGAGAGAGAGAGAGAGAGAGAGAGAGAGAGAGAGAGAGAGAGAGAGAGAGAGAGAGAGAGAGAGAGAGAGAGAGAGAGAGAGAGAGAGAGAGAGAGAGAGAGAGAGAGAGAGAGAGAGAGAGAGAGAGAGAGAGAGAGAGAGAGAGAGAGAGAGAGAGCATGACCAGCATAGCTTCCAGAATATTTACCGACCATTGACTATATTAAGTAGACCATATAATCTTGACCCAGCACCTTGCATGATGGTAGAGGTACAAAGTTGGAATTTGGCTACACTGTTTTCGTTATAACAAATCACTATTTCACTTTCTCTTCATAATGTTTCCCTTCTGTGCCAGCGACGTCTTTTTAACTTTATTGTAGCTATATTTAGACGGCTTTGAGCAGTTTAAAAAGGATCTGTGGTAGTATATAAAGGTTAAGTGAGATAGCTCGAAGCCTGTTAGTTGCTAGAGGCCCTTTTTATACTGAATACAATCGGTCAATAGTAGCCGGAATATAGTTAATAGGATGGCACCGGTACTGAATGGGTTAATATAATCTTGTTGAAGGCTTTGTATATAATATTAGGCTGTATAAGTCTTGTTTATCATAATTTATTTTGCTATAACAGTCTCTCTATCAAATATTTTAAAATTTCAGATATTTATTATTTAATCTGGTCTCGTTAGGCGACTTTAATCAGCATAAGAAGAGTCTCTGCCTTCGTCAAACCATGTATTTTGGACACAGACATCCTGGTCCTCGCTCCCACATTGTCGACACCCCGGCTTGGCCCTGCCCCCTTCACCCCCGGCAGAAGCCCCCATGGCCCCATAGTCCGTGCCCCTTATGTCACTGAGATTGGAAGCCCCTGCACCTTCCCGGACACACGGCCGCCCACACCCACACCGCCCATATTAAGCCAGGGGCATAAGGCGGCAGAGGGAGGAAAACAAGACAAGTGATTGGTCAGCCCGAGCCACACAACCATCCACCTTATCTGTCCGGGGGAAACAAGGATTCAGGATCAGAGGGAAAATAATTGACAAATACCACGTGACCCAATTGGTCAGTCAAGGACCCCTAAACCGCAGCATAATCCTGGACAGGGATGTAATATTATAAAGCGCGAGACTTCCTCCCCCAGACGGTACAACAAGATACGCCCCTCCCTAACCCTCAACCTGCTCCTCCCACTCCGTTGCTGCTGTCCCAGCAATCCCCTACCTGCGACACTGGACCTGTCCGACGAGTATGGGAAATTGCTGAAGAAGAAAGTTTAGAAACTTGTCCCTATCAGTCCAAGAGTCGTTAGATAGTCGTACCCTCAGAGTGTGAAGAACTACAGGAGTTTAGTCATTAATCTTCTAAGGCTCAGATGATTATTTCATGCACTTGAGCAAGCAATGGAAAACAGAATTGCTAAGGACATTACGGGAGTGAAAGTTGGACTCTCCTGTGTCTAAAGCAACCGACTAAGTCTGTGGTATCTTGACATCTACCTGAAGTGTGATAGACCTACGGGTGTGCTGCCAATGGTATCCTGAAGTCTATATAAAGTGTGATAGGCCAATTGTATTTGGATTTGCTAAATAAAACTTTGATTATTTATATTATAATTATATTATTATTAACCGCCTCCTCTTCACCCCCTCACTTGCTTCTGACCCCCCAACCCCTCATACCTTTCACCCCCTCACTTGCTTCTGACCCCCCAACCCCTCATACCTTTCACCCCCTCACTTGCTTCTGACCCCCCAACCCCTCATACCTTTCACCCCCTCACTTGCTTCTGACCCCCAACCCCTCATACCTTTCGAATTATGACCCTCCCAATACCCACGAACCAGTAGTCAGTCCCCGGCCAGTAGCTAATTGATAATTCCTCATAAATTACAGGCTCGCTATTGTTCGACAGAAAAATATACACTTAAATGGCGCAAAAAGGTCTTAAAATCAACAATATAATGGAGCGAACGTCTTAAAATTTTAGAACTAATGGAACTAAACATTAAGGAGAAAGCGGTCCAGAAAAAAAAAATCCCTTATTCCATGGGTGTTGGCTTTTAAACAAATATGTCATGTATATTTGTTTAGTAGAATGTATGCTGTACATGCAAATATTAAATTTATTATCTATGTAAATATAGATAGGTGAATAGATACATACGCGCATCATGATAATTTATGCATTTATACAGTATATGCATGTGTTATATATTATTGGATACACGATGTTACTGCCTCATTATAGAGGTATTGTATTTACCCATAATGCAAATTAAATAAGTTCAGCTCTAATAATTACAATGGTAATTATTGTGTATACATATTTATAAGCTCATGATGACTAAGTTAGTACCAAAGTAATATGGTTATGTTTTGTTGCGCCTACTCTCTCTCTCTCTCTCTCTCTCTCTCTCTCTCTCTCTCTCTCTCTCTCTCTCTTCCCAACTCCCCCCCCCCCCGCCTCTCTCCCCTCCAACGACTTCCGTTTACGAGGAGTGCCCCACCAGGGTGAATACAGCTCCTCATAAACTAATCCTCTCTCTCTCTCTCTCTCTCTCTCTCTCTCCCTTTCGTTCTCTCTCTCTCATTCTCTCACTTCCATTTTCTCACTCTCACCCCCGCCCTTTTCTCTCTCTCTCTCTCTCGTTCATATCTCTCCATCTCTCTCTCCCTTTCGTTTCCTCTCTCTCTCGCTCATATCTCTCTCTCTCTCTCTCTCTCGCTCATATCGCTCTCTCTCTCTCGCTAATATATATATATCTCTCTCTCTCCCTCCATCTCTCTCCCTTTCGTTCTCTCTCATTCTCACCCCTCCCCTCTCTCTCTCTCTCTTTCTCTTTTCCTCTCATCCCAATAAATTTCCCCCCCCCCACTCTTTCTTTCTTTCTTTTCCTCTCATCCCTAGTTTCGTCCCCCCCTCCCCCCCCCCCCGGGCTGCACCGCTTCCGGAGCTACCGCCAAGTGTCAACAAGTACCACCGGGCCCCCCCCCCTTCAAACCCCGGTTTATGAGGGGAAATAGGGGTATAAAATAAGGGCCATAGGACCATCCCCCCCAACCCCCAAAACCCGTCCCAAATTTATTTCTAAAGTGCCGACGTAACAGACACTATCCTCAACCCCCACCAACACCTTGCAACCTGCATCATCAACATCGGAACAACTTTTAAGGGAAGTGACCACTCCAACATTTTGTACCTTTCGTTTTTGCAAATTCTCCCTCACTAACCCCAAATCATGGCACCGATCAGAATTAAATGCCCCTCCTGTAACAAGAACTACTACAAGGAATGGTATCCGCGTCATGGGTATCCAAATGCCAAGTGTTTTATGTGTTTAACTGGTGAACACTTTTTGCTCTTGGAGTGCACATTAGAAGCACACAAGGCACAGGTTGACGAACTGAAGCGAGATAATCTCACACTAAAGGAGACTGTAGGTGTACTTTCGCATCAAAATTTCTCACTAAAAGAGCGAGTAAAGGACATAGAGAGTAAGCAAGTCGACGTTGTTAAATATCTTCAAAAAGAAAACCCATCCAATGATCTATATCAGACAGTAGTCAACAGGCGTAACAAGAACAAATCCCAAGGGAATGGGAAAGCGACACCAGGTATCCCTATCAAAAACAGATTTGCTGTTCTCGCCGAAAACAACGAACACGAGGTAACTGACCACGTGAATGGGAATGGGAATGGAAAAGCGACACCAGGTAACCCCATCAAAAACAGATTTGCACACGAGGTAACTGACCACGTGAAAGCAAGCTCGAAAGGCAAGAAAACTCCTGACAGGAAAACAACGAAACCATCAAATCACGGAGTCAGCGGGAAGGAGAAACTCACCCTAGTATATGGTGACAGTCTCATGCGAGGTCAAGGAGCTGCCTTTGCCACCAAGAACAGAGGAAAAAGGTCAGTAAAGGTCATTCCAGGCGGTAAAGTCGAACATATCCTGAAAGACATAACTAACTCCGCCATACCAGAGGGCACCTGTGTAGTCGTCAATGTTGGCTCAAATGACTGCTTTGACGGAGGTAAGGCCCCAATTAAGACCATAGAAAAAGATTTTGAGAACCTAATTAAAGTCATGAAAAGGAAGACCACGAAATGTGTGGTAAGCGGCGTCATACCCCGGATTAAAACAAGCTCATACGGACAAAATAGAGCCATAGAAATTAACAACGCAGTCAAGGTCATGTGGCGAACAAGAGAAGGTACTGTATGTGGACAATTGGACCACCTTTGTAGGGAACTCGTCCCTGTACAGCGGAGATGGCATTCATTTATCAGAAAAAGGCGTTCAGCACATGAGTGACACCCTAAATCAAGCAACCTACATTGCCCACGAAAACATCGCCAGTCAGGACCGAGAAATAACTATGCTAATAGACTCCTCTGAGTATTGATATCGCTACCCCCGGAAAAGCCCTCCCACAACCCCACCCAATCAAACTCCACCCGCACAGTTAAGAGAAATAAATAACCCCACCCAACCCTTAGAAGTCCATCACAACCATTTAAAGGAAACCGTCAACCCCAATGGCCCACAAGTTGCGAAAACTTACCTACCTGAACCACAAAACAAACTAAACAACCCCACCCAACCCCATCCAAGCCAACCCAACCAAACTGAATGAATTTGACAACCCGCCGCGGCTTCAAGTCATAACCCCAAACCCATCCTCACCAATAAAAAAAACAAATCCAGCGCATGCTGAGAGAAATGATATAAAATAATATCCATAAATGCCTGCTCAATAAGAAACAAAATAGACGAACTCAAATGTCTGTTATTAAATGAGAAAGTTGACGTTATTTGTATAACGGAAACACATCTGAACCTTAAAAATAAAGATCTACTTCATGAATATCACATAGAGCCATATACATTTTTTCATAAAGACCGTAACAATGGAAAACAAAGAGGGGGGGTTGCAATGTACGTTGCAACCTACTTAAACCCAGTCGAGGTGACTCTCCCCGAAAGTAATGCAGAAATAGTGTGCGTCAAAATAAATACAAAAAACATGAACTTAAATATCACTACAGCGTACCGACCACCGAGACTAACTGTTGCCGATGATACAATTTTTTATGAAATACTAGAGAAAACCCTTAATTCCGACGAAACAGTTTTACTAGGTGACTATAACCTCCCCCTAATTGACTGGAATACCACGACCGGAAAAAATGCTGAGTCACGCCTAATGACAAGCTTCATCCAGGACAATTTTTTGACTCAACACGTAAAACAGCCGACGCGAGACAGGAATATACTAGACCTCGTAATCACTACCCAAGAAAATTTATTATCAAACCTGGATGTAGGTGAACATCTGGCAACGTCCGATCATAAAATCTTAAGAATCAACGTTATAAGCAAATATTCCTCAGTAAAAACAACAGGAATGGTTTCGGACTTCAAAAACGCAAATTATGACGGACTTAAGGAATCGCTATCAAACATACACTCAAACCTCATAAATATAAACGAAGTAAATGAACTATGGGGACATTTTAAGTCTACAATTACAGAAGCGCATAAACAATTTGTACCCATGAAACCAAAACGTAGTACGAAATCAAGTATGCCCCCTTGGTACAGTAGAGACATTGGCAAGGCAATAAGGAAAAGGAATCAACTCCACAAACTTGTAAAAAATAACACAAACACTGAAGTAATTAAAAACTTGTACAAAAATAGTAGAAGGGAAGTGAAAAAAAATAATTAGGGCGAAAAAAAAAAAATACGAAATGACTATTGCCAGAGAAAGTGCCACAAACCCCAAACAATTCTACAGTTACGTAAATAAAAATAAACAGATCAAAAGCGGAATCGGACCGCTAATAGAAGATGGCCAGACAATAACAGGCGACACAAACACGGCAAATCTGCTCAACAAATATTTTGGCTCAGTTTTCACAGAAGAAATTATCGATCATACCCTTGAAAATAACACCTCAACTCATGAGATAGGAGATTTCACCATCAGTGTTACCGAAGTACAAAGCAAATTGAGTAATTTAAATGTAAATAAGACCCCGGGACCCGACATGCTCCACCCGAAAATAATTAAGAATGTCAAGGACGAAATAGCAAAACCCTGACACAACTATTTAACTTATCACTACTACAGGGGATTGGAAAGATGCGAACATTACGCCGATATACAAGAAGGGTAGCAAGGCCAAAGCGAGTAATTACAGACCAATTAGCCTAACTTCAATTGTAGGAAAAATCATGGAAAAAATCATTAGAGATAAGATTGTAGATTACCTCGAATCAAACAACCTAATCAAAAATAGTCAACACGGCTTTTGTTCTAATAAGTCATGCCTAACAAATTTGATTGAATTTTATAACAAACTATTCACATATAACGACATGACGAAATCACTAGATATAATCTTCTTGGACTTTCAAAAAGCTTTCGACAAGGTGCCTCACCGAAAACTATTGGCTAAACTGGAGAGGATAGGTATCAAAGGTGAAATTCATTCTTGGATAAAAAATTGGCTTACGGACAGAAGACAGAGAGTGGTGATAAATGGAGTGGAATCGGAGTGGGAGCCTGTCACTAGTGGAGTTCCACAGGGTTCAGTCCTTGGACCGGTCCTGTTTCTCATTTACATTAACGATATCGATGTAGGGGTAAACAACACCATTTCCAAATTCGCCGACGATACAAAAATAGGAAATACAGTCCTGAACGAAGATGATAGAAATGCGTTGCAATCTGATTTAAACAAGATATCAGAGTGGTCGAAAAAATGGCAGATGCCCTTCAATGTCGATAAATGTCAGGTGCTGCAGGTTGGTAGCAGAAATATGAAATACAAATACGAAATGAATGGCAAACAAATAAAACCGCAACGGTAGTAAAAGACCTAGGGGTACTAATATCTGAAAACCTAAAAACTTCCGACCAATGTATAGCAGCTGCAAATAAGGCAAACATAGCATTGGGCTTTATTAAACGAAAATTTACATATAAACATGAAAACGTAATAGTGCCACTGTTCAAAAGTATGGTGAGGCCCCACCTTGAATATGGTGTGCAGTTCTGGTCACCTTATCTGATCAAGGACATTGTAAGACTCGAGTCAGTACAGCGTAGAGCGACGAAGATGATACCCTCATTAAGAAATAAACCATATGAAGAAAGACTTAAACGATTGAACCTGTTCTCATTAAAAAAGAGGAGGTTGAGGGGTCAGCTTATTGAGTGCTTTAAGATACTAAAAGGTTTCGACAAAGTCGATGTAAATGCACTATTCACATTAAACAATACTAATCAAACTCGCGGAAATGGAATGAAATTAAAAACCAAAAGGCAAACCTAGATGTCACAAAGAGTTTCTTCACCTACAGTGTGGCGACAGAGTGGAATAAACTACCAGCGAGAGTGGTGGAGAGCGACACAATAAACGCCTTCAAGGGAAGGCTTGACCTCTATCTGCAGAGGGCTGGGGTGATATGAATGGAAAAAAAAAAAAAAAAAAAAAAAAAAAAAAAAAAAAAAAAAAAAAAAATGTATGTATATGTATGTGTGTGCACTGTACAGTATGTATATATATACTGTATATATATGTGTGTATGTATGTATGTGTATATGTATGTGTATATATATGTATATATATATATGTATATGTATGTATGTGTATGTGTGTATGTGTATATATGCATATTATAGTTTGTAAGGCCAGACTGCCTAGTAAGGACCTTGAGGTCTGTGTGGTCTGTGTATCTATGTAGCTCTATGTAGCTCTATGTAGCTCTATGTAGCTCTATGTAGCTCTCTCTCTCTCTCTCTCTCTCTCTCTCTCTCTCTCTCTCTCTCTCTCTCTCTCTCTCTCTGTATTATTCTTGTATTTTCCTCCCTAAACCTCTATCAACCTTAAAAAAAAAAAAAAAAAAAAAAAGCAAAACAAAAACACCCCATACCCCATTACGGGATATATTTGTAAATTTTTCGGTAGAAAAAAATGTCCCAGCTGAAGGCCGGTTCCTCTAATACATGCAGGCTCTCTATCGCTCGCCAGGAAAAAAATCGACCCCTAAATGGCACGAAAGGTCCTAATATTAACACATAAATGGGGTGAAAGGTTTTCAAATCGTCAAACTAAAGGAACAAATGTCATAAAATCGGAAAACTAATCGGGGGTAAACATGAGGGAGAAGGGGGGCCAGAAAAATATACCACCTCCCCTTAATCCCTGACTGTACAGCTACTGATAACATTATGTAAGTTGGCTCTTACAATTATATTAACCCTTTCTGTACCGGCGGGGTCTATTTAATTGTATTCTGGCTGCTATTGGACGATTGTATTCAGTTTTAAAAGTGCCTCCAGCGATTAATAAGCTTCGATCTATCTCACTTAACCGTATTTACTACCACAGATCCTTCTGTACAAAATCATAGCAACTATAAAATGAAAAAAACGTCGCTGGTTCAGAAGGGGTTAATTTATGTTGATGTTCAGAACAAATCAGGTACATAATACTAAATACATATTCTGTATTCATTAACAAATAGCGGGTTTGAACTGAACATCAAACTACATGGGCAAATTTACATAAATAACATTGCAAGAGCTCACGAACATTTGTCAATAGCTGTACAGGATATTAAATCTGGACTTCACTCACACTCACACTCACACTCACACACACACACACACACACACACACACACACACACACTATTCCTCCCTCTCCACCCTCCTCTCTCTTACTTATGCCTAATATCCTAATCTCTTCTAAAGATGTACTTTCTACCCTCTCTGGGCTTAATACTAATAAGGCGTACGGTCCGGACGGTGTTCCTCCTGTTGTACTCAAAAACTGTGCTTCCGTGCTGACTCCCTGCCTAGGCAAACTCTTTCGTCTCTGTCTATCTTCTAATGTCTTCCCTTCATGCTGAAAGTTTGCTCTCATTCAACCTGTCCCAAAGAAGGGTGACCGCTCTCAACCCTCCAACTATCGTCCAATTGCTCTCATCTCTTGTATTTCTAAAGTTTTTGAAACTATTCTTGCTTCCAAATTTCTTAAGCATTTCTCTTATCATAATCTGCTCTCAGATCGCCAGTAAGGCTTCCTTAAGGGTCGCTCTACTGGTGATCTTCTTTCATATCTTACTAACTCTTGGTCATCCTCCTTTCGGGACTTTGGTGAGACTTTTTCTATTGCACTAGACATATCGAAAGCTTTCGATAGAGTCTGGCACAAATCTTTAAATTCTAAACTACCCTCCTTCGGTTTCTATCCCTCCATCTGTGCCTTTGTCTCTAATTTCCTTTCCGGCCGTTTAGTTCCATAGCTGCGGTTGTGGATGGTCATCGCTCACTTCCTCGCCCAATAAACTCCGGTGTTCCTCAGGGCTCTTTCCTATCTCCTATTCTCTTTCTAATTTTTATAAATGAACCCTCTCAACCGTACCTCAATTCCCATCCATTCATACGAACACGACTCAACCTTACACTACTCCATTAGTTTTTCAGAACGCCCAAGCCAGCAATTCCTCAACAACAAATGAAATGAAGCCATAGAACACTTACATTCTGATCTAACTACTATCTCCAGTTGGGGCAGAGAAAACCTTGTTACCTTTAATGCTTCCCAAACCCAATTTCTCCATCTATCTACCCATCAGGAACTCCCAGCGGACTATTCCTTATTTTTCAACAATACAAAAATCAACCCTTCATCTTCTCTCAATATTCTTGGTGTCTCTTTTTCTTCTGTTTTCAGTTGGAAGGACCATATTACCAGTCTTGCTAAGGCAGCCTTCCAGATGCTGGGTGTGCTCAACCGCCATAGGGGGTACTTTACCCCTGCACAGCTTCTTGCTCTGTACAGGGGCATAGTGCGTCCTTGTATTGAGTATTGTTCACATGTGTGGGGAGGTTCCTCTCACATCGCTCTCCTAGACAAAGTTGAAAGGAAGGCCTTTCGTATCATTAACTCCCGTCCACTCACCAATTCTCTGCAATCTCTCTCTCTCCGCCGCAATGCTGCATCTCTCTCGCTACTATAATAATCAGTGTTCCTCAGAGCTTTCCCAGTGTATACCACCTCCTTTACGTAGGGCACGTGGTACCCGTCTTGCAACACAATCCCACCCCTACTCTGTGCAACTCTCCAACCCAAGAGTGAAATGTTACTCTCAAACTTTTTTCTATTCAACAGCTGAGCTCTGAAAATTTCTCCCAGAATCAACCTTTCCCTCTTCCTATGACTTAAATTGCTTCAAGCTCCGTGTGTCCAGGCATTTTGGCTCAAACGTCCCTTGATTTTGGCCCTGTCACTCTTTCAACTATAGGGGAGGCACACTACTACTACTAACTTCAGGCACTCGCTATAGGCAGTTCTGCCTTTTGCCTCCCTCACTCACATGGAAGAAAAAAAAACCACAAACACAAAGACTGACATAAAATGACATTTTGATATACAAAGCAATTATTATTCACTCTACTGTGTCATTAACCTGTCATGCTTCATATAAAGTTTATTATTATAAGATTTCACCAACCAACTTTACTTCTAAACTCAATTAATTAAATCAACAAATACATGTGGCACTCCAAGGACTCGAACCTAGGATGCTCACACCGAAATTCCGCGCATTTATACATTACGCTATCAAGACAGTTATAACAAATAACAATTATGTTCATGACATGGAATATTTGCTTGTGAATGTGATTGTACTGTATATTATGTTCATGACATGGAATATTTGCTTGTGAATGTGATTGTACTGTATATTTCCATGTTAGTAATATACATTGTGTTGTGTTGGAAGTAAGATTGTTTTCAGTTTCTCTCTTAACCCCTTCCTTACCGGCGACATCCTTTTGACTTTATTCAGGCTACTATTAGACGATTTTATTCAGTTAAAAAGGGCTTCCAGCAATTAATAGGTTTCGAATTATTTCACTCAACCATTTTAATGACCACAGATCATTTCTAACCTGCATAAAATCGTCTAAATATAGCTAGAAGAAAATACAAAAGACGTTGCCAGTACAGAGTGGGTTAAATGGGCTTGCGTCAAATAATTTAATTGCCCCATGTGACGCTGATACACAATTGAGAAAAAAACAACATAGGGCTATTATTCGTTGCCGAGTATTTGTGAAATAGACTGTCGCAAAGCACAACGAGCTTTTTACACCATTGTTATTATTTGATGTATATTACATAATATTTTGTGTTGTTTTCTCCTCTCATCATTGTCTCCATGGCTAACTCTATAAGGACACCTCATTTGGATTGAGAGATGACAACGGACGCCTTATATCATGCAGGAATATTTGGTCACAGAGAGAAGAGTGGAATCGCAGTAACCGAGGGATATTCGGAGAATGTACAAGTAAAACAGCAAGTTTATGGAATGTCACTACGCAGAGGAAGAAGAATGTTGCAAGAGACAGAAACAGAAACGAGTTGAAAGGAAAAACAATTGGTAGTGGGATTAAATTAGGGATGCAAGGCAAACAGAAGTTGGATATTAATGCAGGAATAAAATGTGAATGGTTAATGATTATAAGGAATGGAGATAAGGAGGAGAGTAGAAAATGAGAAAATAACTAAACATAAAAACAATATAGTGTAATTATGAACTGCTTATACTGTACATCAAGATTGAATAAAGAATGAACACAAGGAAAAACAACAATGCCTATGTGAGAAAGGGGACAATTTAAAAGTAAAAAAGGATATAAATGGCGACAAGGATCACAAAACAAAAATAGCTGGATCAAAGGGAGAGAGGATTCACATACACTTGAGAAGTAGGAGATAATTGGTTGAGCTGAGCGTATAGAAATTGAGACACTATATTAACCGTTTGAAGATCATGACGCGTTTTGACAGTTTATTATAGCTATATTCAGGCTAGGGTGAACTTATGGACATTAGAGTTACTTAAGATAATATTTACCCCTTTGATTTCTAGATATCCTTCCTAAAATGCATAACATCGTCTAATGATAGCCAGGAAAAACTGTCAACACGCGTCATAATCCTCAAGGGGTTAAAGAGAAAGAATTAAACAACCAAAACATTTTGAGATAGAACAAATATATATTCCCGCAACATTTCATCTCCCTGGAAAGGACAATGATGCATGGAATACATAATTTGACTGTAAAGGTTTTTGTCCATACGGATTTGTCTTTTAATGCAAATCGATCATGCATCAATAACTTATATATTTTGATACGTTTATTTCTCTCCAACCCTCTCATTCCTAATTAATGTTATGATAAGACTGTGGATCTTAAGAAAATTTTATCTGGCATGTACAAAAACAACTCCATTGTAAAAATTGTTGTCTCCGTTTACTTTATACCTGAGAAAACTCTACTCGATTATTTTATACTTGCAAGAACGCAACATTGGAGTGGTTTAAAGCTTTGGCGTGTTTGTCATTTTTGAAAAATTCCCTTTCGATTTATATATTATTCAGCTTGAGTGTTTCTAGTCAAACGGTTGTGGGTTTTCTACAAGTATCGTTTTGTTACGAATTTTGTTTGAGGGAAGCTATAGTGTTGTTATCGAGTAGTATACCGTAGCTTATAGAGGTTATGATAGACAATAATGTAATATGTCATTATATTATATATTGTGATTGATGATTAGTGTTTAGTAGGTTATTAGCGACATATACTAGCGTTGACATATTATACATGTCACCGCTACTCTATGTTTGCCACCTCCTTCGCTAAATAGATTGGGATATACATAGAACAAAACTATAGGGATAACTACTGAATATTCTCCATCAATAGATTGGTATATACATAGAACAAAACTATAGGGATAACTACTGAATATTCTCCATCAATAGATTGGGATATACATAGAACAAAACTATAGGGATAACTACTGAATATTCTCCATCAATAGATTGGGATATACATAGAACAAAACTATAGGGATAACTACTGAATATTCTCCATCAATAGATTGGGATACACACATACATACATACATTGGTTTAACGTCATTTTTCCATTACATGCATTGTAACGGCTCGGACGGGGTTGCCTTTCAGTAGTTGGAGTGTACTGTAGTACAATAAAGTCCTGCCACAGCACTGCCTCATCAAGTCATCACTGTGGCTGATGTTGGTATAGTGCTAACCGTGCCTCAGCAAGACTCAACAGAGTCCCCCTGCAGCACTTGCACCTGCAGTATCTGCAACCACACCAGCCTTAACAGTGTTACAAAAAGACAGCACCATAACAAGACTCTACTGTATATTAGGCAATTGGACTATAGAACAATAAAGTCCTGCCCCACCATGCAAACACTGTTGCCGACACAGGTTTGGTGCCAAACGGCGCCCAGGTAAGACTCAGTCCCCTGTGGCACCTATCCGCACCCCACCAGCCTCGGCAGTGCCATACCAAGACAGTGCTAAGATAAAGACTTTATTGTCTAGTAATGGCTGTTGGTCCACAAGTCTATCGCCATCCCCCCTATTAGTCGCCTTGTACGACACGCAGTAGGATGCGTGAGGCATATTCTTGTTTTCCTCCACCATTAGATGAAGGCCCCCTTACCCCCTGGGGGGAACATAGGGGATATACATAGAACAAAACTATAGGGATAATTACTGAATATTCTCCATCAATAGATTGGGATATACATAGAACAAAACTATAGGGATAACTACTGAATATTCTCCATCAATAGATTGGGATATACATAGAACAAAACTAGAGGGATAACTACTGAATATTCTCCATCAATAGATTGGGATATACATAGAACAAAACTATAGGGATAACTACTGAATATTCTCCATCAATAGATTGGTATATACATAGAACAAAACTATAGGGATAACTACTGAATATTCTCCATCAATAGATTGGGATATACATAGAACAAAACTAGAGGGATAACTACTGAATATTCTCCATCAATAGATTGGTTATACATAAAAAACTATAGGGATAACTACTCAATATTCTCCATCAATAGATTGGTATATACATAGAACAAAACTATAGGGATAACTACTGAATATTCTCCATCAATAGATTGGTATATACATAGAACAAAACTATAGGGATAACTACTGAATACTCTCCATCAATAGATTGGTATATACTGTATAAACAATAAGACTATAAGGATAACAACTGTGTTTTCTTTCTATGTGCATAGAGGAGACAAAAGGCAAAGCTGCCTGTACCAAGTGTCCCCCCCCCCCCACCCACCCAAGCTTGAAAGAGTGATAAAGAGCCAATCTCAAGGTACGTTAGAGGTAATTTAGGTGTGTTGGAATGAAGTGTGGTGCACTTGTTAAGTGTAGTTTAATGAATAGGAGGAGGAGGAGGAGGGGTTTGTGAGAGTTAGCTGGATTACTTTGTGTGTAGATGAGGCACAAGTACTAACAGTGGGGGAAGCCAGGCAAATGAAACAGGAGTTCCAGCAATTCCTTAACATATGCCAATGTGGCCTCCCCTGGGTATTGCCCTGCCCTGATCACTCTCCATCAATAGATCGACATATTTATGGGATAATATTATAGGTATTAACTTTATTAAGGATAACTAATGAAAACTCTCCATCTTCAGGTCTCAGCACACACAAAAATGAGTAACATTGTAATGTTACTCTGAAGTAGTATTTATGTTATTTACAGAAAACGTTACTTATATTGTACTTTGGTTTAATGAGGGAGGGTTTATTTATTGGCCAATTTATTTATAAACTTAGTATATAATTAGCTTCCCCCCCCCCGTAGACTTCCATCGAGCTTAAACAATCATTTTCTAGATCCCCCTTTTAGATAAATGTTTACATTTTTTCGGTAGAAAGATGTCCTGGTCGAAGGCCGGTTCCTCCTTATTTACAGGTACGCTATCGCTCGCCATAAAAACAATGACAGAAAGGATTCGACAGAAATTGGGATTCTAGTTTACCATTAGCTAGTCTATATAATAAATGTCATTGAATAAAACCATAGTATTTTTATTTTATTAAAATAATGCATATTATAAATCTTATCTGTCTTAGAGGGAGAGGAATATCTCGGATGATATGGAGAGATGGTGAAGTACAAGCGTTGGAAGGTAGAGGGACGATTATAAAACATGCAAGAAAAGTGGTAATGAATAGGAATGAATGGAGAATACTTATCAATAGATGAGTGATAACGCGGTTCTAGGGAGAGGGAGTTGGGTGCCAGTTGGACTAGATAATAGTCCGTCAGGCGCCTGGCCTGGGAAGCCAGTCTACCTTGTGAATATCCATACCTGGAAGGAAGGTGGGTGGGCATTGTAGTGGTAAGGCTCCGCTATGTGTCTTTCTGATGAGACCGAATCTCTCCAGGTCATGGACCTGAGTTTCTTAGCTGGGACCCCAAAATGGACATGGGTCTCTGGGTCTTCTCCTGGGCAACCTGGATGTGTGTGTGTTTTTTTTTTGTTTTTTTTTTTTTTTTTATGTTGTGTTGTCCCTATTCGGGCTCTGTCTCGTGTTGGCCACCCCCAGCTGTGGGGTATATGCCTGAGTATATACATGCATACACATACATAAAACATATACACCATGAACTTGATACCTTGTTTATAATGCAAGTATAGCCATGAATATATAAAACTAATATGTATACATATTCGCTATATATCCTTTCATATAATCATTTTCAACGTTAACAACGGCAACACGCGAGCTTTTCAGCATTGGAGTATTTTGTTGCTGCACTATGTGAGGGAGCAAGAATGTCATTCACATCTTCACTTTTTATGTAAATGTGACTTTGGCGTGACTGACACAATAATTGTGTCAGTCACATTCTCTGTATAGTAACATGTCGCAACCAAACTACTGAATAGTGAATCACGACCATAACACACTCATCATTATTGCACCCCGCCCCCCACCACACACACATACACACACACACACACACACACACACACGCACACACAAACTCTTGTTGTAGTTTCTTGAATATGAAAGTAATTAGTCCATAACAGCCTTAAGGGGAGGTGAGTCGGTTTTCTTGCCCCCTTTCTACCTCATGTTTAGCCCCATTAGTTTTCAGATTTTAAGACGTTCGGCCCATTAGTTTACGAATTTTAAGACCTTTCACCTCATTTATTTGTCAACATCAACGCCTTACGAGCGGGCCCGTCAGTAACTTCTTCTACCCGTCAAGCGGGTAGTTTTACCCTAAACGACCTTGATTCCGTGCTCTTTTTCATACATAAACAAGAACCAGAGCGTAATACAATTATGTATCCCTGAAAGGGCGATAATAGAGCTTTCCAATGACACCAGAACCATCCTTCTACGACCACGCGTTCTTTTGCAACGATCGTACAAGACGAAGGAAAAATCCCTAAAATACGGTAATTTCCTTACATAATTCCCTGTGTAGCGAGGTAGTGAGTGTGGATGTGTGTGGAGGGGATGGCAGTTGCCAAGCGGGACCCGTGCCGAACGGTCAGAGCCGACCTACGCTCCTCCCACCGCTCGTCTCTCTCTCAGAGCCAATTATTGCTAAAAATTGCACACCGCCTTAATTAAGTCGGTCCCCGTCACATTGTCCTTTCTTCTCTAGACCGACCTTAAGTCCGGTCCCGCCAAAGAGGGGTTAAGACTTTTCGTGTTGTTTTGCTGTCGCTTTATGCCTGGCGAGCGACAGCATGCCACTAATTTGAGAGGGACATTTTTCTATCAAAACATATACAAATTTATCTTGAAGGAGAGTCTTGGTTGGGTGGGGGGGGGGGGGGGGGCGCTATTAAGCTTGATAGAGGTCTAGGAAGGAAACCTTAAAAATTAATAATACAAAATATCCATAAATGAGCAAATAAATACGCTCATCCCCCCCTTGAAATAAAAAACACAATAGAAAGGCTACAGACTATCTTATTTAATCCCTTTAGCTACCATATATCCTTCCTATGCTAAATAAATTCGTCTAAAGGCAGCTGAAATCAAAGAAAAGCAATATCACCGGTACGTACCAGAAAGGGTTAATCAGAAGGCCGCATCTTCACCTAGGATAACCTTAAAATGACGTCACTGGAACAGAAAGGGTTAATGCTGGACCTTTCGAATTTGCAGTTTAGTCATCAAATAATTGGTCATCTTAATTAATAAGAACACCTAACATATAACTCTATGGAAGATTACTATTACTCTGTGTATGAGTGTGGTGGGGACAAACTGTTGGAAAACCGATACTATTCGTTATGCGTGAGAAGAAAACCTTTATTACTTAGATTTGTTTTATTCAGTTTTTCCTCCAGTTAACAGTGTCTACTACTTGCCAATTTCGATTAACCTGTACAGTGCCATTGACGTCTTCTCTATTAGATTTAAACAACAGTTGGACGATTTTACGATAAGCTTAGGAAGGATATATAATATAGTAGCTAAAAAGATAACTTGCGATAGCCTGTAGCCTTTTCATGGGTTGACGTCCTTGCTAAGCTGAATAGTATCGTCTAATAATTGCCAGCATGTACAAAACAGGACGTCACCGGTACTGAACGGGTTAAGATAAGGCTATGTTTGGGTCGGTATTAATTGGTTTAGGATTATTTGGTTATAATATGTTCTGTTTGGTTAACTAATTTAGTTAAGGGGTCACCTGCATTTATTATCTCCTTTTCTTTCTTTCTCTGCCTTGTATCCATTTATCCCCATTAAGTCTACTGTTTTAGGACATTTATCCTCATCCAGGTGTCGAGTTTTTCCTGGCGAGCGATAGCGAGCTAGCATTGTATGGAGAAATCCGGCTTCGCCGGATTTTTTTTTCTATCGATTTTTTTTACAAATTTTGCTGCTGTGAATTGTTTGTATAAATTATGCTGGCTCACTACCACTCGCCAGTAAAAAATCAACACCTGGACGAGGATAAACGTCTTAAAACAGTAGGCTGAATGGGGCCGAATGGATACTACCCAGAGAGAGAGAGAGAGAACACATTAACGGGGTGGGCCCCCTTAACCCCTCCAATCCCAGCGACGGCTACTAGCCGTCAGTAGATAAGTCACTACCCAGTCCCAGCAACGGCTAGGAGCCGCCAGTAATGTGCTTTCCTTGTAACTGCCAGTACAAGGCTGTACCTGGTACCACGACCGTTTGAGCACTGCTCTCGATATGGCAACACTTCTCAGCTTATATAAGACCCACTGAAGGGTGGGAGAGCCAGTCTTGCTTCATATCTTGAGGTGGAAAGTTGTTCTATCTTGCCATTTTGGCCACAGTGCTTGGGACTGCAGGGGACTTTTATTATTGTATCCTACGGGTTATGGGTTAAGACTAGTTCATGGGGTCAGGCTTCATTGATGAAGTTTGTTATGGTACAAATATATCTTGAAAACGTACGGTACATGTAAAAAATACTAACAATTAAATATAAATCACTTTACAACTCGAAGTTGAGATAAAAGAAAAAGTTAACGGGGTAGTGTTTGGTTTTTGGGTTATATATAAAATTATTCATGTATTCTGTAGTTTCCTTGCTAGACCTACATCAAGCTTTAAAACAAATATACCCCTAGACCCCCTTTCAAGATAAATTTGTAAATTTTTCTGTAGAAAGAAATGGCCCGGCCGTAGGCCGGTTTCTCCTAAAATGACAGGCTCGCTATCGCTCATCTGGAAAAAATTGACACCTTAATATTGCACGAAAGGTCTGAATATTGACAACAAAATGGGGTGAAAGGTTTCAAAATCGCCATACTATTGAGCCGAACGTCATAAAATCTGAAAACTAAAGGCGCTAAACATGAGAACGGACCATCTCCCCTTAAAGTTTAATTGAGAAAAGTTCTTAATGGAGTTTGGATCAAGGTAATGGGAGTTGAAGGAATTGGTTTAAAAGTGAGGGCAAAACTCACAATATTCAATAATTGTCGATACTGGTAATATTTCGGGTTAGTTAGTTAGAATAGGACTTCAGATGCTATCAACCCTTCTGGATTAATAAGCCAGCACACTGTAAGTCAAAATATTTTCAGGAATGGAGCCCATTTTCGAGAACTCCAGTCACTTCTATTTCGGGTGAATTTTCGATCAAATTAGTTGACTGAACCTAATCACATTTTCCGATAATATGATTATAAGACCCTTTCACTCCTGTATTAGTATTATTATTATTATTAATATTATTAGCATTAGTATTATGAGAGAGAGAGAGAGAGAGTTAGGTTTATGTTAGATCTTCCTCACTTCGTACACTAATCTTGCTATCACACCACCATTGTATTATGTGAGAGAGAGAGAGAGAGAGAGAGAGAGAGAGAGAGAGAGAGAGAGAGAGAGAGAGAGAGAGAGAGAGAGAGAGAGAGAGAGAGAGAGAGAGAGGTTTATGTTAGATCTTCCTCACCTCGTACACTAATCTTGTTATCACACCACCATTGTATTATGAGAGAGAGAGAGAGAGAGAGAGAGAGAGAGAGAGAGAGAGAGAGAGAGAGAGAGAGAGAGAGAGAGAGAGTTAGGTTTATGTTAGATCTTCCTCACCTCGTACACTAATCTTGTTATCACACCACCATTGTATTATGAGAGAGAGAGAGAGAGAGAGAGAGAGAGAGAGAGAGAGTTAGGTTTATGTTAGATCTTCCTCACCTCGTACACTAATCTTGTTATCACACCACCATTGTCCTTGTCGCAGAATGTGTCATGGTGTTAAAAAGGACACAGAAAAACATACTATCCAATATTTAATATAAACACCTTGCTTAACCCCTTCTGTACCAGCGACGTCTTTTGACTTTTATTCTACCTACATTTAGACGATTTTATTCAGTTTAAGAACGGCCTCCAGCAATTAACAGGCTTCGAACGATCTTAATTAACTCTTTTTACTAACACAGATCCTTCCTAAGATGAATATAATCAACAGACGTCGCCGGTACAGAAGGGGTTAATTGGTAGCAATTTTGAGTATTTTGTCTTTTCAATACTCATATATTTGTTATTTAATTATGCCAGATTTATATTCATATTTTTGTGTTTTGTTATATGTTCAATACTCGTATACTATTTTCCGTTGGGTTATCTACACACACTGTTCAATACTCGTATACTATTTTCCGTTGGGTTATCTACACACACTGTTCAATACTCGTATACTATTTTCCGTTGGGTTATCTACACACACTGTTCAATACTCGTATACTATTTTCCGTTGGGTTATCTACACACACTGTTCAATACTCGTATGCTATTTTCCGTTGGGTTATCTACACACACTGTTCAATACTCGTATACTATTTTCCGTTGGGTTATCTACACACACTGTTCAATACTCGTATGCTATTTTCCGTTGGGTTATCTACACACACTGTTCAATACTCGTATGCTATTTTCCGTTGGGTTATCTACACACACTGTTCAATACTCGTATGCTATTTTCCGTTGGGTTATCTACACACACTGTTCAATACTCTTATGCTATTTTCCGTTGAGTTATCTACACACACTGTTCAATACTCGTATGCTATTTTCCGTTGGGTTATCTACACACACTGTTCAATACTCGTATGCTATTTTCCGTTGGGTTATCTACACACACTGTTCAATACTTGTATGCTATTTTCCGTTGGGTTATCTACACACACTGTTCAATACTCGTATGCTATTTTCCGTTGGGTTATCTACACACACTGTTCAATACTCTTATGCTATTTTCCGTTGGGTTATCTACACACACTGTTCAATACTCTTATGCTATTTTCCGTTGGGTTATCTACACACACTGTTCAATACTCGTATGCTATTTTCCGTTGGGTTATCTACACACACTGTTCAATACTCGTATGCTATTTTCCGTTGGGTTATCTACACACACTGTTCAATACTCGTATGCTATTTTCCGTTGGTTATCTACACACACTGTTCAATACTCGTATGCTATTTTCCGTTGGGTTATCTACACACACTGTTCATACTCGTATGCTATTTTCCGTTGGGTTATCTACACACACTGTTCAATACTCGTATGCTATTTTCCGTTGGGTTTTCTACACACACTGTTCAATACTCGTATGCTATTTTCCGTTGGGTTATCTACACACACTGTTCAATACTCGTATGTTATTTTCCGTTGGGTTATCTACACACACTGTTCAATACTCGTATGCTATTTTCCGTTGGGTTATCTACACACACTGTTCAATACTCGTATGCTATTTTCTGTTGGGTTATCTACACACACTGTTCAATACTCGTATGCTATTTTCCGTTGGGTTATCTATACACACTGTTCAATACTCGTATGCTATTTTCCGTTGGGTTATCTACACACACTGTTCAATAATCGTATGCTATTTTCCGTTGGGTTATCTACACACACTGTTCAATACTCGTATGCTATTTTCCGTTGGGTTATCTACACACACTGTTCAATACTCGTATGCTATTTTTCGTTGGGTTATCTACACACACGCTGTTCAATACTCGTATGCTATTTTCCGTTGGATTATCTACACACACTGTTCAATACTCGTATGCTATTTTCCGTTGGGTTATCTACACACACTGTTCAATACTCGTATGCTATTTTCCGTTGGGTTATCTACACACACTGTTCAATACTCGTATGCTATTTTCCGTTGGGTTATCTACACACAGTGTTCAATACTCTTATGCTATTTTTCGTTGGGTTATCTACACACACTGTTCAATACTCGTATGCTATTTTCCGTTGGGTTATCTACACACACTGTTCAATACTCGTATGCTATTTTCCGTTGGGTTATCTACACACACTGTTCAATACTCGTATGCTATTTTCCGTTGGGTTATCTACACACACTGTTCAATACTCGTATGCTATTTTCCGTTGGGTTATCTACACACACTGTTCAATACTTGTATGCTATTTTCCGTTGGGTTATCTGCACACACTGTTCAATACTCGTATGCTATTTTCCGTTGGGTTATCTACACACACTGTTCAATACTCGTATGCTATTTTCCGTTGGGTTATCTACACACACTATTCAATACTCGTATGCTATTTTCTGTTGGGTTATCTACACACACTGTTCAATACTCGTATGCTATTTTCCGTTGGGTTATCTACACACACTGTTCAATACTCTTATGCTATTTTCCGTTGGGTTATCTACACACACTGTTCAATACTCGTATGCTATTTTCCGTTGGGTTATCTACACACACTGTTCAATACTCGTATGCTATTTTCCGTTGGGTTATCTACACACACTGTTCAATACTCGTATGCTATTTTCCGTTGGTTATCTACACACTGTTCAATACTCGTATGCTATTTTCCGTTGGGTTATCTACACACACTGTTCAATACTCGTATGTTATTTTCCGTTGGGTTATCTACACACACTGTTCAATACTCGTATGCTATTTTCCGTTGGGTTATCTACACACACTGTTCAATACTCGTATGCTATTTTCCGTTGGGTTATCTACACACACTGTTCAATACTCGTATGCTATTTTCCGTTGGGTTATCTACACACACTGTTCAATACTCGTATGCTATTTTCCGTTGGGTTTTCTACACACACTGTTCAATACTCGTATGCTATTTTCCGTTGGGTTATCTACACACACTGTTCAATACTCGTATGCTATTTTCCGTTGGGTTATCTACACACACGGCTGTACAGTTGGTGACAGATTAAGATGCCCCACCTCGTTATTTTGTTATTCTCTCTCTCCCTCTCTCTCCAGGTTTTGTCTATTGGCCCCGTTCAGCCTACTGTTTTAAGACGTTTATCCCCATCCAGGTGTCGATTATTTTTCCTGGCGAGCGTAAACGAGCCAGCATATTTTCCATACATATGCTCCATACAATGCTGGCTCGCTATCGCTCGCCAGGAAAAAATCGACACCAGGATGGGGATAAACGTTGTAAAACAATAGGTTTAACGGGGACTGAATGGTTACAAGCCAGAGAAAGAATTAAAATGAGAGAAAAAAAGCTGGTTAAGTAGAGATCACATATAGTGTGTGGAAGTGTGGTTGGATAGGTTATTCTTTAAGTAGAGACTTATATTGTGTGGAAGAGTGGTTGGATAGGTTATTCTTTAAGTAGAGACATATTATAGTGTGTGGAAGAGTGGTTGGATAGGTTATTCTTTAAGTAGAGACATATAGTGTGTGGAAGAGTGGTTTGATAAGTTATTCTTTAATATTGAAAAAAAAATGGAGCAAAAGATCTTAAAATCGCCAAACTAATGGACTGAACGTCTTAAAACTAATGAGGCTAAACATGAGGAAGAAAGGGGACCAGCAACACGACCCATCTCCCCTTAACTAATGTTGTTCCTCTTCGCCGGGCAGACTTTCTAATATTGTTGTAAAGGTTCCAGGCTGTAAACATGTTGATATAGCAGCTGAACCTGAATGGTCTCCCAGGAAACACTGCCCTCTCTCTCTCTCTCACTCTCTCTCTCTCTCTTGCTAGGTAAAATACAACCAAAATTACATCACATAGGCTATAGGGTTCTTTAATCGCAATTCACAAAGTTTCTTGAGTGATAGAACACAAAAATATATCGACAAACCTACCCTGCAGTATTCATGTTTGTGTAATGAAATTAAAACTGTTTTGCTGTCTTTCATGAAACTGTCACCCTCGTAAATATCAAACTAATGTGTTTTCCCGCGAGGCGTATTGTTACCCACATTAAACATCCAGTGACAAAAGTTATGGCGACACATGCTGCTGTTTCCGGTAAATCTCTTTAGCACTTAAGTTTTAACCCGTTCAGTCCCGGTGCCTTCCTTTTAACTTTATTCTGGCTACCATTAGACGATTTTATTCAGTTCATAATGGGTCTCCAGCAATTGACCACTTGTCAGTTTCAGGCTATATGGAAGTTGGAGCTGTAGATATCGATATTTAGCAGAATTACCAGCTAAAAAATTATAGTAGTAGTAATTTATAAACACATAAAACCCAATTCAACATACTCTTTAGCCATCGTAGACATACATTATTATTGCATTTATATTTACTATCGATGTCTACAGCTCCAACTTTCTTATAGCCTGAAACTTGCAAGTGGTCAATAAAAAGGGTACGAACTATCACACTTAACCCTCTTTGCTACCACAGCTCCTTCTTAAACTGCAAATGCATATTATGCAGTGCTCTTTTAAACATAGCTAGAATACGAATAAATTGACGTCGCTGGTACAGAGGTGGTTATAGTAGCATATGATTTTAGATGGCTAACATATTCCTTTTAATGTAGATTATTCATAATATATAATCGCAACATTCTGATTAGCAAGTTCTTGAATGTCCTATGTCATGCATGTAGGAAACAACCACTGTAATATATATATATATATATATATATATATATATATATATATACTGTATGACTATATAACCCATACAGTACCGGCGATATCTTGGCATAATATTATGGCAACTATTAGACGATTTAGCTTATAGTAGGGTCATTTGCTTGGAATCCGTGACCATTTTGTTCCTACCTTTTTCTCTCGATGGATTTGACAACCTGAACCATTTTAAAGGAAAATTAGCTCCTATGCTCCTCTGAAAAATGACGGCTAACTCTGCTAGAGCCCAATATTCAAAATGGCCGCCAACGCCATCTTGAAAAACATGAAATGTAATATCTCTGGCATCAGATGAGCTACAAGGACGAATGAGGTGTCCTTTTTCACTTATTCTGGCATTACAAATCCACTGGAATGGTTATTGTATTGTATTGTATTGTATATTGTATTGTTATTGTATTATACTAATTGTACATACTAATCTGCCACTTCACTGTCACTACATGATTCACTGTATGAGCCACTATCAGAATCACTGTCCTCACTTTCGCTGCTATCATCACTGTTGTTCTCTGCCTGCGGATTTGTAGGTAGTGGTATGGATGGGGGAAGTGGGGGCTGGGTTGAACGGACAGGCAGACATAGGCCATTTACAAGATGCCATCCATGGCCGATCGGTGAGGGGTGACTTTGGAGCTGGTAATGCTTTTGCAAATATGCAAGATAGTTTGCACGCTCCAAGTGTGGACGGAGACTATCCAAGTCAGGCACAAGTCGGATAGTGCTTTTTTTCTTCTGAGCTCTCCACTTCGCTGCCCTCGCATCTCCCAGGGTCTTGCTTTTGGTATCACCATAGACATATCGAATGACAAACCGCTCCAAATCACTGATGACCTGTTCTGTGACTAAGAGCTGTGTATCACATGCTGCTAGCAGGTCGTGTGCCTCTTTAGACTTCTCCAGATGATCTGCGATGAGCTTCTTGCTTGCTCCATAGAAGCCAGAGTTATGGTCACACCCAGTGAGGACATGAAGGGGTATGATGGATGCAGCCATTGCCTCACTGCACAAACATCGGGCATCGATAAGCTGACGTTTGCGTTTCACACACAGGATTCCTGTTGTCTTCTGAGCAACATATGCCACTTGCACATAGTTGCCTGTGTCCTCTGTGTCAAGAACGACAGCTGCTGTGTAGCTGTCTGACCGGAGCACACTATAATTATATGGTGAGCATTGCCGTATCTGCCTCTGCATGGGAGCATGTGAGCTCTGGCACAAGCTTGCCTGTGGTGAGATTCTTTGCAGTGCTGCCAACTACACAGTAGATGATCTCGGTGTTAGTTGTTGCTGCTGTTCTCTGGAATTCCGTTTGAAGAAATGCCTGAAGGCGGATTTTGTTCTCAGGTTTACCCAGGAGAGCATGGAAAACTTTACTAGAAGGAAATTTATCTTCTGTCTTCATGAAGACATTGCTGATTGGCAGGTTTTGTTGGCGCAGTATTCTCTCACTGTCCTTGATCGTGTAATTCTGATCATATGAATCATTGACGCAAATGATGCGCTCAGCATGCTTGTGTCTCGTTAGAACGAAGTGCACCAACTTCTCTGCATAATCTCCCCAGGTATACTTGGTACCGTCTCTCTTCTCTCTGTCTTCAATGGTAGGAGTTGTTAGGCGCCAGATGAGGCCCATATCAATAATAGACGTGTATACATTAGGCTCTGGAATGACAGTCATAGTTAGTTTTTGTTGAAGCTTGCTTTTCTGTGCCTTACGGATGGTTCCGTTGACGTTGAAAATGGAAAGGCACTCGGCTGTAACATGATGCTGCAGGACTTCTTGAAGTTTGAGGGCACCACTCGTTTCAACCAGTCCGAGAACAGAGGCCAAGGCATTACGCTCCATTTCCTCAGTCTTTCCCTTCAGGTTCTCACCATCTGCTTTCTTCAATTCCTGAGTTGAAAAGTTCAAACGCTTGCTACGGGGAACTCTGTCGTTCAGAGACTTGGTCTTGGAATACACTCTTTCATTCAAGAACTGCTTCAGTTTGCTTGTGTCATCCTCCTTTACCGATTTCAAGTCGGCAGCGAGAGCGTCTGAGGCTGGGATTCCTGACTGTAGGGATCGAAGTGTCTTGTTTGTGTGGTCAAATGGATCACACTTGAATTCAGTGAGACATGCGCTTATATCCTGTACAGCTTGTTCATCCTTCTTCATTTTACTCGACGAGCAATCAGCATGCTTCCCTTTTCCTCGTTTCTTGCGATTAGCATGGCGATGGACCTTTGTTCTCACCCGATTGATGTTATTCACATTCCGAGTGTTTGAAAGGAACTGCTTTTCATTGTTCAGAATGGCCAACCAACCAGACTTCAGCTTAGAGCCCTTATTCATTGTTGACTCTATCCATATGTCGAGGGCAACACACGAATATGGTTTTCCTGTCATTGACTGTGCAAACATACTACTCTCCATGAATACAGCCTGATCGACAGGAAGGGTATCAAGCACTGCGGTGAAATCGGGGAGATGCCGACCATACTTGTCATTATCATAGATTTGCATCAAAGGAAGCATGAGCTTGAGTGAGGACTTGAACTCAGTCCAGTTGCTTGTTCTGATTGCATGGATATTTTGAGTTAGAACCACAACCATTTCCATGAATGACATCCAGTATTCTGCTTGTGGGGCACCCTCAAAGTCCTTGAAGAGAGCATCAACGAGGTCCTTCAGCTCAGCATTTCTCTCTAGCTCTGCATGTTCATCTGCAAGTTCCTGTGCATCAATCGGATGTCGAAGCTTGGCAAGGGATGCCTTTACTTCTTCAGATTGAGGGGAATCTTCCAAGCGTTTGTCTATGACATGGTGGACCAGAGTCTCGTAGAATAGTCGCAAGCAGCGAACCCCACGCTTAACATGTTTTCCACGAAGGGCCTGATCAACAGACCCGTCTGCTATAACACCAGCTGCCACCAACACATCTGAGATGCCAGATCCCTTAAACCTCTTGTATATAGTGTAGATGAACGACATTTGGATGTGGAAGGATGTCATGAATGGTAAGATTTTGCTGAACAGCTCAGCATTCTCACTTTTCAACTCTATCATGAGCACGTAGACAGGATGATTACCAACAATTATTGCAAAAGGCATCTTTTTTTTCTTCGATTGATTTTGCAAGCTTACACATCACATCATTGAGAATTGTCTTACTGGGTGGGTTGGGATAGGTCATGTGGTATATTGCTCGACTCTTCTCATCTGCATTTGACATGCTGGCGTGAAACCCTGAAAACCCAGGCACAGTCTGTTCTTCTGGCTTAGGTCTCGTTCGGTCATCTTGCGCCCTGGCCAATGCATGGATTACACCTCAAATTCTTTGCACCGATGTGTCAGGAGGAGGAGTACTTTGATCAGCTGGTGGCTTCCTGAGAGGTGGTTCCCCACGCTTCGCTGTCTTGTATGGGTTGACTTTTTGCATTTCACTTCCGAGCTCTTTGAGAGTTGTCGAGAGGTTTGATGCAAAGTTGGCACCGGGAACTGGTCTATCCTCGTGATTCTCGGAAGGAAGTTCTGTATCAAATGATTCTGGCTGCACAAACATGACATTAGTGCGGTGTGACTGGCCAGCACCAGTCAGTGTGTCGCTCTTGAAGTCATCCTTGTCGACTATAGCGATAGCAGGCTTACCCTCAGCTAGTTCGAAGGGGCAATCAGATGAGCACTTGAGGTCATTGACCACCCAAAAATCTCGCAGCATAAGTACGTCATTGTAACTGATGCCCAGTCCATCTTTGTACATTATGTCGACTATCTCACTACTCTTGGTCAGTCCATGTAGCAAGACAGAGAGATTTATCTCAAATGCAGTGCGTTTTCCAGTGATGTAGCTTGTGAGGATAGATGCAGTCGATCGGACGGATGGACTGTCATCAATTGCAGACTTATTTGGGTGTTTCAGCCATGTGAGCAGCTTCAGCAGAAGCTCACTGAGGTCTTCTTCTCTCTCCAACTCGTGTATATATGAGAGCCAGGGAATAGTATTTGTCCTGATGACTTGCTCTTTGAGTCGTGCCGCAACATTCGTCACCAACTGATCATTGCTGACACCCAATGAAGATATTGCCACCTCGATGTATGTACCTGCTGCTGTTGTATCATATACCAGTTCACTCACATTCTTTTGAATGCGTTCATGAAATCCGATGTCTTCCCCAAATTCATTGACGAGAATTTCCTTTAAGTAGCTGGATTTTACTGAGTTATGTCCATGATTTGAGCTAATACGCTTATAGTCCTGCAGCAGGCCTTGCAGTGTGCGAATTTCATGGTCTTTGAAGATGACTTGACGAATATGATGAAAGAAGAGAGCTTGGGCCTCTCGGAGGTTTACACGCTGCAGATGTTGAGTGCTTTCATCTGAAAGGGGCTTGTGGTCGCTTACATATTTGCGCCAGCACGCACGATGGTAGCAGATTTCCAACCCAAATGATGTTTGACTATCTGGGATGGATGCAATCAGAGTGTCAAGTCTCAATCTCATAACCTCATCTTCCAGACAGACAGTATGTAACTTGAATTTAGTCCAGGCATCTACTGTTGATAGGAGTAAAATCTGCTTGTCACGATCACTACTCTTGTATGCCCCTTTCATGCACCACACACATAGAGTCTTATCGTGAAGGACACCCATACTGGAGCGGAGCCTTTTAGGTGCACTGGCCTCTGGGAAAGGGTCTTGTTGATCTGATGATTCATCTCTTTCAAGATGTTCCTCGGATTTGTGTTTACGTTTTTGAGCTTGAGAGAGCTTACGCTTGCTGGATAATGATGCGTAACAAGTGCTATGTATGTGGTGACCCTTTGGTCCCTTCTCCCAATCCACATTTTCATGTATATGTTGAAACTTGTCAAGTTCTTTCCATTGTAAAGACTTTTCCCGGATGGATTCCCACTTCTCAGGTGTAATGTTTTCCAAACGATCATCTGCGGTACATCGCTTACCACAGAGTAAAATGCACTCATATTCATTTAATGTCTTGTCTGGTAACTCTTCACTCTCTCTTCTATTATCCATTATTTCGGTCACTTCACAAGTCGGCGATTTTCATCAGAAACAGTAAAAAAGTAATATTAGATATACACCGCAGGCAGAGAACAGTGATGATAGCAGCGAAAGTGAGGACAGTGATTCTGATAGTGGCTCATACAGTGAATCATGTAGTGACAGTGAAGTGGCAGATTAGTATGTACAATTAGTATAATACAATACAATATACAATACAATACAATACAAAAACCATTCCAGTGGATTTGTAATGCCAGAATTAGTGAAAAAGGACACCTCATTCGTCCTTGTAGCTCATCTGATGCCAGAGATATTACATTTCATGTTTTTCAAGATGGCGTTGGCGGCCATTTTGAATATTGGGCTCTAGCAGAGTTAGCCGTCATTTTTCAGAGGGGCATAGGAGCTAATTTTCCTTTAAAATGGTTCAGGTTGTCAAATCCATCGAGAGAAAAAGGTAGGACCAAAATGGTCACGGATTCCAAACAAATGACCCTACTATTAGGAAGGGTGTCTACCAATAACAAGACTACAGCCTATCTCAATTCACCCGTTTAGCCACCATATACCCTTCCTAAGCTTAATAAAATCGTCTAAATGAAGTTAAAATCAAATAAAAAACACGTTGCTGGTACAGAAAGGGTTAATATTAGCCAGCCCAGGCACACCCTCCCTTTTTTACCGGAAAACTATAATTTAGTCCTCGGTGAGCTGGCCATCTTATCTGACCTAATTATGTGCCTTTTGAAGATAAATATACATCAAAGATCTATCTATCTATCTATATGCTCAGGCCCAATCCCCATTTTGGGGGTAGCCGACTCAAGACAGAGCAAGAACAGGGAAAACACAAAAACAACATAAAACAAAAACATCAAAGATAGCAAGATAATTAACCTGGGGCATTATAAGGACCTAATACATTCATACATTAAATATAAATAGGCGGGTGCCCAACCCCGAAAGGGGTTGAAATAGGGGACCTATCCGCCTAAGCTGCCAAAGGCGGCTTTCTAGGGCCTTTCCTAGCTGATGCTGAGAGGATTGGGTTCAAGTCATGTGGTGATGGGCTGGTCTATCAGAGTGAGAACTGAGCGATCTCTGCCATACCCATAGCTTACTCTGACTGTTCCTTTTACTTATATATTTTCTAGATCTCAAGTGACGGTGTCTCTTCCATGGATTGACCTCCCAATCTACCAAGATTGGAAGCCAAAGCGTCACATTTTTATTCCTTTGCCCCTCAGCTTTCTCTTCATAATTGCTGAGGGGCACAGGGCTCTGGGTGGGGCTTTGGTTTCCCGGGCGTTTCTGTCGCCCTCCTCAGCTCCCCGCCATGGAGTGGCTTCGGTCACCCATGCTTTCTTCTCCTTTAACCTTATTTATCTTGCGAACTCTTCCTTCATCTGGCTTCCTCAATAGTTACCACCATCCATCTTCCCCCTTTACCTCACTCTACTTCTTCAAACATCCTTCTCTATCTTTACCCTTTCACTTCTTTCAGTATTTGTGTGTTTATCATTGTTTTCCTTCTACCTCCTCCTCTTTCTCCTTCTCCTCTACATCTACCACCCCCTTCTTCCTTTACCTCCACCACCTCCTCCTTATCTTCCTCTTCTTCCAGCACCTCCACTACCTCCTCCTCCTCTACATCCACCACCTCCTTCTCTACCTCCTCTACCTCCACCACCTCCTCCTTCTCTTCCTCCTTCTTCCTCTACATTCACCACCTCCTTCTCTACCTCCACCACCTCCTTCTCCTCCTCTTCCACCACCACCTCCTACTCCTCCATCACTGGTGATGGGCTGGTGTGCACTGGTGATGGGCTGGTCTATCAGAGTGAGAGCTGAGCGATCTCTGCCATACCCAATACCCATAGCTTACTCTGACTGTTCCTTTAACTTATATATTTTCTAGATCTCAAGTGACGGCGTCTCTTCCGTGGATTGATCTCCCAATCTACCAAGATTGGAAGCCAAAGCGTCACATTTTTCCCTAGCCCCTCAACTTTCTCTTCATAATTGCTGAGGGGCACAGGACCCTGGGTGGTGCTTTGGTTTCCCGGGCGTTTCCGCACCCTCCTCAGCTCCCCGCCATGGAGTGGCTTCGGTCACCCAGGCTTTATTGTGGTCAGCAGGGAGGGTTCTGTGGGGGCGCTCGGTTATGGCCTTGGAATTGCTCGGGGCCTTGGGGCTGTTCGGCCAGGCAGCTTGGGGAACAACAACAACAACAACTCTTCCATCATGTTTGTTTTCACTTTTCCTTCAGTTTTACCTCCTCGTCCTACCGCCACTCTCAACCCTTTCTGTACCAACGACGTACTTTTCATTGTATTCTGGCAAGCTTTAGACGATTGTACTCGCCGCCCCTGAAGCAATATTCATAAAATCTTCAAGACATCCCTCTCGCTTTTCACCAATTTTAGTTTCACCCATCGCCGAGAGAATTTCAGTGCATCAAAGAGACAATGAATTATACACGTAACTGCCTGATTTCGCATTTCAATTTTGAGTTATATTTTAATGTTAGATATTTGTTTAAGCAGATTACATTATTAGTAACCCTTTGTGTACCAGGAACGCCTGATACATTGAATTTTAGCTATATTTAGGTGATTCTATGCAGCTTAGGAAGGATCTGTGGTAGTTAAAAGGGTTGATCGACATCGTTTGAAGCCATATCATTGCTAGAAATCCTTCCTAAACTGAATAATATCGGCTAATAGTTGCCAGAATATTATGAAAAGAACGTCGCCGGTACAGAAGGGGTTAACTGCAGGTTGTACGTTGTTGCTCTTGCCTAATCAGAAATGCTGTGACATGTGACATTTAATGTTTGCAGACAGACAAAATATACCTGGACGTCTTGCTACTACTAGACGATTTTATTCAGTTTAAAACGATCCAACAGTTAACTGGTTTCGAACTAACTCACTGAACCATTTTTACTACCACAGATCCTTTATAAACTGCACAAAATCGTTTAATAACAGCTAGAATAAACTTTAAAGGACGTCGGTACATAAGAGGTTAACAACATAAGGGGTGTTTTATCCACTGCAAACTCGTAGTTAGAAATTACGACTCGTATCTCTCAAATTAACAGGATTTTCGCGAGGCAAATAATGAATAATACGCAAAATTGAAGTAATTAATGGTGGATGGGCGTACTTATTTGCCTATATATTTGTCTTTTGTATTTTCTTACTTTCCTCCCTTGACTTCCATCAAAATTAAAAAGAAAAACACCCTCAACTCCCCGCTTCAAGATAAATTTGTACATTTTTAGGTAGACAAATTTCCCGGCCGAAGGCAGGTTCCTCATAAAAATATCGGATCGCTATCTCTCGCCAGAAACAAATCGACACCTAAATGGCACGAAAGGTCCTAATACCGATACATAAATGAGGTGAAAGGTCTTAAAATCGCCAACCTAATGGATGAAACGTCTTATAATCTCAAAAACAAACACGAGGGAGAAAGGGGACCAGAAAAACGACCCATCTCCCTTTAACCTTCTTTCTCTTGCCAACTCTTTCATCTGGCTTCCTCAATAGTTACCGACACCCATCTTCCACTTTACCTCACTATCCTTCTTCAAAACTCTTCTATCTTTACCCTTTCACAGTGTTGGTGGTGTAGTGGTTTAGATGCTTATGATCTAGGTGTGGTGTCCCGAGTTCGAATCCCGGGAGGACCATATGCTTTCATTAATTTGTTCAAGTGCATTGGGGTTTGTAATGAAAGATTAATGTTAAGAACGGGGTATTCCTTAATGTATTATTGTATTATTGTTTTCCTTCTACCTCCTCCTCCACCTCCACTTCCACCACCACCTCCTCCTCCTTCTCTTCCACCACCTCCACCTCCTCCTCCTCCTCCTTCTCCACCTCCACCATCTCCTCCTCCTCCACCATCATTATATTGTTGTTTTCAACTTTCCCTTAATGTTTACCTCGTCGTCCTACCGACACTCTTAACCCTTTCTGTACCGAAGACGTCAATTTAATTTTATTCTAGCTACTATTAGACGATTTTATTTAGTGTATAAAGGGCCTCCAGGAATGTATAGGTTTTGAACTCTCACTTAACCCTTTTAAATACTACAGATCCTTCTTAAACTGCACTACAGCGTTTAAATATAGCTAGAATCAAATTTAAAAAGATGTCGCCGGTACAGAAGGGGTTAATGCCTTCTATCTCATCACCCCCACCCCCCTAACCCCCTCCCTCCTACCTGACCCTTCTTCTTCTTGCTTTTACCTTCTTCAATATTAGCTATATTCTGTCCTCCTTCCTCCAACCTTCACCTTTTACTCGCCTCCCCTGAAGCAATATTCATTAAATCTTCAAAGACCTCTCTCTCGCTGTTTCACCAGCGTTTAGTTTCCCCCATCCCAGAGAGAATTTCAGTGCATCAAAAAAACAATGAATTATACACGTACCTGCCCGATATCATAATTATTTCCCTAGAGATTCGCATTTAAATGTTGAGTTATATGTTAATGTTGGATATTTGGTTCTGCAGATTAAGTGATTATTAACTGAACATTATGCGTTGCTGCTCCTGCCAAATCAGAAATGGTGTGATATGTAAAATTGAATGTTTGCACAGACAAAATATAATTAATAACATAAGGGGTGTTTTAACCACTGCTAACTCGTAGTTAGAAATTACGACTATTAGTAGGGTTTTCGCTAGGCAAATCTTGATTGCTACGCAAATATGAAGCAATTCAGCAATAATTAGAAAGCAAACATATGCGTCCATGTATTATTAACCCTCTGAGGCATGACACGTTTTGACAGTTTATTCTGGCTATCATTAGATGATATTTTGCAGCTTAGGAAGGATTTGCGGGAATGATAAGGGTTAATTGCATCTCAATTAACCCTCTGACTTCCATATATCCTTCCTAATATAAACAAAAGCGTATAATAATAGGCAGAACACAGAAAATAAGCGCATCATCGATCCTTAAGGGGTTAACAATGCGAGCTAAATACGGTGAAGTGTCCAACCCTACAGGAAGCGGTCATTACCCTTAAAGGGCATAGCGCATTAGGTCAGCTATCCTTATTATCAACAATGTTAGTGTACAGCATACCTCTTATGTGCATTAATAGTAGTTCGAGTTTCTTATAAATGTAAATACAAATAAATTAGTATTTTGGACGGTGGTGGCGAGAGGCATTTCCGGGCTTTCGTGACGTTTACAAGGGCATTGGGGTACCCATAGAATAACACAATCAGTCAAAGAGTTCCAGGAGTCAGGTCACTGGCCACCATTTTGATTCTCAGTATCTCCGTTAAGTACTCCAAGCTGTGAAAGCAGTTACAAAGATGGACAGATATCTAAAAGAGGGGTATGAAAAATTGTACGAGCAGCATAACTCTAAAATGTAGAAATTACATGTAGAAATAATGGCAAGCTATTGAATAATGCACTGAAAGTTAAAATAAAGATGGAATATTATGACATGTTGGCCTTACGCTGATTTAGTACGAAAGTAGCTGAGTACCGTTAGAATAAACACTAGTGTTGCCATATGGATACAGCTGCTAATACGTATTTATTTAAGATTAACAAGACCAAAATATGAATAATTGTATTAATAGATAACTTAGGATAGACACTGTTATGCCGGGTTGTAATCCAACTCGCTTCGTTACATCTTCTATGTCAATCCGGATTTCGGATATTTAGAATTGGAATATGCTCAACAGGAACACATCTAGCTTAATGAATGTGATAATTGTTTACTCAATCAGGCAATCAACAACACAATAAACACACAGTATAGATTACACTCATATTTATTATAAAGACATAAGTACAGATATGGGGTATTAAAATTACTACTATATTGAGTACGACTCCAATAATAAGGTGACTTATAGAGAGTTGAATATGTTTTACTCCCTAGTGAATATACTGTAGTTCGTCACTCACAAAATAAATGAAGAGAGGAAATACACAATTATAGGAAATATATACACAAACAATAAGCATTGACAACAATACATATGCGGGCCAAGTGTGTAACGCTAGGTATAGTCAAGATATACAGTACAAGGTATTGTCACCAGATGCCCCAAACTCCTCTGACCCGCGCAGTGACGTAGAATCGGCCCCTGACCTCCCGCCCTCAGTATTTACCCTCCTTTGATTTGTGTAGGTCGCGCACATCTCTCCAGAATCAAGTGAAGTTTTTTAAGCATAGCCTCGATGTTTTACTGTGTTGTTTTGCTTAAGCAAGTGTACAGACATGCCCAACAACTGTGCAGTGTTTGGGTGTTTCTCAAACAAGAAAAAAGCAAGTGATAAGCATATTACTTTTCACTCCTTCCCCAAAGACGACGAAACAAAGAACAAATGGATTCACCTGTGTAAGAGATCAGACTATATTATTAATGATGCTATTGCAAGGATATGCATTTTGCATTTTGAGACAACTGCATTTGAAAGAAATCTTAAATATGAATTATTAGGCCTTCCATTACCCAAAACACTGCACCGGATAAAGGCTGGTTCACTTACCAACATCAAGAGGTGAGCACTACTATTTCCAATTACATCTAGTTACTCGGTACTTGAAATATTAATATAAGAACTGTATAGGTTATTTAGTATTACTTCTATGTATGCTTTCACGTACAGTACCGTACTGTATTGTGAATCATATGTCTGCGAGTCTGTTTGCTACACGTATGTAAATTCCTAATGTATTAGTTATTGATGTTTTATCTGCTACAATAATTAGCTATAGTCCTCTAAAACATTTTGTATAAATTATATAGTCACGTGTAAAAGCCTTATCCCTACTCCTCATCTTTTTATGCACGGTATTTATAGCTGTACGATGAAGTAACTCCTTAATACACCTAAACAAAGCTATAATACATCCTGAACAATAATGAACAATAGATACATTTTAAAAGCACCTCCTGTTGTGAGCGGTGGTATTCCAACACAGTGAACGGTGAGAGGTTGGGCTATGTCAACAGAGAGTGTTGCCACCACTCTTGTTTGTTCTTAGTTTTCTCTAAATTGTTTTATACTTGTATGGTAGTCCAACAATATGAAATTAGCATATTATTAAAGAAAAAAAATCAATACATAATCATTGTAGACATACAAAAGACTTTCGTGAAGTAAAATGTATATCAAATATAAATAAATAAAACAAATGATTTCGGCATCAAGGTGCTCGATCTGAGCTTCTTCCATTCATTTTACACACACACACACACACACACCCACACATACACACACACATACATATTCTCTCTCTCTCTCTAATAAATATAACAATATATATAACAAGGTAGTTAAATAATTGTGATATAAGCTACAGCCACTCTCCACAGTTATATTTCACCTTCATAATCCACATTTTGTAATTACCTTTGTACATAAGTAGAAATACTTCATATCATGGAACAAACTTGGATATAATCAATGTTGAAATAGTGGAGGTAATTAATTAAGGCATGACCTTTAAGTCTGACTGTCCCGTACATAAATGTATTACTATGTTCACATCTCGTTTTTTTCTGTTTTATATATTTATAACCAATATATTGTCTAAATGTAGATTGTCTTGTATTTTTCTCCTTTTATACAATATATAAAATATGCATTTCCATTACTTTAACCTAGCATATGTGTTATGTAGTGATAAAACAAAACGAACATAAAGTGATATATATATATATATATATATATATATATATATATATATATATATATATATATATATAGCTTAAAATATTTATTAGAGAGAGAGAGAGAGAGAGAGAGAGAGAGAGAGAGAGAGAGAGAGGAGAGCGAGAGAGAGATAGAGAGAGAGAGAGAGAGAGAGAGAGAGAGAGAGAGAGAGAGAGAGAGGAGAGAGAGAGAGAGGAGAGAGGAGAGAGATGAGAGAGAGAGAGAGAGAGAGAGAGAGAGAGAGAGAGAGAGAGAGAGAGAGAGAGAGAGAGAGAGAGAGAGAGAGAGAGAGAGAGAAGTAGGTAGGTTTGACGGGACAGTGCACGGCCTTCTATATACAAGGCCTGTGCGATGGGCGGGTGACGTCAGCACTACGTCACACACTTAACGTCACCCGCCCATCGCACAGTGAGGTGGCCTTGGTATTGGTCAGGTCGGCCTAAGTATGTGACGTATGCTGACGTCACCCGCCCATCGCACAGGCCTTGTATATAGAAGGCCGTGGCCAGTGTGGGCAATCTTTATGACTCCGAGAGAGAAAGAAATAAAGAGTGAGGTCAGGGGAGCGAGCTGACGTCACGGACCTGCACGTGACCATACCTTGTACTTGGGTATAGTAACAAGGACAAGGTAAGGCAACTGGGCCCCAGTTGCGCGAGAGTCTGCGCGGTGGTCAAAACAATTAGGGTCGCGTTCAGGTAAGCCTACAAAGGTACTGCTCTCGGGGGTACAGGTCAGTTGGACTGCGGTCACAGGAAATATTATTTTTCATTTTAATGCGATGTTAAATCGGGGAGTGAAGATATGAACTTCACTTTATTCTAAGGGGAAAGATAGTTTAAATCTGAATATAACTATCTAAGAGTTATTGCGAATAATCTCTCACATGATACACGAAAAATAGTATTCGATCGTAGATGAGATCAAATTACACGGAGTAAGGAAATCAGATTCACAGTAAAAATAGTGACTGAGTTGGAATATAATAAATATAATTTAGAATATATTGGACTAAATTAACCAACTACTGAATAAACGCAGCTATAATGAATGGAAATACAAAACAAAGTTGTACATATGAAATACCCAATTATGATGGCATAAAAGGAGGTTTGAATAAATTAACAAATTCCTGAAAGAACGCAGAACTTAGTAGCGCTGTATTATAACACAAATAACGGTTATAATGAATACATTACTGAACGAAGCAATATAATAAATAGCCTAAAAGTAGGCCTAATAGATAAAGGAACGTAAAATCTGAATCCCTAGAGCTGTGGTGAAAGAATTACATGACCCGAGTAACGTATATAATTAATTATTCACAAGAACTAATATAAATTAGATATCTCGAATATAGATTAACTCTAACTCAACGGATGGGTTCTTTACTTTCAAGGGAGGCGAAATTGTACTATAAGTATTCTCTGGTAATAATTATACGGATAATATGATCCCGAGTTTGGGCGTAGGTTTTGGATATTAAATTTAAGAAGGAAAATAGCTCTCGTTATACACTTCACTTCGACTTGGATACATAACGAATAATAACGCATACGGATAAAATCAATGAGTATTCACTAAGTAACGCATGTAGAAGTGACTATGTAACGTACATACAAGTAATGATCTGAAGGTTTAAACACTAATTATCTTGGCAATATCTTGTACTTATAGAATCACTGTATGGATCAAAGTTATATAACTCTTACACGTGTATGAAATTGACAAGGTAGATCTTAGGCACAGATCTATAAATAAGTTAAATAGAACACTCGCATATTTAATATTACCTTCACAAAAATACCCACAACTTATAACACACAGAGACACTTAGGGTACGGGGTAGTGGAGAGGTGATAGCCATGAACGATAATCTGGACGGCGTAGGACTCGTAGTTCTTCTGCGGGCTGGACGTCAGGGGGAACTGCCTCTCTCACGGACACTGGGGAAGTTTGTTCCTGGCTCCTCTACACACACTCGTTAGCCTCCCACCTTAGACTTTACTATAGGGAATGTCTCGTCCTATAACTGAGTATTCAACACAATTTCCACCCACAACCAGCTTGACTAGTGGAAGGTAGCAATCGTATTTGCATACATTCCCTCAATTTCAGTCAGACTATATTCGGGTTATAATTATAACTCAATTTGGTCTGTTTCAATATAGTAGGGACATGTGAATATTATTCTTTTCATTATTGTGAAGGCAATTCTTATTCTAAATATATACTTAACCTATTAATACAAACACAAGGAGATTATCTATCTCTCAATATTACCCTCTTCATTTAAAAGGGTTCCATGGCTGCATGATAAATGTTTTTTCTGTTAATCACTATTTCTGTCTTTTTCTTGTTTGCACGCCATGTTTTTGTTTCTGATCACTCTGTTTCTACTATCTCCATTCTTCCCGTGAGGTACTGTAGAGGTGATTCTGGGGTTCCCATCTGTGAAGGTATTGCACTGGGTCTTGGTGAGGTATTTGCATAAAGTATTCCTCACTGTATTGCAAATCTGGCTGAGGCTGGGTATTCTCCTTAGCGGTTTGTCTCCAGCTCTGCCATTGGCTGGGTAATTATCCTTGTGATTGACCCGGACTCTAACTCCTTTGGCGGGCAGACTGTCCCATATTCGCAGGGATTAGAGCATGGGTAGGCCTGGTTAATTTGTCTATTGTGGCAGGTGTTAAAGCATGGGAAACTGGTAACTTTGTGTTCTTTCTCTCCCTTTCCTGATATAGCTTCCTCCTTGTCTTCCTGGTCTCCTTCACTGCAGCTATTTTGGCTCTGGTAGGCTGCTCTTCTTCCCCATTGTCAGGGTGTCTACCGGGATTGCTTTGCCCCTGGTTTGCAACCCCGTCATCTCAGACACATTGTTCACTCATGTGATATATATATATATATATATATATACCGGTATATATACATATACCGGTATATCAAATACTGCCTTCAACCAACCCAAATGGATGAATAATAGACTATTAGACCTTCTAGGAAAAAAGAGAGGAATATATCGAAAAATTAAGAAGGCGAAATTCACCTACTTGCTTACTATCAGAATCTATCAAGAGAGGTTAACAAAGGTATAAGGATAGACAAAAGAAATTATGAAATCAGGATAGCCAATGACTCAAAAAATAACCCTAAGGCTTTTTACCAGCTATATAAATCTAAAGTTAGAGATAAAATAGGCCCCCTTAAAACTTCGATAGGAGAAATGACAGAAAATGATTTAGAAATTTGCATTACATTAAATAGTCAGTTTCTATCCGTTTTCACTAATGAAAATTTGGCACAGATTCCAGAAGTCCGTAAGGTATATAGCGATAGTATAGAAAATAGGTTAAGTACGGTTACTATAAGTAGAAATGATGTGCTTAAGGACATTGACAGACTGAAACCTCAGAAATCGCCTGGTCCCGATGAGGTATATGCTAGAGTATTAAAAGAATGCAGAGATGAGTTAAGTTACCCATTAACATTTCTTTTTAACAATTCATTAGAAACAGGTATAGTTCCAGAAGCTTGGAAGCTTGCAAATGTAGTTCCGATTTTCAAAAAAGGTGATAAATCAATAGCATCCAATTACCGTCCCATTAGTCTCACTTCAATCATAGGAAAGCTACTAGAGTCAATTATTGCTAGGAAAATGAGAAACCAATTAGAAACATTTAACTTACTCAATTCTTCTCAGCATGGATTCACTCAGGGACGTTCTTGCCTTACTAATTTGCTTAGCTTTTTCTCAGAGGTATATGAAGCAGTAGATAATGATAAGTCATATGATATTATATATTTAGATTTCAGTAAAGCTTTCGACAGAGTCCCTCATGAGAGATTGATGAGAAAGGTTGAGGCACATGGAATAGGTGGGGCGTTGTTAGGATGGATTAGGTCATGGCTAATTGGTAGGAAGCAGAGAGTCCGCATAAATGGTACTAAATCAGAATGGGGATCAGTCAAGAGTGGTGTCCCCCAGGGATCTGTATTAGGTCCTCTGTTGTTTATTATATACATAAATGACCTTGATTTAGGTATAACTAGTAGGATAAGTAAATTTGCAGACGATACCAAAATGGGGAGAAAAATTGATTCCGTTAGAGATATAGAGTGTCTGCAAAGGGATCTAGATACCTTACACGAATGGTCAGTAAAATGGCAGATGAAGTTTAACATTGACAAATGCAAGGTATTAAAGATAGGGAAGATGCATACAAATTTTAAATATAAACTAGCTAATATGGAATTAGAAAACTCAGACTGTGAGAAAGATCTAGGTGTGTTTGTTAGCAATGATTTGAAGCCTAGAAAACAATGTATAAGCGTTCGTAACAAGGCAAACAGGATTCTCGGGTTCATATCTAGGAGTGTGAGTAACAGAACTGCTGAAAAACTCTTAAAACTTTACTTGTCATTAGTGAGACCCCATATGGATTATGCTGTTCAATAATTTTGGTGTCCTTATTACAGAATGGACATAGATTCATTGGAGAGAGTACAACGTAGAATGACAAAAATGATCCATAATATTAGAAATCTTCCGTATGAAGAAAGGTTGAAGAAATTAGGCTTACATTCGTTAGAGAGAGTTAGAGGTGACATGATAGAGGTATTCAAGTGGGTTAGTGGAATTAATAAAGGAGACATGAAAAATGTACTAAAGCTCAGTGATAGCGAAATAACTCTTACAAATGGTTTCAAATTAGATAAATTTCGTTTCAGAAAAGATATAGGCAAATATTGGTTTGGTAACAGAGTTGTAGATGGGTGGAATAGGCTACCAAGTGATATAGTGGGATCAAGAACGATAGGGAGCTTTAAGATAAAATTAGATAGGCATATGGACGAGATGGGTTGGGTGTGAGGGGGATCTTCCAGGTGTGGGCCAATCGGCGCTCAGCAGACCCCCGTAATCTTGTGTTAATCTCTGACCGTTTTAGTGGGGTCAGTACTCAAGGTATTAGTGAGATGGGTCTATAATTGGGCCTTGTAATTGGGGTTGGGTGTGACAGGGACCTGCCTTGTATGGGCCGATCGGCTTTTTGCAGACTCCCATTTTCTTGTGTTCTTCACATTACTTCATCATGGACGAAATACATCAGGGTAAGTTAAATATAGGCAATATCAAAGCAGATTAAATTCCCGCGGTCAAGTTTTTCTCTCTCAAACAAAAGAGAGGCGCGATAGGGTTTGCCATCAAGCTCCTAAAGCTTGAAATATCTTACACGGCTTATTTTACTATTTTATATACAAATATAAGGCAAACCAAGACAACTACGCAGTATCAATCATACTTTAACATGAGTTAGACAGTGATAAAATGGAATAGGATGTTTTATGAGCTAAGCCCTTTAAGCCAGTATCACATGAGAGCTTGTATAGTCAACATTCGATAATAAAAACAAATCTGGTAACATTTATGGACTATTTTGCCCTAGTATCGATAACTAGATTGGTGAGAGATCAATTTAGGTGACAGAAATGTTATAAATGTTGACCTCATAAACTGCCAGACCAGTGTTGAGGATAAATGTTGAGGGAAAAAACGCTTGCGTGATACCTGCTTTACAGTGACGTCAAAATATGTGATCAATAGTCGAAAGCCTCGGTCAACCGTTTGAGTAACCGAGCTTTGCTTTAATTTCAACTTAAGGGGAGATAGGTAGTTTTTCTGGTCCCCTTTCTTCCTCGCGTTAAGCTCCATTTGTTTGAGATTATAAGACGTTCGGTCCATTAGTCTGGCGATTTTAACACCTATCGCCCAATTTCTTTGTCAATTATAAGACTTTTCGTGTCACTTAGGTGTCGATTTTTTCTTGCCGAGCGATGGCGAGCCTGTAAGTTAAGAGGAACCTGTCTTCGGCCGGGAAATTTTTCTATAAAAAATGTACAAATTCATCTTGAAGGAGGGTCTTGGGCGGATGTTATTTTAAGTTTGATGGAGGTCTAAGGAGGTAACTAAATAATATTAAAATGATACATAAATGTGCAAATAAATACGTTCATCCAACCTTAAGTATGTTTTGACATTTTAGTCTAGGCATAAATATGTTTGGTGTTGTATTGGCTTATATTAAGTATACATGTCGTGCCAAAACCCACATCGATATAGTGCCCTGCTCTCAAGTTATTATATTATTATAAGGTCAGTTGTTATTATTCGACCACGCGGCAATTCATCATATTGGTACAAAGACCGCGAAGTGTAACATTAATATTTAATAATACTGTGAACTAATAAAGTTGCCTACATGTAACATGCTTAAATACATACTACAATATTTACTATAAAACAATGGATAAATATCTTGATTACTTTAGCCACTTTTAGAAGTTTTTTTATTGTTTTACTTTTTCCTAAAACAACTGGTGTTTCTGAATATGTTCTACAATAATATTGCTGGCAAAACCTATACATCAGTAATATTTGGCCCCATTACCCCTAGAATATATAAAAAAAACAAAAACAAAACAAAAAACACACACACAAGTGGGAAGGGCTTTGAAGCTCAGGGAAAATGAGGGGTTAAGACGTTTAACGAGTGATTATTGGTAAACAAACATTGTCCACATCTTTAGTAGTACATAAAGACGGAAACTCTCGAGCCATGTTTTGTACTTACCAGATGTAATAAAGACATAAAATACGATAAATGCGGGTCAATCCACACTCAAACGTCACCCGTTCCTTAGCGTAAACATACGACTGCAGGAGGACCGCTAGATATACCTAAAACTACCCAAACATACTGTAGGACAATTGATTTACCCAAAAGTAAGCAAATAGCAAAACATCGAGGCAGCATTTGGCTCGGATTTTCGTATGTTTCAAGGGGGCATAATTAGGGATCCGGATGGGTCCACGATGGATCTCCCCCCCCCCCCCCCCCTCACCCACTCAACGTATTTTAATCATCATCTATGTTGCCAGTAGGGGGCATTACCAAGATATGATAATCCCACACATGAGTTGGTATGAACGAACCGCCGGGACCAGCCAGGTAGTCAAGAAACCTGGGAGACGAAAACATGAAGTGGTGATGTATCACAGACTTGACTCTTACAGACGCCACCAACAAAAGTATTATGCACATATTGGTAGGTAATGGACTAGTGCCCAGGATGTACAGTACATTGTGTTTCACGGGTAGGAGTAGGCTACCGGTAATTGCATTCACGGCAAAAATATGGAAGTGATAAATCGGCACCAACAGTTCTAGACTAGTACGAAACCATGAAATAAACCTCTATAAATCATTAAATCTTACATTAAGCTATATCATATGTGACCTGGTTTCGATTTGGCAACTCTACAGTTTACTGCACATATTCTATTCCTAAAGATCCCAGTAAAATCATATTTGGCAACGCCGCACCCACCTTCCCTACCACCCTCCCTCACTCCACCATCTACCTTTCACCCCATCTTTCCTCCCTCCCTTCCACTGTCCGACTGATAGTTTCTCATGGTATTGAAATAGGTGCGTTGTAATTCATCTAAACCACTTGTTTTCTTTGCATTATAATATTTATATACCCTACCCTTTTGTCATGACATTAAACAAAGCTTATAAGTTCAATCGATATACTGTATATATATGTGTATACGTGTTTCATTAAAAAATGCATGGCTGGCTACGCATGAAGCATATGTCCGACAATGTAGAGAGAGAGAGAGAGAGAGAGATGGGGGTGAGGCCAGAGAGAAAGGGGAAAGCATGAAAATAACACATTTTCCGTCTTGTTTAATGGTTTGTTCGTTGCAACTATCATTGCAGCATAATCCAAAGTATCAGTAAAACTATGTAAAATGGCAATTATTGTGGGCTGGAACATAATGCTGAACTTAGTAAGAGCCTTTCTTAATGTAATGATATACGGGTAAGTATTAAAATAATATAATACAATGAAAACAAGTGGCTTAAATGCTTGACAACACAACTACTTCATAACCGTGAGATACTATGAGTCGGACAATGGAAGGGTGGGAGGAAAGGTGGGGTGGAAGGTAGTAGGTGGAGTGAGGGAGGAGGGTTAGGGAGGTGGAAGGGAGGGAGGAAAGGTGGGGTGGAAGGTAGTAGGTGGAGTGAGGGAGGAGGGTTAGGGAGGTGGAAGGGAGGGAGGAAAGGTGGGCTGGAAGGTAGTAGGTGGAGTGAGGGAGGAGGGTAGGGGAGGTGGCAGGGAGGGAGGAAAAGTGGGTTGGAAGATAGTAGGTGGAGTGAGGGAGGAGGGTTCACCATTGCCATAATACAATTTGGTACTTATTACCGAAACTACCACTAATTATTTCTCAATATTTGAAGGCTATTATAGAATAAGGATGTTGCAAAAATCATATTAAAATGTGTTTCAACCTCCGGAGATACATTTCATGTGCACTATATAAAGTACTGTACAACAAAAAAATCCTATAATGCTCCCTATTGACGGCAGTGAAATTCTTATTAAGCCCCTTACTGTTAAAATAGATTCTAATTTTAATAATTCAAGGGGGGGGGGGGAAAGCCCCCCCCCCCCTTAACCCATCCTGTATCCAAAGGCAAAAAAAAAGGGTATATTTACTCAGAATAATAACTTACATCAGAGTGTTTTAAGATCGTTGGATAATGGGAGACATAACATTGTCCGGGGATTGTAACTAATTTCAACTACTGTATAATGATGAAAACTACCTAAAACCAAAAAGAAAAACCATGGGAAAATTAGTGGTAGTTTCGGTTATATTTTCCTAAAATTTATAGATCATAGCTCCTAACATGTATAATGGCGGCGTATGTGGCGGCGTACAGATCCTCCCGTAAAACATAGCGCATTTTAAGACTTTTATTTTTCAGTAAATACTGATTTCCGACCTTCAATTAAACATCCTACAAGTTCTAACCAGTCCCCTGAACAGTTTTGGTCAATATTTACGAGTCACACCACAGGTATTTTCAAGGATTTTTTTTTGTGGATTACTTATTTGTATGGTTTATAAGCATTGCATAATAAAATTATTTCATGGAAATGAGTATTTACCCATTACCAAGAATCTAAAAACACGGCCCCCGATAGTGGGAAGGGCTATGAAGAATAGGGAAATTGAGGGGTAAAAAGCGTATAAATCGAATATATTGCATCTGTAATTAGAATTTGGCTCGGGTTTATCCATTTTGGAGACCCATAAAACCCAATTTATTGAAAACTCGAGCCAACTTTTAACGAAAGTTGGCTCGGATTTAACGATTTCTCATAAAAAAAAAACACAATAACCTTAATAAAAAGTTGGCTCGGAGTTTGGTAATTTCGAGACCCATAAAACCTGATTTGTTGAAAACCCGAGCCAAGTTTTGACGAAAGTTGGCTGGGATTTACCAAGTTTTCAGATAAAATAAACATAGTAACCTTAAAACAAATGTTTGCTGGTGTTTGTGAAGTTTGCAGATACCTAAAATGCGATTTTGCGAACATTCCTAGCCATGTTTTCCTGAAAGTTGACTCTGCTTTAGATCATTTATAAATAAAATAAAGAAAGTAGGCCTATCGGTAGGTTATATAAATAGAATCAAAGACATTAGCCTAACCTAACAACCTTACCTAACCTATCCTAGTATTATGGGTGGGGGCTGCCGCCCCCACCACCCCCCCCCGCTGTTTGGGTCAAACTGCTAATGGTACTTGAGGAGACATTAACCTAACCTAACCTAACCTAACCTAGTATTATGGGTGGGGGCTACCGCCCCCACACCCCCGCTGTTTGGGTCAAACTGCTAATGGTACTTGAGGAGACATTACCCTAACCTAACCTACCCTAACCTAACCTACCCTACCCTACCCTACCCTACCCTAACCTAACCTAACCTAACCTAACCTAGTATTATGGGTGGGGGCTGCCGCCCCCACACCCCCGCTTGTTGGGTAAGTGCTAATGGTAAAAATCAAGTTGGGGTTGGAGTAATTATAGGGAATAGGCTCGCACCCATATTGTTCATGTTTTTTCCCCCAGATTTTGCGAAATTAGTGTTTTCATATTCTTAGTTATGATTCCAATGTTACCTAACCTATCCTATAGTATTATGGTTGGGGGCTGCCGCTCTCACACCCGAGCTCCTTGGGTAAAAGTGCAAAAAACACAGTATTATGGGATATACCTTAATCATGAGAAGATGAGGTGCCAGGTTGAGGTGAATGGGAGGGCTGAGGCAGTACAGGTGCAGAGGTGCCAGGTTGAGGTGAAGGGGATGGGTGAGGGAGTACAGGTTCAGGGTCATCTACCTCATCTTCAGAGTCGTGGTTTACATCCGACAAGTCCGGGTCGTCAGGCTGGGGAGGTGGTGGAGCCGGACGGTGTAGGTCTGACTGAGGCTCATACAATGCAGCGGCGTGAAGCAGGAAGTGATGTAGAGCCGACTCTTGGTATGTTTTCAGAAAGAGGTAGCGACTGAGATATTGTTTGAGAAAGTATTTTCTCATACCAGGGCGTTTAATATACTGTTTAATATCCAACCATAGCCTTTCGATATGCTGTGTATGAATGATTTTATTGTCTGGGTTTACAAAATTCAGCGAATGATTAATTGTTCCATGTGTAAAACCCTCGTGTTGCAGTGAATTGTACGCCCGCCACTCGTCACTATACACCACAGAATCAGGTAGGATATATTTGTGAATTATAGGTAACAATATTTCCTTGCTTCTGGCCTGGGATTCAATGTTTTCGTCAATCAGTGGGATAATGAACCTTTTTTTAGAAACTCTCTCAATCCCGCCAAATAACCACACCTGCTTCACTACTCTCCCCACATTAAATTTACGTCTGACAATAAGAGTTTCGTCTATTTCAACAATAATATTTTTTCCGCCAATTGGTGGTTGTAAATGAAGCCAAGAGTCTGTCACCTCACAACAGAAGCTCCGCCAATCTACGATAGTTTTCAGAGAAATCCTAAGATTTGAAATGGGCTGTCTATGTTTAAAATCTTTGTCTAACCAATATACCACAAAACAAAGAACTTTCCAAGCCGGGATTTTTGATTGATCAAGAAATGTTCCCTTGAAATGGGAACTGCTAAAACCAAACCACTTCCTTTTTTTAGTTTTAGGAGGGTAATAAGTACGTGAACACCTCCAAATCCACCGTTGTTCGTCCTCTCTGTAATATTTATAACACTGTTGATCACAGTTCAGGCACTGAACAGAGGAAGGAAGTACACCGTGAGCGGTTAGGATTTGTAATGCAGAGTCGTTTTTTTCGAAAATAGTGGTGAGAACTCTGAGAGCTTCGTCCTCACACCCGAGACAAATGACAGCCATGCTCAAACTGACAGCAGAAAAATGTATCCTCGTCCCCGGATGAGTGAAAATCTGTGGTAACATGTGACTGGCTGACAGTGATGACGTGATACAATGATGAGCTCAAATTGGCTGCTTTTGTTTCAGCCAATTTGCGAAAAATATTGCATGAGGGCAGCACTTGTCCACCATGCCGACGTTGTAGGTGGCAGACGTAAGTGTAATTATTTTAAGTATATATTACGATGTCTTTGTGGCTGTTTTATGAAATGTATCTGATGTAAATTTTATAAATAATAGTAACATTGTAGGGTGGGTGAAAAGAGGTGAAATAACTAGTTATTAAGATAATGAAAATGTTGTTTGGTAAAAAATAGAAGATTAACATACTAGGGCATAAAGATTTATGTGGAATACAAAATTGTCAATTAGGCCTATGTGGAGAAACGTCATTTTACAAAAAAAGACAATAAATCTTGGAAGGCAAAGAGGTATGAAATTTTTCCCTAACTCCGGCAACGAGTGGCAGCGAGAGGAGGACCGAGAATCACAACAATAACATGAGTGCGGCGGCGGACGTAAGTTAAAATAAGAAATCATCGTATTTATTACCCATTAATTTCCGGAAGTTTAAACCTATCTTAAAAAATCTTAATCTTTATGTTACTTTGCCATCAACTATTAAGATAGTGCTGCTAGCTGTGGTGCGACTCGTATATATTGTCCACAGTTTTTAATAGGTTACTTGAGGATATTTTAACGGTACCATAGGTAAATTTTGGAAAAACTAAATAAGATGGTCACCAATTTTCCCATGGATTTTTTTATTTTTCCCTGTTAGTTTTCATCAATATATAGTGTTTGGAAATAATTACAACCCTCGGCGAAACCGGTTTCCCCATTATACAACGATCTTAAGACACACCGCCCGATAGTGGGGAGGGCTATGAAGTACAGGGAAAATGAGGGGTTAAATGCGTAAAACCGCGATTAAAACGTATTTTTGCAAAACTTGGCTTGGGTTTTAAGGTATTTCAAAGGCCTAAAACCCAATATTTCGAAAACCCGAGCCAAGTTTTGGCCAAAGCTGGCTCGGATTTTGAGAGTTTGTAGACAACACAATTACAGTAACCTCATTTAGAAATTTGGGTTTAATTCTAGTTTCGCTTTCACAGCATACTCATAAATTTCTATGGCTACTTTAGAGTTGTCATATACCATACTTAATTTCTATATATGTCCAAAGCGGCGGAAATGCATTATAAGGAATTATACCTACTGTAAAAAAAAAAAAAAAATCTCCCCATATGCGGCACCATAGCTATTACATAATACTAGGTTAGGTTAGGTAAGGTTGTTAGGTTAGGCTAATGTCGTTAATATAGTTTATTATCATTATATTACGTCTTTTACCCAGCAATTTCCTTGATCTTCATAGTTGGTCGGGAAGCTATGCCTTTACAACGGCGCCTCCCTTTTGTCGCTGTGTACGTGAAACTAGAATTTTACCGAAATTTGGCTCAGGTTTCCCGAAATTGCAAACCCCAAAAAGCATAATTTTGGAAAACCCCAGCCAATTTTTGGCAAAACTTGGATCGTATTTTGAGAATCGAAAAAGACTAACTAAATGTCGGAAATCGGCTCATGATTCCCTAATTGCAAAGATATATAACCAGATTATCGAAAACCTAGCACTTATTTAAATCATAAATATCCAGTAACATAGACCTAGTACATTGGATACAAGCCTAATCCACACCTAACGCCTACAATGTGTCCGTAGTACCTAGTAGGCCTACGTGGGATACAACATGGCGGTTGGGCCGGCGCCCATTTAGTAGCCTACCGGTATTCGGCCGTATCTGTAAATACGAATGCGAGTCACTTCGAGCGAATTCCTGATCAAGCGGATGTACAATCTAATCTAATCTAATCTAATTAACCTAACCTAACCCAACCCCACCTATGGGCAGGTGGAGTTAGTGTTGACTAAAAAGCTGGTGGACAGACCTCGGGAGACAGGTGAAAATGGCGTGTGTACGAATCGGTGCCGTCAATAGGAAGATATTGACAACCATGTTACGACAAAATTCCATTTTAGTACCATATATTTTTATTAGGTTTTGCCGAGGCTTAAAACACATTTTCATATTATGTTTAGAGCATATAAAATCCATATTTGTTTTCAAATATTGCAAAATAATTGGTGACCAACTTATTTAGTTATACTTAAATTTTTACCGTATAATGTTTAGCAAATAATCTCCAATTAAATGGTGATGATGACTAACATAAGTGGACTAACCTCACTCCGGCTTCTTCCACCCCTCTTCCCTACTGGATGTTCACACGGGAAGGAAGCGACCCGTCCATTTGTCCACTCGATATTCACCACAGCAGATGCAGAAGTTCTCCCAGACTTGCAGTAAACACTATAACACAACACTAGCAATAACACACGTCAGTCCTGTCCCGCGAGTGTTGCTGGACTGATGACGTTTTACTCCCCCCCTCCTCCTCCACAATAACCACGCCCCCCACCCCCCTCCCGCTCTACACCATAGAGAGTACAGATTGGATAGAGAGGAAAGAAGACGCTACAAATCTAAAATTAGCGAGCCGCGTTCAAGAGATGGCAGCACGATCGCAAAGGAAAACGGGAGGGTCTCCATTAATTCGTAATAATCCCTACCTTGTACTAATAACACTATTAATAATCCATTATACGCTATTCAGAGACTCTATGGACACGATAGAGTTAAATAGACATAAGTAGAGGCTACTGTAAAGGCCAAATCATCGTGAAATTGTCGTCATTATGAGGAGGTTCACAGCCACATCTCTTATACCTCCACCATTGTTGTTGTGAGAGTGGGGAGTTGCCAACGTCAAACATGCTGGGCCAAAATATCCCTAGGTGTCATAAGTATAACCTATGAACGTATTTCGTGAAATGTCCTGTTTTAGTGCAACTTTATAAATTAAAATCTAAATAACATGTGACTAATAACATATATTCAAAATTACATTTTAATTCTTGTTGTGTTGCTTGTAGTTATACAGTTTACATCACATATAAGTATTTTTTTTTAAATGTACAGTATAATTATGTATTCCTAATATTTTCCTCTTGTTTTGATATATATAATGTATTTTAAATAATTTACAAGTGTTTTTACCAACATTAAATCACTCTTAAAGACGTTCCCTCTTTAATCTATTGCCCCTCATTTTGCTGAATTTCCCTTAACTTTGGTAACACTGCACACAAGACAAGCGCACTGATATCAAGGAGTATCTAATGAGGAAAAACGACCGAGGTGTTTTGGTTGTATGCCCTACAACAGTCCTGCCACCAAATCCCTAGGACGGGCGGCAAAATAACCGTGACGTCACACTTTCAGATCTATCCTTCTGTACTCTATGCTCTACACATACCCTTCCTATTAAGCCCCTCCACCACCTCTCTTGCTCTCCCTTTATTCCCACCATTCGCTTTTTTTCAGTTACTTTATGTTACTGGTGGTCATCGCTATACCTTGAGGTTTATATAGTAAACTCTAATTTGAAATGGTGTCAAAGTTTACGAGCCGTTACCATAAACCCAACATTGAAGACATAACCGGTAGTTGGCAGTCTTGTTACCAGTACCCCCCCCCCCCCTATCCCTTCCTCACTCATATCTCGATTCACCCCCATCCCTCTCACCCCACTTTCTTTAGGTAGGAGGTGGAGTGAGGGAGGGAGGTTGGGAAGGTGGGTGCGACCTGCCAAATTACGATTTTACTGGGATTTTTCTACCAACAAAATTACAGATTTATCTTGAGGGGGGGGGGGGGGGTTTCTAAGTTTGAGGGTCATCTAGCGAGGAAACTAAAATATATACGATTAATAAATAAATAGCCCCCCAACAAACCTTAAGTGTATCAGATCAGTACAAATACATAACATAATAGTGATATTATATGGATACAACACGTTAACCCTTACAATACCGGCGACGTCTTTTGTATTTATTTCGGCTGCATTTAGACAATTTGATGACGCTTAGGAAGGATAATAGGTAGCTAAAAGGATACAATGAGATACTCTGTAATTTTTTTAACGGGTAGACATCCTTCCTAAGCTGAATAAAATCATCCATTAGTTGCCAAAATATAATGAAACTAATTTCACCGGTCCTGAATGGGTTAATTAGGTTTTCGAGGGATTGAATTACTTTCAAATGTGGCAGAAATGGGTAGTATAAATTCATGTCCCGTCCGGCCGAGCACGTTTTTCGAGGTCGGGTCAACCTCTTTGATTGCTCAGTCCTTTGTTGCTGGATGTTGACCTCCATCACGAAAACGAGTGCAAGTTATATATATTTTATTTAGTTAACCCTTCCTGTACCAGCAACGTCTTTTTAAAGCTGGCATCACACGATCGAGCGCTTTTTCCCTCAAAATTTATGCTCAACACTGGTCTGGCAGCTTCTGAGGTCAATATTTCAAATATTTCGGTGACCTTAATTCATATACCATCAGGCTAGTTTACGATACCAGTGCCAAATATTCCAGAAATGTTGCCAGAATTTTGTTGATTATCGAATGTTAACTTAAAAAGCTCTCGTGTGATACCAGCTTTACTTTATTATGGCTAATATTAGACGATTTTATTCAGTTTAAAAAGGGCCTCCAGCAATTAACAGGCTTGGAACTATCTCACTTAACCCTTTTTACTACCACAGATCCTTCTGAAACTGCACAACATCGACTAAATATAGCTAGAATAAAACTAACAAGACGTCGCCGGTACAGAAGGGGTTAATCAATGCTAATGAATAATCCAGCTGGCTCGCGGAAACAAATTCTCCTCCTATTAATTCTACTAAACTTAACAAGCACACCTCACGTTTCTCCAATACGCAAACAAGAAAAGAAAGACAGAAAAACACAATTTAAATGAATATATAAATTACGACTACTAATCCTGCCTCGGAATATTCCGGTGATGAGGGTGGGGGGGGGGGGGGGGGGCAGTAAATGCCCCTCAAACCTTCGCAAGACGACCCATCATGAAGCTCTGGACGACGACCTGTTACTCTTATTATCAATCTCAGTAACATTAGCGTTAATATTAAGGGGACATTTTTAGTTTGCTACCTATACCTCCATAACACTATTTGAATACCCCCAAGACCCCCCTTCAAGATAAATATGTATATTTTTCGGTAGAAAAATGGTCGGCCAGAAGGCCCGTTCCCCATAAATTGCAGTCTCGCTATCGCTCGTCAAGATAAAATTGACACCTAGCCTAATTGGAAGAAAAGGTCTTAACATTTATAACAAAAGGGGCGAAGGGTCATATAATCGCCAAACTAACGGGGCGAATGTCTCAACACTGATGGGATAAACATGGGGGAGAAGGGGCTCCAGAAAAGCCCACCCCTTAAGTGAAAATCTCCCCTTGACTTTATACCTCTGTTGAACACCACCTCTCCTCCAACAAACATGATCTTTTACCGAGCCTCATTTTCTGAAACTACTGCCAGCAAGGGGTATAATATCAGAGGTAAAGCCATTGATTTCGGGGGCTGATGATTGATTGCTGCTTATGAATGCGTGTGGGCTAGCTTTTTGTGGGTAAACTGTTATATGTGTTCTTCTTCTGTCAACTCTGTTTTCCTTTCTCGTGTCTCTTGCTGATCTTCCCTACCCCTTATGGGAGTAAGGGCTGCGTACTGATTGACTGACTGACTGACTGACTGCCAGTAACCCCTTCTTTGTGTCCTTCTATTTTATTCTATAGTAATTTTTTCCAGCTGCAATGTCCCCATCTGATATGCTCAGCTATTTCCCAAACTTATAGCGAAATATACTGTTAATTATGCAAACTTGGTATTAATGCGAGACATTGAGACATAGTAGATTCATATTTTACATTTATTATCGAGAAATCAGTTGCTAAAGGATTCAATTTTCCAACAGCTGAAATGAAACTGAGTATATTTTCCTACCAATGAAGGATGTTTTGTGTATGTGAATAGCAAACTCACTTGCTCTCATATTCCCGACTTCGACTGTTCTGAATTCTGAACTCTGTGCCTAAAACTTTTCTTGATACTCTCAAACATAATATTTATGTGTTGTCTAACTATCCCTTAACTTTGCTGACTTTCCAAATTTACCTTCAAATTCCGTTTTTTGCACACTGTTCCAAACTCATTTACCAAACCCTGCAGCTCCCATTCATTATCACTCATCAGAACTGTATCATCCGCAAACAGCAGTATAGGCAGCTTCCACTCATTTCCCTCCCTTTTCAGCGATACACCAACATCCACTGCTCTTGATAGTATTTCTTTCATGACTCCATCCATATATACAGTAAACAACCACGGAGACATCACACACCCCTGTTTCAAACCAACCTTCAGGTCAAAGAATTCGCTCTGCTCACTCTCCACACGTACTGCCGCCTTTGCACCCTCATACATACTCTTCACTGCTTTCAACAACTTGCCATCTACTCCGTATATTCTAAGTACTTTCCACAAACCTTCTCTATCCACTCTGTCATTGGCCTTCTCCAAGTCCATAAAGGCAACATACACCCTTTGTTTCTTCTCCAGATATTTTTCCACAGCACAATTCAGGGTAAAAATCTGAACTACACATCCTCTTCCCTTCCTAAAACCTCCCTGCTCGTCGCCTATCCATTTCTCCGTTCTCACTCTCACTCTCTCAATCACTACCCTACTGTATACCTTCCCTACTACACTTAGAAGACATATACCACGGTGGTGGTAGTGTCAATGCAATATTATCAACATTATTACTGTAGTTATATTATTACATTAAATACACAAAGAGTGAATACCCTAATGACAGAATAACGTCTTATATGAGTAACATCTTTGAAGTAAGTGTCAAGAGGTTTGCTACCCAGACAACGGAACACTTTCCGTGATTTGTCTTTACGGTGGAGTGAGGATAAAACGATGCAGCGAGGAAAACAGCCTTGTGCTCACACCTTCCTCAGGAGAGAATGGGCTTCTCTTAAGATATTGCATTATATATATATATATATATAAATAATTATATATATATATATATATATATATATATACAGTATAAATATATATATATATATACTGTATATATATATATATATATATATATATATATATATATATATATATATATATATATATATATTTGAGTATATATCACAAATACACGTGAGCCACTAAATGTTTCTAATCTCTCAGTGGGGTTCGAACCGCCGACCGTCAGGACGATAGCCGACAGTGGTGTAGTTGATTAAAGCGTCGGCTATTGTCCTGACGGTCGGCGGTTCGAACCCCACTGAGAGATTAGAAACATATATATATATACCGGTATATTAGGGGGTACAATATAATTATATATACGACGAGGTATACAACCCAACTTTTGAGTCTCCGCCGAATATATGTTGTATTCCAGTTATTAAATCAGCATGTATTTGTTATATTATTCTTAGTGAATTACAGGTTCGCTATCGCTCGCCAGGCAAATATCGACAACAAAAAATGGGACAAAATATCTTGATATTGACAGAAATGGGGCAAAAGGTCTAAAAATAAAAACAAATAATAGGGCGAATAAATTAACTTCTCAAAACTAATGGGGCTAAAAATGAAGGAGAAGAGGGTCCAGAAAAATGCAATGCCTCTCCTAAAGCAGGCAAGGCAATAATGAGTTAGCCACGTTCTTTATTAGTTGGTCCAAAGGAGCTGGTCATAGAAACTGTCTGTCTGTAGGTGTGATTATATGATACTTGTTATTGCATAATTAATCCTAACTTTAACCCTTTCGGTAACGGTGAAATCTTGTTACTGTTATTCTAGATATATTTAGAGGATTTTATGCAGTTTAAGAGGGATCTGTGGTAATAAAATGAGTTTTGTGAGATAGTTCGAAGTCTGTTCATTGCTGGAGACCTTTTGAAAATTGAATTAAATCGTCTTACAGTAGCAAAACTATAGTTAAATGGATGCCACCGGTACTGAAAGGGTTAATTGATGGACCGATATAAACTGTCTGCATGTAGGTGTGATTATATGCTAATGTTTTTGTTATTGCATTGTTTATCCTAACTTGAATTATCGGTTATATTTCGTTCGCTGAAATAGTTTAGCTGCTATATATATATGTACAGTTGCATACATAAGTCCCGTTCCACCCCTCGATCCCTAAACCATAGATGTACATTATACAATATTATAAATTATTTAGTTTATTCGGTAAATATTTAACTTTCTAATAACTATTATGTCAATGTAGTTTATTGGTCTCAAAAAAAGTACATAATTGTTAGATATTGTCGTTCCATTCTGCATATTAACAAAAATATATATAATCAATACAATATATAATAGATAGATAAAATATATATAATCAATACAATATATAATAGATAGATACAATAAACAATGATTACTTAAGATTGCCAACAATTAAACACAACAAATAAGGACAAATTTCGCAGCCACCCATTATACTACATACACAATACCCCGGTAATAATAGTGTGTACGTTTATAAAGAGACAGGGTAGCCCTAAATATCATCCGGAATTTTGTGGAGAGTTTACTGCAGTTTTATAGACCATGACGCAGGGGGTACAATATCGACACCCAAGTTTCTAATATCATTATTATTATTATATATAAGTTATTAGTAAACATATATTGTCTGGCATATTATTTAGTGGATCATTTTCTTTGTTCTGTTGTTTTTCTTTTCGTGTCTATGATTAAATTAATAGCACATAATAAACATACCCGTCCTCTAACCAACTCTCTGCAGTCTCTCTCTCTCTTCGCCGCAATGTTGCATCTCTCTCGCTATTCTATCGCTACTACAATAATCAGTGCTCCTCAGAGCTTTCCCAGTGTATACCAACTCCTCTACATAGGGTACGTAGTACCCATCTTGCAACACAATGCCACCCCTACTCTGTGCAACTTTACAACCCAGGAGTCAAACGTTATTCTCAGACTTTCTTCTATTCAACTGCTGAGCTCTGGAACTCTCTTACTGAATCAGTCTTTCCCTCTTCCTATGACTTAAATTGCTTCAAACTCCATGTGTCCAGGCATTTTGGCTCGAATGTCCCTTGATTTTGGCCCTGTCAGTCTTTCAACTCTGGGGTAGGCACTCGCTACAGGCAGTTCTGCCTTTTGTCTCCCTCACTCACATAAAACAAAACAAAAATATTGGTACTGATTGAACATATTAGATAAAACATAACATAGGTTGCGAACATAAATAACATGGTTATACCCCATTAGAGGCGAAAAAGAAAATATTTATAGAAAATCAGCTGTTCATATTTCTGTCTGCTTGTATTATTATTTTCTCTCCTACTAATTGGCATGAGCTTAGGGCATTGTGTTTTACATCATATTTAAATGTTGCTTAGAAGTGATCAAGTGAAATCTAGACCATGATGATTACTTTTGTTTTATTTGTTCGGCAATGAACTAACGCATCGTGCAATATATCACAATAATAATATTATTTAAAAAAGCTAATGATTGCATCAATTTTCCACCTCATTGGGAATCAAAGGTTTTGTAAAGATGACCTTTAACCCTTTGCTTGTTAAAGGTTATTTCCATGTTGCATTCAACCGTAAAACCACAGGAGATAATTTACCAAACAAATAAATAAATAAAATAATAATAAATGCAAATAAATAAATAAATAAAATAAATACATTCCATCGTGTTGAAAGGGTTAGAGTTGGGTCGTTTTTCAGGTCCCCGTTCATCCTCATGATTAGCCCTATTAGTTTTTAGATTTTAAGACGTTCGGCCCATTCCTTTGGTGCTTTTAAGACCGTTCGCCCCATTTATTTGTCTTTATCTTTTCGTGTTGATTTCTTTCCTGACGAGCGGTAGTGAACCTGTAATTTAAGAGGAAAAATGTACAAATATATCTTGAAGAAGGGTCTTGGGGGGTGTTTTGTAAAGTTTGATGGAGGTCTAGGGAGTAAACTAAAAAAACATGATAAACAGATATTATATACATGAGGAAATATACAGTATACGTCCATCCCCCTTAAGAGGGGTGACCTGCTTTTTGTTATTTCTCTCCTTTTCTCTCTTTCTCTGGCTTGTATCCATTCCGCCCCATTCAGCCAACTGTTTTAAGACGTTTATCCCCATCTAGGTGTCGATTTCTTCCTGGCGAGCGATAGCGAGCCAGCATTATATGAAGAAATCCGGCTTCGCCGGACACATTTTTCTATCGAAAAATGTACAAATTTAGCCTGCTGTCTAACGAAAATAAAAAATATGCTGGCTCGCTACCGCTCACCAGTAAGAAATTGACACCTGGATGGGCATAAACGTCTTAAAACAGTAGGCTGAATGGGGCCAAATGGATACAAGCCAGAGAAAAATAGAAAAGGACAGAACAAAAACAGGTCACCCCTCCTAAGGCAGAGTGCAAAGATCCACTCAGAAAGTACAGAGGGACATTAAGCCTTTCAAGATCCAATACGCATTTCTTCTCTGATATCTGGCTATTATCAGACGATTTAATTCAGACTAGGAAAGGGATATGGGAGTCAGAAGGTTAAATGAGTTACAGTAATCTTTACCCTTATCATTCCAACAGACCCCTCTTAACCCTTGTCTAGCGGGGCCGGACTTAAGTCGGTCTAGAGAAGAAAGGACTATGTGGCGGGGACCGACTTAAGGAGGTGTGCAATTCTGAGCAATATTTGGCTCTGAGAGAGAGACGAGCGGTGGGAGGAGCGTAGGTCGGCTCTGACCGTTTGGCATGGCTCCCGCTCCAGCACTGGGCCCTACTCCACACACACCCACACTCACTGCCTCGCTACACAGGGAATTATGTAAGGAAATTACCGTATTTTAGCGATTTTTCCTTCGTCTTGCACGATCGTTGCAAGAGAACGTGTGGCCGTAGAAGGATGGTTCTGGTGTCACTGGAAAGCTCAATTATCGCCCTTTCAGGGATACATAATTGAATTACACTCTGGCTCTTGTTTATGCATGAAAAAGAGCACGGAACAAGGTCGTTTAGGGTAAAACCACCCGCTTGGCGGGTAGTAGAAGTTACTGACGGGCCCGCTCGTAAGGCGTTAAACTATATCAAATCGTCTATTGATAGACAAAATAGACTGTCAAAATGCGTCACAATCTTCAAAGGGTTAACTATAGGTCAGGTTGGAGGAGGCAAAAGGAATCCGCGAGGAAGTACAGCCAAATAATAAAGTTCGCTGACAACGTAGATTATGTTGGGTTATTTAACCCAATCAGTACCGGTGACATCCTGTTCAGTATATTCTGGCAACTATTACACGATATTATTAAGTTTGACTAGGGACTCTAGTAGTTAACATGCTTCGAACTATGTCGCTTAACCCTTTTTAATGAAACAGATAATTCTTAAGGGGGGAGGTACTCGCTTATTCTTGACCCACTTCTCCCTCACATTTAGCATATTAGCTTTGAGATTTTAAGATGTTTGTTCGATAGTTTGGCGATTTTGAGACCTTTCGCCCCATTTTGTCGTCAACATTTAGACCTTTCGCGTCATTTAGGTGTCGATTCTTTTCCAGTAATTTTAGAAGGAATCGGCCTTCGGCCGGGACATTTTTCTACCGAAAAATGTAATTTTTTTATCTTGAAAGGGGGTCTAAGGGGTGCCTTTTAAAGCTTGATGAAGGTCTAGCGAGGAAACTCGAACATAAATACAGTAAAGAAATGCATATTCCAAAAAACAAGCACTACCCCCTTAACCCTTTCACGCATATGACGCGATTTTGAGTCTAATGGGGATACTTTAAAGCCTTTGTTTCCATCAGCGGTATTTAGAAATCTTTAGTTTAGTTACTTCAACCTCTGCAGTTGTCTTTGAGTTAGCTGTGGGCAGAAAACTAATTTTGGAGAGGTAATTATAAGAGTGAGAGAACTCTATTTCTTATTGCTAATCTGGCAACCTCTGCGTCATAAATGCGTGGAAGGGTTAAAATGCAAAAAGTCGTCTCAATATAACTAGAATATAACTAGAAAGACGTCACCAGTACACAAGGTGTTAAAGATAAACCCTTCATATTGACAATGGTAAGTTGTTTCCAGTCACCCCATTTACTGTTCATCTCCTATAACTTTACACCCTATAACTGTTTACACCCTATAACTGTTTACACCCTATAACTGTTTACACCCTATAACTGTTTACACCCTATAACTGTTTACATCCTATAACTGTTTACATCCTATAACTGTTTACATCCTATAACTGTTTACACCCTATAACTGTTTACATCCTATAACTGTTGACATCCTATAACTGTTTACATCCTATAACTGTTTACATCCTATAACTGTTGACATCCTATAACTGTTGACATCCTATAACTGTTGACATCCTATAACTGTTTACATCCTATAACTGTTTACATCCTATAACTGTTGACATCCTATAACTGTTTACATCCTATAACTGTTGACATCCTATAACTGTTTACATCCTATAACTGTTTACATCCTATAACTGTTGACATCCTATAACTGTTGACATCCTATAACTGTTGACATCCTATAACTGTTGACATCCTATAACTGTTTACATCCTATAACTGTTGACATCCTATAACTGTTTACATCCTATAACTGTTGACATCCTATAACTGTTGACATCTTATAACTGTTGACATCCTATAGCTTTGACATCCTATAACTGTTGACATCCTATAACTGTTGACATCCTATAACTGTTGACATCCTATAACTGTTCACATCCTATAACTGTTGACACCCTATAACTGTTGACATTTGTTACGACTGAGGTTTAAATATATCAGGGCTCTTATTCATTGGACTAGTAATGGCATAACTGCCACAACGGAAAGCGCTAGATCCAACCTCTGATGTATATTCCCAGTGAACAAGGAACACAAATACTCTCCAGAGTTCTATATGCAATAATAGGTTATCAAACTCTCAATAAATGCGCGTCTACTCTAGGCTTAATGTTATGTGAAAACAGCCTATTACTACCTATAACCGAAGGTGCTTGGTTATGGTATGCAAAGTAAGGTGGTAAGAGAAGTTACAGCTTACGTTACTTTAATCAATAAATGTCAGGCACTCCTGCATGAAAGAAAGTGCACTAAAGTCCTTCAACACCAACAAGGAATCTTCTTTAAATGTTAGATGCTATCAAGATGCTTGAATCGGAAATGGAACCCAAAAAGGCAGGCAGCGGAACAATGCTCGAGCAGGCTATGCTCACAAAAAGGCAGGATATATAATGCAGTCGGAGCCAAGAATATCCTAAACGCTATAACAATAATAATCGCCACGACAATGCAGTATTCCTATCAACAAAAAGAGCCTAACTCGTTTGTGTCTCAATACATCAAACTAGGCTGCGAAATGCTTGTGTAATTGTGTAATCATAAACGGGTATGCATAATAAGAGTAATTGGGTTAATATTCTTAATGTCTACTATGACTGATAAAGTCTAGCTAGAGTCAATGATACGAGATACTGGTGCGCATGGCATGCCGCATAGCCTAGTGCAAATCTCAAGTCTGTGCGTCAAGTATTACGTTAAAGTGAAGGGTAGCTCTCTTGAGAAACTTTAATACCGAAGTATTAAGCGTTCTCCTGGCGTACCTCAAAGACAAACAACCGAGCCTAGAACAGTGCAGAATGGTATAGGCAAAAAGCCCTCATTCGTGCATGCTCTATTCTCAATGGCACACAGACTAGAATTTACCCAATCAACTCCAGTTCTCAGGTATGTCGTGCAGCTTTTAACTAAAGCCAGCACCCATCGGAAACAATACCTTATAGTATCAGACTCCTAGTCTAGCATTATCTAATCCAGCAGAACACTAATAATTATAGGAAGCGGTACTGAACAATATGAATGCCAACCAATGCTTCGTGATCAGCTTATCTTAACAACTAAACATACATGGGTTATATAAGACCTTAACGCACAATACAACTGGCCAGCATGAAGCTGATTATGCAGAGTTAACCAGAGGGGGTATAATATTAATAAAAGGTGGTGAAAGATATGGAAAATGAGAGAGATAGGCAGAGGAAAAGGTTCTCAGGTGCGGTGAGGGAGACAGGTATCAAAGGGATAAGAGGGATGCATTCTAGAAACCAGATCTGAGGGAGAGAGTGACAAGATAGCTGTATATATACTAGCACTAGCTCGCACCGCGTAGGCAAAGCGGTAACAAGTCCTCCAGCCAATGCCAAAGAAGCCAGCCAAACATGACGTCACCAAGCATAGTAAAAAACTCCTCCAACCAATCCCCAAGAGACCAGCCAACTATGACGTCATCGAGTATGGCAAAAAACACTGCGCGCCTCCCCACACTCCGTTCTACTCTCTCTCTCTCTCAAATCCTATCATTACTACTTAATGATAAAACATATACTCTGCAATTAAATATATAAAGCCTTGACATGGGAGAAAACAAAGAGCCTTTCTGGACTGCCCATGACACGAGCTTTCATATGAAATAAAGCACACAATAATACATCAACTGTAGCCACATCCACTGCCCTGGCGATCCTAGCGAGTCACCGTGGGACAAGCCATGCGGTTCTAACGGAGTGGTTAACGTCACACATTCTATAACTGTTGACATTCTATAACTGTTGACATCCTATAACTGTTGACATCCTATAACTGTTGACATCCTATAGCTGTTGACATCCTATAACTGTTGACATCCTATAACTGTTCACATCCTATAACTGTTGACATCCTATAACTGTTGACACCCTATAACTGTTGACATCCTATAACTGTTGACATCCTATAACTGTTGACATCCTATAACTGTTGACATCCTATAACTGTTGACATCCTATAACTGTTGACATCCTATAACTGTTCACATCCTATAACTGTTAACATCCTATAACTGTTGACATCCTATAACTGTTCACACCCTATAATTGTTCACATCCTATAACTGTTCACACCCTATAACTGTTCACATCCTATAACTGTTCACATCCTATAACTGTTCACATCCTATAACTGTTCACATCCTATAACTGTTCACACCCTATAACTGTTCACATCCTATAACTGTTCACATCCTATAACTGTTAACATCCTATAACTGTTCACATCCTATAACTGTTCACATCCTATAACTGTTCACATCCTATAACTCTTCACATCCTATAACTGTTAACATCCTATAACTGTTCACATCCTATAACTGTTCACATCCTATAACTGTTGACACCCTATAACTGTTGACATCCTATAACTGTTGACATCCTATAACTTTTCACATCCTATAACTGTTCATATCCTATAACTGTTGACATCCTATAACTGTTGACGTCCTATAACTGTTGACATCCTATAACTGTTGACACCCTATAACTGTTGACATCCTATAACTGTTGACATCCTATAACTGTTGACATCCTATAACTGTTGACGTCCTATAACTGTTGACATCCTATAACTGTTGACATCCTATAACTGTTGACATCCTATAACTGTTGACGTCCTATAACTGTTGACATCCTATAACTGTTGACATCCTATAACTGTTGACATCCTATAACTGTTGACGTCCTATAACTGTTGACATCCTATAACTGTTCATATCCTATAACTGTTCACATGTATTTGTGATCGGAAGAGGTAATTGGCAAGGTGAATAAACGAAGAGGAGGTAGTAGAAAGGAAGGAAGGAGGGAAGGGAACAAGTATGCAGATGAAAGGACGTGGTAGGGATGGTGAATAAAGGGAAGGGAGAAGGAAGGGAGAAGGAGAGTGGATTTAAAAAAAAGCAACCCAGTAATTGAATGAAGGGTAGCGCGCAGAGAAAGCTAATTAATTTTAAAGGTTGTCATTGGTGAAGACCATTATGAAAGTTCGTTAAGGCCGGATGGGCGTATTTATTTGCTCCTTTATATATAATATATTTGTTTTCTATTTTTTAAATATCGTCCCTAGACCTCCATCAAGCTTATAAAAACACCCGCCCAAGACCCTCCTTCAAGATAAATGTGTACATTTTTCGATAGAAAAATTTCCCGGCCGAAGGCCGGTTCCTCTTAAATTGAAGCCTTGCTTTCACGCGCCAGGAAAAAATGTACACCTAAATGACACGAAAAGTATTGATATTGACAAAGAAATGGGACGAAAGGTTTTAAAATCGCCTAACTAAGGGGTCGAACGTCTTAAAATCTGAAAACTAATGGGGCTAAACATGAGATAGAAAGGGGAGCAGAAAAACGGCCCATCTCACCTTAAAACAAGAAGATTAATATAGTTTAATTCAATCTACAATTTCTATATTATCTCACAATATATCAGTGGGGAGATTGTTAGCACCAATCGAGCAGGGCAGCTCCCAGGGGAGGCCACATAGGCATATGATAAGGAGTTGCTAGTGCTTGACTTCCCCCACTGTTTCTAGTTTTGTCTACACGGAGAGTAATCCAGCTAACTCTCACAAACATCCCCTCCTCCTATTCATCTCACTACACTTAACAAGCAGACCACACTTCTTTCCAATATACGTAACTCACCTCTAACGTACCTTGATTTAGGCTCTCTATCAATGTTCAACCTTAGAATGTGTGTGGGGGGGGGGGGGGACTTGTTACAGGCAGCTTTGCCTTTTGCTTACCTCATGCACACAGGAATAACAAAGTTGTCTTGCTTGAAACTGACCTGAATTGCTCAACACATTAATTTGGTTAGGTGCCTTACATAACACAGATAATTAATGGAAAGTAGTAACAAAATCATATGTAGATCAGTATTAATGTATTAAACTTATTTTGATATCACTTTATATACAATATATGTTAAGTTGAGGAAGCAAATCTATTTACAGAGAGGAGTCTCTGGAAAATGATTGAGTCCGCTTAAAGTGATCATTAGACAGGTGGAGTGGTCCGGACAACGTCAACTGCTGTATCAGAGGAGGAGGATGTAATTACCGGACATTAATTGTAAACATGGTTACAAAAGATAAAGCCGGTGTCACACGAGCTATTGTTCCGTCAATTTTTACGTTCAAGTGTAGTCTGGTAGCTTGGAATTATAAGTTACGTAAGAAATAAACCACCTAACATAATCTACCTTCGATATAGTTTCAGATTCCAATGCGAAAAAAACTCAAAATAATACGAGAAAAACTTGCTCGTCGAAAATTGCTGGAAAATGTGCTCGTGTGACACCACCTTAAAACAGAGACAACGAGACCAATAATTAGTGGAGCTGGCTGGAGGAGACTTTAACATCCTACCCAAGTACAGGTAAACACCGAAATATTAACTCCTGTACCTGTGATGTACTTTTCATTATATTCTGGAAACTATTAGACGATTTCGTTCAACTTAGGAAGGACATCTAGCCATTAAACGAATACAGACTGTTTCAATTAACCCTTTGAGCTACTATATACCCTAGACTTTCTAAGTTTCATAAAATCGTCTAAGTGTAGCTGAAATTAAATCAATAAAGACGTCGCCGGTACTGAAGGAGTTAATGATGCCAAATGTCATATTGTGTACATTAGTGCCAACCTATCTGTTATATCAAATACAACTTAGTTACAATTTTCAACAATAAGACTGGTCACAGCAAACTATAATTTGACATTGATCAGTATTGCGATGGAGCTATTTGTTGTAATGAAGAACCTAATTATGATTATAGCCTAAGAAGCCATACATGAAATAGAGTTTCTTAAAAGCAAACTTAAATGTCTACATTGCTGCCATCTAGTTCCTAGTCACAACAATAAGCCTATATGTTACAACGATATACAAAATAAATTGAGTATATATAAGAGGGAATATTTAACCTGAAAGTGGAAGTCAAACACTTGAAATGGGTAACCTAAGTTAATTCAATCCATTGATATAGTCATTAAAGTGCAGTATGTATTAACTAATAATTACTGTACTTCTTCGATCATAGTCTATAGACAAATCATTTAAAGCTCCAAGTATCAAATTGTTCATGATTCCGGAATGTCTTTATTTTTGGAGGATGTCATTATTTTGATTGCTCACTTTTGTAACTTAAAACAGATTGGCAGAAGATATAATGTTTCTGCCCCCTAGATAAAGTATGGATAGATAAGCCTGATATATAATGTTATCAAAATTGAAGTGTTCAGGGTGTTTCTGGACTTACATAATATTTCTAAGTAACAAATGAATGCATAACCATAATGCTTAGAAATGAATTTATATATCTATCAGAAAATCGATAATCTTATATTTGTTGCATAAATGTGATACTCTACTGAATTGTGTTATGGGTATTTTGTAATAGGATTGGTTAAATTATAGTAGACAATGTTATTATTGTTAGAAGGGGTTCGGTAATTAAGGGGAGATGGGGCGTTTTTCTGGTCCCCTTTCTTCCTCATGCATATCCCCATTAGTGTTGAGATTTTATGACGTTTGGCCCATTAGTTTGACGATGTTTCGACCTTCGCCCTATTTCTTTGTCAATTTTAAGACCTTTCGTCCCCTTTAGGTGTCGATTTTGTCTCCTGGCGCGCGATAGCGAGCCTGTAATTGTGGAGGAACCGGCCTTCGGCCGTGCCATTTTTTACTGAAAAATTTACAAATTAATCTCGAAAGGGGAGCTAATCTAATGGATGTATATTGTGTTAAGTTTGTTTGGAGGTCAAGGGAGAAAACTAAAAAATATAGGAATATATACATACATAGACCCAAAAAAATAACCACTGGCCCCCTTTTTTTTTTTTTTTCTTCTAAAAAAAAAAAAAAAAAAAAAAAAATAGAAGGTCCCACCCCTTTCCCATTCTTAAGTAAGCCATTTTAGATTTACAGAAGAGTGACCATTACTTGCATTACTGCATGTCCACAAACATTTCAGTAATGTAAGCATGTTTCCTTCTATTTTTTTATTTTTTATTAAGGTGACAGTTACAAAGTGGTGTACAATCTATCTTATTCTAGTTATAGTGTAGTTTATCTTATTGTACCAGTACCTCCCTACCTAGTTCCCCAATTCGTCCCTCCGCCATGACCATTTCAAAGTCCAAGTCTCTCACTCTTGTCCTCTGTAGCAGGGAGGACCTTGTACCCCTGAGACATAGGAGTGCAGACCTGAGAAGAGAGAAAGAGAGCCGGCATCTCATCCAAGTTATGACTTGGCTTCTATGCTGGCGCTTTTTCTCCGATATTTGTTCAGCTAATCTGGCATAGAAGACACTTGCAGAAGGTCCCATACCTCCTGACGATGAGAAGACCAGAGGAGTAAAGCTTCCTTGATCCCTGTTCAAGATTTTTTCTTCATAAGCGCATTTTTTCTCACTTTCGTTTCTCAAGTATGCCGCCTTGTGTCCTCGCTCACGATATGTTTGTGCTCTTGGGTTGAAGATTCTGATGTCGAAAAAAGCCCGTTGTCCCCTCGTCCAAAAACCTCGAGCACTTACGTCCACTCTTGCTTCATTTGAAGTATTTGCAGTATTGTGGCCCAAGCGCTGTCCGTCCATAGGCAGAAGTTCCGGTTCGATTCTGACATCATGGCACACCTCGTCCAACATTTGTGCAGTGATGTCTCGTACTTCATCATGCCGGATACAGATGAATCCTCCTTTCTTACAGGTCATACAGTGGTCTGGGTTGTTTATTTCACCTCATGCACATTTCAGCGGCAGGTTCGAAACTGGCCACCCATACCTCAAGGCTACGGCATCATTGAATTCTTGTTTATTTAAGCTGAAGCCTTTTTCCTTTATTGGTAATGATGTGAGCCAGTTTGAAGCCCCCGTGTCTTGTGCCATCTCAACTCTCATTTTCAGTTGTTCCCTACATCTGGTCTTAATTTGTTCTAGGCTATGTTTCTGTCTCTCTTCTCTGCTCTTTGTAATTTCCTGTCTTGCATTTCGTTGTTCCTCTTCGTCCACCTCATCATTTTCATTTTGCTCCCGTATTTTTTTCTGTCAGAGACGTAGTAAGTTTAAGGGAATTTTGGTACTCATGAGGTGCCGCCTCCGCTGGGTTTATGATCCCCATACCTCCGAACCTTGGCGGAAGAGCTAATAGATCTCTTAGCTCTTGCGTGACGCCTTCCATCTCTGTTAAAACCGGTATGAATGCTCCTCTGATTGCTTCTTCCAGTGGTTGGAGCATCTGTCTAATGTCAGGCACTGTTCTCATAAGAAAGGTCCATCTGTGCTTAACACCATATGTGAAGGCAGTATATGCAGCATGTGGTTCAGATTTCGCAATGTCTGCCAGAGTTTTCACTTCCTTTACCCACTCCGCTACCTTTTTTCGCACATAGTCTCTCTTGCATTCTTCTGTGCCTATTACTGCTCCCAAATGGCATTGACCCTCCTTTGTAATCTTCACTCCTGTCCCATCAAAAGTCTGCACTGCTTCTTCATACTTGTTTTCTTTCACTATTAGTACAGATTTACTAGCATTCGGTTGGTACCCAATGACTTCGCCCACCGATTGTACTCTCCGCCACCATTCTTTGAGATCCCCTATTTTTCCTGCACCTGTGAGGTCATCAGCATACGCCACTTGTTTCACTCGGGTTACCTCATGCTTTATTTTCTGCTGCAGAATAGATAGTGCCAGTGCGTACATTGCCATTGCCACTGGATCTCCTTGCGTTGTTGCTTCATTTGATTTGAGAATGTTCATTTCTTCCTTCTTTGTGCTTCCAACTATATACAGGCTAGCTGGCTCCTTATAAGTATTTTCTATGTACTTTGCGATGCTCGGGCATTTGATCTTGATGTTGTGAATAGCTGCCTCCCTATTAATGGTGTTAAAGGCATTTGTTGCATCCACTAGCAGTACCGCTTCACAATCTTCCTCATCATACACCTTCCCCATTGCATGTATTGCTGCTTCTCCTCTGGCTTGCTGTCCTGCACATACTTGTAAGTTGCCCACTGCTCTTTGTACATCTTTTCCAAATACGGACATGATTGCTTTTCCTATAATCCTTCTAAGAACTTCCCCAATGCCTACTGGTCTAACTCCTGGATTCTTATTTAAAGGTATCAGGCGACATGCTGTCAGAGCTTCTATGTTCACGCATGGTGATGATGCAAGTTTCTTTGCCAGCATTGCTATTGCTTCACAAAGGTCACCCGCGGCTGAACCAAACTTGTTTTGACCTAGGAAGATCCTCGAAGTCTTAGCATCTACACCTAATGGACCTGCTCCTCCCTGTGTTGTCAGCGCCTTTCTCCATACGAGGTCTCCAGTTATATTCTCATATATCACCGGGTCTGGAGGAACATATTCCCCGTCTAATTTGGCCTCATCACTTGCTGGTTTTGCTTCTGGGTGTTTCTCCTTTAGCTGGTCCAAGATGCGTCGATTCACTTCGTGCACCCCACTTGAGGCTTCCCCAGTGACCATTCTGACTGCCTGTGCCACTTTACCAATCCTTATGCTATTTCCCACTGATCGTGCCATATCATCTGGCTTCCTCTTTCTTCGTTGTTTTGTTTTCAGTCTTTGTAGGATTGCTCGTACTTGGCTAAGAATTTTGTCTAATTCCCCATTTTTCCACCACTCCATTCTCTGTTTCAGCGCTTTAATGTTCTCATTCAGTTTTCCCTTTGGTCTTTTTCTTTGAAGGAACAACTGAGGAATGAAAGAAGCTATCTTGATTGCCACGTGCGCCAAAGGGGCATCCTGAACATACTTTAGGATCATACGTCTGAGTTCCCCCAGCATGTCTTTTGCGGCTTCACAAATCGGTAGTTCAAACATATTATGTTGCCATTGTATCACTTCTGTATAAATTTCATTCACTAATGTTGTGAGTCCGTCACCAGAATGTCCCATCCATTCTCCACCATTCATGTTTAGGTTACGAGGTCGTTCGTTCTGTTCACGATTTTCGATTATTTCTCTCTCATTATCTTCGTTTAGGCCTACACCATTTTCATTATTTTGTTCCACACCTCTGTTGTCTTGCGAATTATTGATTCCTGCATTTTCTTCTGCGGGCTGCAGTTGTTGATTGTTATTTTCTGCATTTTCTCTAACAGGGTTTGCTTGTACATCTCCATTAACTACAGTGTCTGTTTCACGGTTCATTTGTACTGCATCTCACACTGCGTTTTGTCTGTCATCTGGATTATTCTTCGACTGGGACCGAGTTAATATCATTGTGTCTTATTATCTTAATTTCCTACCTATTTCCTAATACTGAGGCTATCTATCATTACTTCCTAAGGGACGAGCCTCTGCCCGATAAAGGTGAAAATGTAAACATCCTATGAGTAGCGTTAGAGATAGAAAGAGTAAGAGAACTTATTTAACTCACCTAGTATAATGCAAGGTTACAGAAGATCGGGCTATATTACAAGACAGTGAGTGTAAAAGAAAATAGAAAAATAAAGTAAAATAAAAGTAGTGTTTAAAAATACGCACAAAGAATAAACACGAAAAAAAAAAAAAAAAAAAAAAAAAAAAAAAAATGAACACAAAGTAAATTTAAAATATAATACAAAACTATTATTGTAGTGAGAAAGGAAATACACTAATTAAGAGAGTACAATGATTAAAAAGACAAGTGTCAAAATAGTGCTACGGATTGAAGAAGGATGTTAGAAATCTACCATTAGTTTGAGAAAAAGGTCCTGGTTATCAGTATGCACATAATATATCAGCGAATTATACCTTATTTTAAATAGTATACTTAGTTAGTAGTTCGTTAGAGATAACTCTCACATGAAATATACCACTTCATGTCTGATTGCCTGACTCGGCCATAAATCATATAGAACCTTACCTAATATAATCGGCCTGTTTCCTCAAAGCTAAATGACTATACAATGCAAAAGAAACCTTGGCAATTTGAGCCGCTTTACATTCTAAATATGCCTAACTTTAAATGGAAACCAGCCAATTATGTCCTAAGATTTAATTATTTTCAAGACAAAAATATATACAAAATATTACATCATGTTACTCATGCAATAGTAGCATGAGGGACATTGAGGAAAGTGGAAGGAAGAGGGAAGGAGGGAAGAGAGAAGGAGAGGGGAGGGAAGGGAATGACTGGGTAAGGATGGGGGAGGGGAGGGGAGGGGAGGGGAGGGTTGAATACTTGTTGTCACTGTGTTTCTCTCTCTCTATTATACAGTAGCTACTACTACTCTTACACAAACACAAATTTATTTTTAAGCTGCATTGCATCAGAAACTACCACTGACATTTTGTTTTCAATACAAATCTCCCCCACGGATTTAGATAAGAACCATACCTAAATACACTTTTGTTTTGCCTTTACACCGTCAGGTATCGTATTACTTTAAGCGAGGGGAGGAGAGGTAGAGAGAGGTGGGCGGGGGGGGGGGGGGGGGGAGTGTTGTGGTCAGCGCGGTTTATGGCTCCTTCCTCTATTCCCTTAATCCGCCTTTTCGCCTCTGCTGTACTTCGCTGTCTCTCTCCTGCATACTTCCCCCTGCTGCAGTCGTCCTCTCAGCATCAGCGCAATGCAGAATATTCCGGTCCACTTTCACACGACCAGCTTCTCCATGCACTGGCGCGATGACAGAAGGGATGTGGGTGGGGAAGGGGGGGGGGCACACCCTAGGGTGAGTGGTGTTGGCTGGAGACAGTCAAGGAGGGAGGCATCGGCTGGCATCGATGCCTGGCATCGGCTTGCCCTTCGTCCGTACGCCTCCCTCACTGCCTGGCACAGCACTCTTCAATTTTCCGTCTCTTCTTTCACATGTTTGAGTTTGGTTAGATAGAACTCCAGTGTTGCACCCAATATCAAATCACCGTAATTTCCCACTCACCCTGTTGTATATTTCACAATTCCATCACCACCCCTTCCCTCACTAACTTGCTGTTCACCACGGAGAGAAAAATCCATACGTCCTCTCCCTTCGAAGCCTGGAACTACCACGGCCCCTTAAAATGGTACACATAACAGCGAAGGGGAAGGAAACGCTTAGAACGAAATATACTGTACACCTAAAACTGAGAAGCTAATGGTCCCCTTCCTAAATAACGAGCTCTGCCTGTAAATACTAAGAAAGAAAAGCAAAATTGTCGGGCATGAATTAAGGGGAGATGGGCCGTTTTTCTGGTGCCCCTTCTTCCTAATGTTTAGACCCATTAGTTTTCAGATTGTATGACGTTTGGCCTACTAGTTTGGCGATTTTATAACCTTTAGATGTCAATGTTTTCCTGGCGAGCGATAGCGAGCTTATAATTTAAGAGAAACCGGCCATGTGCTATCGACAAATGTACACATTTATCTTGATGGAGAGTCTTGGGCGGGTGTCTTTTAAGCTTGGTGGAGGTCTAGGGAGGAAACTAATACAATAATAAAAAGATACATAAATGAGCAAATAAATACGCCCCAATAATACGTTGGTCAGTATCCAGCCCTTACTCTCACAAGGGGTAGGGAGGATCAGCAAAAGACGCAAGAAAGGTAACTGAGGTGACAGGAGAAGAACACATACAACAGTTCGCTTTATAACCGCTTCTATTCATACTAATTAAATATGGGAAAGTTATTGGTTAATGCCCATTTACATTATGATATGTTATATTCGGTGACTCAAGCATTCCCATCCTAATTATCGTGTTCATAATCTATACTGCTAGCTTGATTGCTCCATCCTGAATCCTAAAGTCACAAAGCACTTCTTCACTTACAGTGTGATCGAGTGGAACAAACTGCCAGAAAAAGTGGTACAATGTAATACAATTGACACATTAAAACAAAAGTCTAAACATCCATTTGAAGCAGGTAACACAACAATAAAATAATAGGTTAAGCATCAGTAGTATATAATAATAGGTTAAGCATCAGTAGTATATAATAATAGGTTAAGCATCAGTATATAATAATAGGTTAAGCATCAGTAGTATATAATAATAGGTTAAGCATCAGTAGTATATAATAATAGGTTAAGCATCAGTAGTATATCATAATAGGTTAAGCATCAGTAGTATATCATAATAGGTTAATCATCAGTAGTATATCATAATAGGTTAATCATCAGTAGTATATCATAATAGGTTAAGCATCAGTAGTATATCATAATAGGTTAAGCATCAGTAGTATATCATAATAGGTTAAGCATCAGTAGTATATAATAGGTTAAGCATCAGTAGTATATAATAATAGGTTAAGCATCAGTAGTATATAATAATAGGTTAAGCATCAGTAGTATATATAATAGGTTAAGCATCAGTAGTATATAATAATAGGTTAAGCATCAGTAGTATATAATAATAGGTTAAGCATCAGTAGTATATAATAATAGGTTAAGCATCAGTAGTATATAATAATAGGTTAAGCATCAGTAGTATATAATAGGTTAAGCATCAGTAGTATATAATAATAGGTTAAGCATCAGTAGTATATAATAATAGGTTAAGCATCAGTAGTATATAATAATAGGTTAAGCATCAGTAGTATATAATAATAGGTTAAGCATCAGTAGTATATAATAATAGGTTAAGCATCACGTGTATATAATAATAGGTTAAGCATCAGTAGTATATAATAATAGGTTAAGCATCAGTAGTATATAATAGGTTAAGCATCAGTAGTATATAATAATAGGTTAAGCATCAGTAGTATATAATAATAGGTTAAGCATCAGTAGTATATAATAATAGGTTAAGCATCAGTAGTATATAATAATAGGTTAAGCATCAGTAGTATATAATAATAGGTTAAGCATCAGTAGTATATAATAATAGGTTAAGCATCAGTAGTATATAATAATAGGTTAAGCATCAGTAGTATATAATAATAGGTTAAGCATCAGTAGTATATAATAATAGGTTAAGCATCAGTAGTATATAATAGTTAAGCATCAGTAGTATATTGAATAATATAAGGGTTAAGCATCAGTAGTATATAATAATAGGTTAAGCATCAGTAGTATATAATAGGTTAAGCATCAGTAGTATATAATAATAGGTTAAGCATCAGTAGTATATAATAGGTTAAGCATCAGTAGTATATAATAATAGGTTAAGCATCAGTAGTATATAATAATAGGTTAAGCATCAGTAGTATATAATAGGTTAAGCATCAGTAGTATATAATAGGTTAAGCATCAGTAGTATATAATAGGTTAAGCATCAGTAGTATATAATAGGTTAAGCATCAGTAGTATATAATAATAGGTTAAGCATCAGTAGTATATAATAATAGGTTAAGCATCAGTAGTATATAATAATAGGTTAAGCATCAGTAGTATATAATAATAGGTTAAGCATCAGTAGTATATAATAGGTTAAGCATCAGTAGTATATAATAGGTTAAGCATCAGTAGTATATAATAATAGGTTAAGCATCAGTAGTATATAATAATAGGTTAAGCATCAGTAGTATATAATAATAGGTTAAGCATCAGTAGTATATAATAATAGGTTAAGCATCAGTAGTATATAATAGGTTAAGCATCAGTAGTATATAATAATAGGTTAAGCATCAGTAGTATATAATAATAGGTTAAGCATCAGTAGTATATAATAATAGGTTAAGCATCAGTAGTATATAATAATAGGTTAAGCATCAGTAGTATATAATAATAGGTTAAGCATCAGTAGTATATAATAATAGGTTAAGCATCAGTAGTATATAATAATAGGTTAAGCATCAGTAGTATATAATAATAGGTTAAGCATCAGTAGTATATAATAGGTTAAGCATCAGTAGTATATAATAATAGGTTAAGCATCAGTAGTATATAATAATAGGTTAAGCATCAGTAGTATATAATAGGTTAAGCATCAGTAGTATATAATATATAATAGGTTAAGCATCAGTAGTATATAATAGGTTAAGCATCAGTAGTATATAATAGGTTAAGCATCAGTAGTATATAATAGGTTAAGCATCAGTAGTATATAATATAGGTTAAGCATCAGTAGTATATAATATAGGTTAAGCATCAGTAGTATATAATATAATAGGTTAAGCATCAGTAGTATATAATAGGTTAAGCATCAGTAGTATATAATAATAGGTTAAGCATCAGTAGTATATAATAATAGGTTAAGCATCAGTAGTATATAATATAGGTTAAGCATCAGTAGTATATAATAGGTTAAGCATCAGTAGTATATAATATAGGTTAAGCATCAGTAGTATATAATAGGTTAAGCATCAGTAGTATATAATAATAGGTTAAGCATCAGTAGTATATAATAATAGGTTAAGCATCAGTAGTATATAATAATAGGTTAAGCATCTATCAGTATATATAATAATAGGTTAAGCATCAGTAGTATATAATAATAGGTTAAGCATCAGTAGTATATAATAATAGGTTAAGCATCAGTAGTATATAATAATAGGTTAAGCATCAGTAGTATATAATAATAGGTTAAGCATCAGTAGTATATAATAATAGGTTAAGCATCAGTAGTATATAATAGGTTAAGCATCAGTAGTATATAATAATAGGTTAAGCATCAGTAGTATATAATAATAGGTTAAGCATCAGTAGTATATAATAATAGGTTAAGCATCAGTAGTATATAATAATAGGTTAAGCATCAGTAGTATATAATAATAGGTTAAGCATCAGTAGTATATAATAATAGGTTAAGCATCAGTAGTATATAATAATAGGTTAAGCATCAGTAGTATATAATAGGTTAAGCATCAGTAGTATATAATAGGTTAAGCATCAGTAGTATATAATAATAGGTTAAGCATCAGTAGTATATAATAGGTTAAGCATCAGTAGTATATAATAGGTTAAGCATCAGTAGTATATAATAATAGGTTAAGCATCAGTAGTATATAATAATAGGTTAAGCATCAGTAGTATATAATAATAGGTTAAGCATCAGTAGTATATAATATTTCTCAACTTCCTTCTTTACTATGAATTTCCCAGTAACAATGTTTTGACTTGTTTCCCCAACTAAATTTCATGCTGACCCAAGGTTAGAGGGAGTGATGGGTAGGGAGAGAGCCTTCTTGCTTTGCTATCCTTGCCTTTCACTTTGTAGCAAATTCTATGTTAGCATTAAGTCCGGACTGCCTAGTAGAGACCGCAATGACTATGCAGTCGGTGTATTTATGTAGATCTCTCTTTCTCTCTCTCTCTCTCTCTCTCCTTTCTAATACCTATAAGTATAAAGTGTTTTGATTCTATTTTTGGTGAGAAGTAGTATCAAATTTTTTCCGTTAACTTTCCTCCGCAACTCTACTCTACCAGCACTACACATAATTGTGTGTAGGATTTCGATGGCATAATTATTTACCTATTATCAAATTGCCAACGAATATGGAACGTATCTCCATAAAGTTATCAGAACATCATTGGTAATAGAAAAGTTTGTCCTACTGTACGTAATGTGACTTTGCGTCTATATACAGTAAATTGTAGTTAATTTGGAGGTAAATATTCATCCTCCCACATTTCCCAGCCAGGAAGTTAATTAAGCAAAGTATTTTTACAGAAAATATAGACAAACTATCTTGATGGTGTAATGGTTAGAAAGTTTAACTCATGTATGTGGTATCCTGGTTTCGAATCCTGGGAGAATCACATGTTTTTTTTAATTATTTGAGGGTTTCATTTTGTTAAGAATGATGTAAAAAAAAATCATCTATATATAATATTAACTTGGACACTTATTATGTCTAGTGGATAGCGAACTAAGTTAGAAATATATAAATGATTATCGTTTGTACTAAGTTAGCAATATATCAAAGATTATCGTTTGTGGACCATGATTATGACATTAATTAATCAAGGGCCCTTCACACATAGGGGATTTTGATCTTGTTCACGACAACCCCTGATTTGGCAAACGTAGTGCAATCTGCTACATGGTCGTGTACATGCGGCCCCGCAGTCTGGGCCGTCCTCTCAGCATCGCCACATGATGGCTTGGTGCGGAAATGTTTTTAGTATGCTAAAAAATTGTGCATTATGCTGTCAGTGATTAAAGTGTCGTGTCTCATCCCACCATCGTGGCTTGTCACCCCGTGGCACCGTTGCACCAATGTTGGCAATGTTGAATGAGACCAATGCTGCCATAACTACACATAATCGTAATACGACGCAAAAACGATGGACGTAAACGAGTTGTGTGTGCTCCATATGCCGGTCTGATCGTAACATAGTCTGTCAATGATAAAAGACTGTGCCATGCCTGACATGACCCTGCTACACCTGACAAGACTGCGGAATTATAACAACAAGACAGTGAAACGATATTGATAAGACGTGGCAATTCAGTGACGAGTGGCAATGCCGCCAAACCTCTTCGACAAGAATAGGTCTGCCACTTGCGTCCACTTTTTGGGTGTGTTGGAACTGGACATCACCTCCTCCAAGGAGTCTGTGATGATGGCCTCACAATGTTGCTGGGAATATAATTGATATGGTCTTGTGCATCACTTGGAAGCCATACAGAACACTCTGCTAGTAGTGTGATGTTTAAGTGCACACTATGAGGGACGGCTTTCCTCCAGAAGGTGTCCTGCCGCTCCACTCGATGCCCTGCATGTTCATGGAGCTCTGCGAACATCTCAAAATCCATGCAGAGAAAGAGTCTGAAGGTGGTGGCATCCTCCAAGATGAGCTCCTTCAGTAGGGTGTCATAGTGGCAAATGATGGGAAGCCTCAATACACAGTTCCTGCTTCGTAATGATCTCCTGCACCACTTTCAGGTTGCTGTTGTCCATGTTGTTGCAGTAATTTATGATGCCCTTCATACTTCAGTTGTGCTCATCGCGCCGCCATTGTTGCACAGTCGTGCCGCCGTTCTCTGTCGATGTGTCTCAGTCATCCCAGATCTTATCCAGACATGCTCTGCCGTTGTGACCGTTGTTGTGCCATCGTACCCCCGTCAGTGCTAGTCATTTTACTATCCCACAGTTGTCCCTCGCTTTTATTGTGCCAATTTGTCCCCGATTAGCGCCGAATTTCGTTGTCGTGTCCATCATGTCCAAAATTGCCTATGTGTGAAGGGTCCTTGCATATGATAAGAAGTATTTAATTTTTATCATAACTATGTACATTTGTAAATGTTTGGAACAGCTAAGATCTGTGGATGTGGGATTGGATATTATTATCAATGTTATTTCCTTATCAATTAATTTGAAATCTTATGTTGATGAAAATTAACTGATGTTGTTAGAAACGACCCATTATACTTTACATAAAACAATTGACGCTGGCTAAATATAGCCACCCTTTCCCAGTAGCCTATGTGTTATTTTATTTATATCGGAAAGTTAAGAAGAGAGGTACTATTGTGGACATAAGTCCTGCTACACCTACCTGAGAGGGATCCGCGAATTGTGTTGGTAACATTGGTAACCCACCGTCCCCCACCCCATCCCCACTCTACCACCCTCTCTCAGCCAAGCCCTCCCTTCCTCCTCTACTTTCGTTCTTGTTCATGTCTATAAGCCGTTCTTTATTTATCCCTCTCTCATCGAATCATTGTATTTTTATGAATGTTTTCCTAATTTTCTTCCTAAAATTAAGTATTATTTCGTTACATACTTCATATACTATATATTGAATATTTGTCATTTTATACAACCCTAACAGAATATAAAGTTTGATAATCCATTCGAATATGGAAGTTTATTAACAATATATGTTATTTAAGTCAAATACAACTGAGACTTTAATTTACTTTTGCATTATCATATTTCAATTCAGTTATAAGTATCTAAGCCACTACAGTATATCCCACTGTTTGGAGTAAGCATGGATTTCACTGTCAAAGTTTATAAATTATTGAATGAAATAATTGACACACATACAAAGGGTTCCTATATTAAATTCATTGAATATAAAAAGTTATAAATATATGGTCACGTGTGTATTCTCAATACTCGCCTGTCAACCCACCTCCCTCTTAACCTGACAAGCGCGAAATAGACCTAGGGGCTAGGGTAGTTATTTGTGCATTTCTAGCCTTGGATTCTGACAGAATTCGTTATATTTACAATATAGAGCATTATTTGTTTTCGGTATGCTTTTATTTTACATATATGATGTATATATGAACCTTCAAGAGTGCTAAAATAAGTGGGAAAAGCATTTGGGTGGTGAAAAACGAAGATATTGGCCACCCGGTCATAATCTCAGGCGAGAGAGAGCCACAGGCAACCCTCCTCTCTCGCTGTCTGTGAGGTAACTGAGACGAGCGGGGCGGTGTGGGCCGGTGTCTGGGTGTTACATAACGATCTTTTCTGCAACCCACTTGTGCTACATTATCGCGGGAGAGAAAAATAACCGATAAATGATGATAATAAGAGGAAAAATAGGTGATAATTGAGGAGGGGAGGGAGGGGGGAATAAGGTGGGGAAGGAGGGGAGGGGGGTGGATGAGATTTACATGGATGAGTACTGGAGGGGAATTATCTCACCTAGAGACAAATTCCTTTGTTTTGATAGGCCCTTTTTTTTTTTGGAAGGTTTTTTTTATGGTCTTGCTTCCGTGAGGCCCATCGCGTTCCCTATAGGAAGCCTTCCGTGAGGCCTATCGCGCTTGCCGGGTTAACTACGGTAGCTCACACTAATATATTCATATTTCGTAACTAATCAGCTCAGACACACGGCCACACACATTAATGTAACATTACATTACACAACTTGCATGTTATTTCCATACTTAAGGATAGTTGGCGTCTTTCAACTGCCTCAGCGAATACGGCTCCCTCCTAGATTAACCCCTTCTGTATCGAGGTTGTGTTTTGTTTTATTACAGCTATATTTACACAGTTTTCTGCAGATAAGGAAGGATCTGTGGTGTTTAGAAGAATTAATTGAGCTAGTATGAAGCCTTTTAATTGTTACATTTCTTTCCTTAATTGAATAAAAACTTATAAATTTAGCTATTCTCCATTCACTCGAACCATACATCTGGCTCCTAGTTGGTGTTTGTATCGACGTTCATGATTTCCCATTTTATCAATACCGTAGCCCACTGGCCCAGAAGAGTCGCAGAACTGATCATCTCTGTATTATTATCTTTATTATTCTATATTCATCATTATAATACACGCTTTAATCATTTTAATGATTACTTAACAATCTAGTGATATCCAAATCTTAAGTCATGATATATCACATTAATACACATTTATCACATATATAGCATACAGTATACACAAGCGACATAAAGAAATGATAAACCCACAAAGTAAGCAAGTGATGAATACTGACTGACTTGGCCCACGTGACTTAGAGCCAATCACTTATTACTCACAATAATAATAAGATAGGCAGCGACGGCATTTCATATCTTGCTTGTGTTTACGGTATTATATCTGCGTTATTTATGTGTTCCCTGTAGTAGTTCATTGTTCTTAAGGTTTGGATATCACTCTAGAGTAGCACATTATTTTATTGGAATTAATTTAACTTATCCTTATTATTCCATATTTGTTCAATAAACTAGATAATTCTTAGTAATTATAATGATAATGATAATGACTGTGATAAGTTATATCCAAACCTTAAGAGCTATAAAATATCACATAGAACACATATATAACGAAGATATCATACAGTAAACACAAGCAAGGGAAGAAATGCCGTCACTGCCTATTTAAATGTGTAAATGTGTGGTAGAGGTGTTAAGTGTTCAACACAGAATTAAAATGTTTCGAGTTTGAATATTGCCTCCGACAGGAGGAGGATATTCTTTGGTTTTCCTTTCAACACTATTACCCCTTGAGATTCATGACGCATTTTGACAGTTTATTGTGGCCCCGTTTCGACGATTTTATACAGCGTAAGAAGAACCTTTGGGATGTAAACTATAATTTGTTAACAATGATTAAATTATAGAAATATTTCTATATCTATATTAATCACGATTGAAGTAGCTTAAATGATGCAGGACAAGTTATCAAATGTATTATTATGATAGTCACAGACACAACTACTTATAATAAATTGACAAGTAGAATCTGTGTCATCTTTATATTTCTTCATTTACTACCATTTCACACACACATTTGTTTTCACTCACGCCATCACCTCCAGTAGTTATAATGGTGACACAAGGTTACGTAACATTGTTTCGGTTGTAATTGTTCATACATTACTTCCAATTATGTGTTTTAATGAAGTGCACATCCGTAATTTGTTAACAAATAACCTACAATTCAAATAAATAATATCTACACTCCATCATATTATTATAATAATCAATTTTGAAACAAACTGCCTGGGGAACTTAGTATATGATGAAAGACTCTTTAAAACTTCTTTTTTTCTCTCTCTCCTAAGTACCGTAAATAAAGCCCAGCGCGAAGAAGTTATTGTGTATATTTGATATATTTTATATATTTTATTTTTATTTTATTTTTATTTTTGTTTATTTTTAACCTGGTATAGAACAGGTTCGGCCCTACATGGACACTCTTCGCGTATAAGCTATATACGAACACGTTAAAAGTGTGTATATATCTATCTACATCTATTAATTGCACATGGAAGAAAGAAAATGGTACCAGTATTTTAATATGTAACCAACCCTCGCATTTAATTTTTACAGCATGAATTTGAAAAATATTCGATTGAAACATATATTCAGCAAATTGATGGTGTATACAGCTAATAGCTACCAACAAATATAATAATATTTAGGTTAAAAAAAGTTTATAAATAAATGCCACCGTATATAAATAAGGCTTTATCAATAGTGCTCTTAGTTTAATGACGTGTTGCATGGGAAACCAAAAACTTTACCGGTAATCTTATTGTTGGACAAGACGATAATCAAACGCAAAATATTTCCGCTGCGTTTTTAACAATACCTCTACCACTCCAGTGTACATCTAATATCTTTGGAGGACAGCCTAATTGTGTTATAATTACAATAAATAATAATTATATGTTTTATTGTATGATCTGTTTGACCCAATAGCAATTATGTTGAAACACCTATTAAATAATTGGACATTACATATTTAAAGTAATAAAGGGACAACAATAATCTTATTTACATTAGGTGAATCCCCACTTTTTCAGTATTTATAAGATTCCTTAACCACTACATTTATATCCTACAGTACTTCATGAATCATAAGGTTGTTGTTTTTTTGTATTAGTCTCCTTGGTTGGTGTTTTATTATAATGGTATGGGCAGGAATCTCCCCATCCAATTAACGTTACGATTATGAGGTTTAACTCATTAAGTACCGGTGATATTGTTTTCATCATAATATTATTCTGGCAAATATTAGACGATTGTATTAAGCTAAAGAAGGGCGTCTACTATTTGAAATGCTACATATTATCGCAAATAACACCTGAGCTACCACAGCCCCTTTCTTGTCTACATATAATAGTCTGAATATAGGTATAGTGAATAATATATGAGATGTCCCCGGTACCAAAAGGGTTACTAAAATGTCTATTTATGGCCTAGCTAAGATTCACCAAGGTCCTCTGCTCTATGATATAGAAATTCACCTGCAACGGAACGATATCCCTTGAGCTACTTCACACGTGATTAATATAGCTATATAAATATTAGTTCTATACATTTGTCATGTTTAAGGAAATGTAGTCCGTTTCTTCTTACAAATGTCCACCGTCTTATGTTCGACTTACTAATTCGTGTCAACTGCCATATTTAATACACACAAATTTTATACCATATATTGGCATTTTGCCTCAGCGTTATGATGACACAGAGTCGACATTAATTTGGTGTATATTTACATACATGCAATCCAATATTATATTTGACTGAACTGCACTTCTGTATTTTTTTACGTTAATCGAAGGGACAAGAAGAACCAAACCCACTTTCGTGGGTCCATCTATCCACTCGGAAGGAGGGAGAACCGTAGTACTCCCTTCGCCACTTACAGGTGGCTCTCCCAACACTTTAATCTCACCTTCTCCAGTGAATACTGTAGTTATTTATTAACATTATTATTAAGTAAAAGAAGGAAGTGTAACTGTTAAACGTCTTTATACCATCTCAATTAACCCTTCATAATACCACAGATCCTTCATTAGCTGCATACAATTGCTTAAATATAACTGAATCAAAAATAAAAGGAACCCTAGTATGGAAGGGGTTAATCTCGGAGGGAGCAGCGCTCGCTGAGGCAGTTGAAAGACGCCAAATCTCCTCAAGTAAGAAAATAACATGCAACTATGTGTAATGTTATATTAATGTGTGAGGCCGAGTGTTTGCATTGACTAGTTACGAAAGAAGAATTGATTAGTGTGAGCTACCGTATTTAAGGGGGAGGTGGGTTGACAGGCGAATACTGTATTGAGAATACACACGTAACCATATATGTTTAACTTTTAATATTTAATGCATTGAATAAAGGTACTCATTTTATGTGTGGGTCAATGATCTGTTTTAATAGTTTTGTATTTATACTGTAACAGTAAAATACATGCTTACTCCAGATATTGGGATATATGGGCTTAATTAATCATACATTAATTGAAATATGAGAATGTAAAAGTATATTCAAGTCTCAATTGTATCTGACTTAGATAACATTATATTGTTAATATATTTACATATTCGAATGGATCATAAAACTTAATATTGAGCTAGGTTTATAATAATTGGCAAATATGAACATGAGCTACATAACCAATTATTGCTATTTTAACGATATGTTATTTAAATTTAGGAAGAAGATTTGGAAAGCATGCATAAAAATACATAGAACGATTACAGAGGGAGAAAAGAGAGAGAGGTTATCGTGATATTAATCATCCTATGGTTATAGTCATGGCCGTGGTTATAGTCACAGTGGTGGAAACAATCCAGGGGGAGGGGCTTACAGACGTGGCACAGGAAAGAAAGAAGAAGGGATGGTTTGGCTGAGAGGGTGGTAGAGTGGGGAAGGAGTGGGGGCGGGGGGTGTATCAATGTTACCAGCACAATTAGCGATTCTCTGCCTGGCAGGTGTAGCAGGACTTATGTCCACAATAGTACGTATGACAAAGAAACGGCAGATAGAGATCATGGAAATTGTAAATTGGTAGGTAGTTAAATTATGGAGATAAATTGGTAGGACGATAGAGGGAGGAGAAAAAAGGATAACTAGAAGTTAGGAACAAATAATGAGAACTCAAAATTAAAGGGAGAGATACTAGCTTGTACTAACAGGTACTTTATTCAGTTATATTTTAGCTGACGGTAAATTGAATCCCTTAGCAACTGATTTCACGATCATTATTGGGAACTATGAATCTACTATGTCTCTGCGACGTATTTATGCCAGGTTTCCATAATTAATAACACATTTCGCTACAACATATACGTAATAGCTGAGTAACCAAGATAGTAGGAAGGCAATTTACCATCAGCTGGAAAACAAAAATAGACTGTAGCAGGTACTAACTTTTCGCGACTCTAATAGGGCTTTGCGACTACAAAGATGAAACTACAAACATGTCAAAGTTTCATTCGATAATATCGAGTTACAGTCAACTGATAATCGTAGTCTTGAGAGGAAGATAACAGTTCGAAGGACAAAGAAGGAAGTAGGAAGATTGGTAGGGGGACAGAGGGAGAAGAGGTAAGGACAGAAATAATAAAGTCAACAGGAGCACGGAAGAAGTTGGAGGTAATTAGAAGAACAGACAATTAAAGAAGAACAGTTATCCGCATATAATTATAAGGTTACACTAATTCACCAATGTATATATTTAAAGCTTTGGAGTAACCAGGCTATAATAGAGTATTGTATTATTTTGTTTGTGTTCGATACTGATTCAAATGGCTGCGTCCCCATTTATGCTCTTGATTGTACATAGAAGGAAGCAAAGAGTAGTTGAAGAAGGACATTAGGCAATTAATGACGGAGTATATAGAGTGAAGACCAGATAATTAGGTTTGTGCAGGAGTATATAGAGTGAAGACCAGATAATTAGGTTTGTGCAGGAGTATATAGAGTGAAGACCAGATAATTAGGTTTGTGCAGGAGGGAATACATATATACATACATACATATATATATACATACATACATACATATGTACATGTATGTAGGGGGGAATGCTATACACAAATAAACAAAAGTATAATGTGTACCGTTTGCATATTGGTATCGCGTTTGCTTAATAATCCAAAGGATAGGGGTTCGATTACCCAACGGAGCGAGATAGCCGAATATAATTATAAAAACCTGGTATACGCAAACTGTTGTGAATTCCCCTCTGGGTTAACCGACCTGTCTGATTAGTAGTTGGAAGGACAGCACCCAGGCAAGGGACTGGAGTTCTTGAAAAGGGGCTCCAGTCCTGACGCTATTCTTGACTTGCAGTGCACTGGCAGAATAATCCAGAAGGGTTGATAACCTCTGAAGTCCTATTATGACTAACTAATTAACCACCTAGACCAACTTAGCCTTGGAACCCACTGTGGTCAATACATAGACTGTGGTGGACCAATTACATAAGGTCATAACAAGCCAAATAAACCTCTGAAGTCCTATTATGACTAACTAATTAACCACCTAAACCAACTTAGCCTTGGAACCCACTGTGGTCAATACATAGACTGTAGTGGACCAATTACATAAGGTCATAACAAGCCAAATAAACCTCTGAAGTCCTATTATGACTAACTAATTAACCACCTAGACCAACTTAGCCTTGGAACCCACTGTGGTCAATACATAGACTGTGGTGGACCAATTACATAAGGTCATAACAAGCCAAATAAACCTCTGAAGTCCTATTATGACTAACTAATTAACCACCTAGACCAACTTAGCCTTGGAACCCACTGTGGTCAATACATAGACTGTGGTGGACCAATTACATAAGGTCATAACAAGCCAAATAAACCTCTGAAGTCCTATTATGACTAACTAATTAACCACCTAGACCAACTTAGCCTTGGAACCCACTGTGGTCAATACATAGACTGTGGTGGACCAATTACATAAGGTCATAACAAGCCAAATAAACCTCTGAAGTCCTATTATGACTAACTAATTAACCACCTAGACCAACTTAGCCTTGGAACCCACTGTGGTCAATACATAGACTGTGGTGGACCAATTACATAAGGTCATAACAAGCCAAATAAACCTCTGAAGTCCTATTATGACTAACTAATTAACCACCTAGACCAACTTAGCCTTGGAACCCACTGTGGTCAATACATAGACTGTGGTGGACCAATTACATAAGGTCATAACAAGCCAAATAAACCTCTGAAGTCCTATTATGACTAACTAATTAACCACCTAAACCAACTTAGCCTTGGAACCCACTGTGGTCAATACATAGACTGTAGTGGACCAATTACATAAGGTCATAACAAGCCAAATAAACCTCTGAAGTCCTATTATGACTAACTAATTAACCACCTAGACCAACTTAGCCTTGGAACCCACTGTGGTCAATACATAGACTGTGGTGGACCAATTACATAAGGTCATAACAAGCCAAATAAACCTCTGAAGTCCTATTATGACTAACTAATTAACCACCTAGACCAACTTAGCCTTGGAACCCACTGTGGTCAATACATAGACTGTGGTGGACCAATTACATAAGGTCATAACAAGCCAAATAAACCTCTGAAGTCCTATTATGACTAACTAATTAACCACCTAGACCAACTTAGCCTTGGAACCCACTGTGGTCAATACATAGACTGTGGTGGACCAATTACATAAGGTCATAACAAGCCAAATAAACCTCTGAAGTCCTATTATGACTAACTAATTAACCACCTAGACCAACTTAGCCTTGGAACCCACTGTGGTCAATACATAGACTGTGGTGGACCAATTATATAAGGTCATAACAAGCCAAATAAACCTCTGAAGTCCTATTATGACTAACTAATTAACCACCTAGACCAACTTAGCCTTGGAACCCACTGTGGTCAATACATAGACTGTGGTGGACCAATTACATAAGGTCATAACAAGCCAAATAAACCTCTGAAGTCCTATTATGACTAACTAATTAACCACCTAGACCAACTTAGCCTTGGAACCCACTGTGGTCAATACATAGACTGTGGTGGACCAATTACATAAGGTCATAACAAGCCAAATAAACCTCTGAAGTTCTATTATGACTAACTAATTAACCACCTAGACCAACTTAGCCTTGGAACCCACTGTGGTCAATACATAGACTGTAGTGGACCAATTACATAAGGTCATAACAAGCCAAATAAACCTCTGAAGTCCTATTATGACTAACTAATTAACCACCTAGACCAACTTAGCCTTGGAACCCACTGTGGTCAATACATAGACTATGGTGGACCAATTACATATGGTCATAACAAGCCAAATAAACCTCTGAAGTCCTATTATGACTAACTAATTAACCACCTAGATCAACTTAGCCTTGGAACCCACTGTGGTCAATACATAGACTGTGGTGGACCAATTACATAAGGTCATAACAAGCCAAATAAACCTCTGAAGTCCTATTATAACTAACTAATTAACCACCTAGACCAACTTAGCCTTGGAACCCACTGTGGTCAATACATAGACTGTGGTGGACCAATTACATAAGGTCATAACAAGCCAAATAAACCTCTGAAGTCCTATTATGACTAACTAATTAACCACCTAGACCAACTTAGCCTTGGAACCCACTGTGGTCAATACATAGACTGTGGTGGACCAATTACATAAGGTCATAACAAGCCATATAAACCTCTGAAGTCCTATTATGACTAACTAATTAACCACCTCGACCAACTTAGCCTTGGAACCTACTGTGGTCAATACATAGACTGTGGTGGACCAATTACACAAGGTCATAACAAGCCAAATAAACCTCTGAAGTCCTATTATGACTAACTAATTAACCACCTAGACCAACTTAGCCTTGGAACCCACTGTGGTCAATACATAGACTGTGGTGGACCAATTACATAAGGTCATAACAAGCCAAATAAACCTCTGAAGTCCTATTATGACTAACTAATTAACCACCTAGAGCAACTTAGCCTTGGAACCCACTAAGGTCAATACATAGACTGTGGTGGACCAATTACATAAGGTCATAACAAGCCAAATAAACCTCTGAAGTATTATTATTACTAACTAATTAACCACCTAGACCAACTTAGCCTTGGAACCCACTGTGGTCAATACATAGACTGTGGTGGACCAATTACATAAGGTCATAACAAGCCAAATAAACCTCTGAAGTCCTATTATGACTAACTAATTAACCACCTAGACCAACTTAGCCTTGGAACCCACTGTGGTCAATACATAGACTGTGGTGGACCAATTACATAAGGTCATAACAAGCCAAATAAACCTCTGAAGTCCTATTATGACTAACTAATTAACCACCTAAACCAACTTAGCCTTGGAACCCACTGTGGTCAATACATAGACTGTAGTGGACCAATTACATAAGGTCATAACAAGCCAAATAAACCTCTGAAGTCCTATTATGACTAACTAATTAACCACCTAGACCAACTTAGCCTTGGAACCCACTGTGGTCAATACATAGACTGTGGTGGACCAATTACATAAGGTCATAACTATAATAAAGATGAATGGAGATATAACACCAGTACTCTTCAATCCTTTATTGGCTAGGGTTGAGTACAGGAGCGCCGAGACGCTAGTTGGTTATGTGAGAGTCTGGTGTGAACTGAAGGACTTGCTGCCTCCACAGGCCTGGGTGCCAGAGGCGCCCGCAAGTCTAAAGTGTCTGTGGTGCCATATGGTGTTGGACAATAGTGGTGTATACATTATTATTATATCTCCCCCCCCTATTGGCGTCCGACGAGGCGATGGTGGAGTCGGGCGGTGTAGGTTGAGTGGAGGGCGGTAGACGAAGCTGTCGTAGGAAGCGGCGGTTGCGGAGTGTGGCTCGCCCCGACCCATCCACCCGGATGGTATACTGGCGGTGTGGATGCACCTCCACTACAGTGCCAGTCTTGTTCCACCGTGTCGGGTTGTTGCCCCCCTGGTTCTGGACGGAGACCCGGTCACCGACGTGGAGTGGTGATAAAGGCCGGGCTGAAGCATTATAGTATGTGGCTAGGGCAGCGTTACGGTGAAAAAGGGCTGCCTCACGAGCTTCGGCCGAGAGAAGCCAGTGGGGGTGGAGGTGGAGAAGTGCAGGATTGCAGGGGACGTGGTCCCGTAGGGTCCTGCCGAAGAGAAGTTGAGCTGGTGACTTGTCAATGGTCGAGAGGGGTGTGTTCCTGTATTGGAGGAGGGCGCGGGCTGCGGCGTTGTTGTCTAGAGAGCCAGTGGGGGATGTACAGTCCGCGATGATGCGGCGGGCTGCTTTAACAGCCAGCTCGGCGCGGCCATTAGACTGAGGGTAGAACGCAGAGCTGACCCGCTGTGACACACCCCAATGTGCCAGGAATTCTTGGAAGTCCCCGGCTGTAAACTGGGGCCCACCATCGCTCGCCAGTACCCGGGGTGCTCCGTAGTGGGTGAAGAGGGTACGGCACGCCGAGATGAGGTGGTGAGCATCACATTTACCTGGTGGCAGGTAGAAGATGTGGACATTGCTGGAGAAGCGATCGACGTAGACCAGGTAGTGTTTGCCCTGGTGCTGAAAAAAATCGGCGGCTACCTGGTCGTATGGCCATTGGGGTGGGTCAGATGACATGAGTGGCTCTTTCGGCTGGGACGGGGCGTGGGCGCGGCAGTAGTGGCAGGTATCCAGGCAGTTGCGTAGGGCCTTGTCAATACCTGGCCAGTAAACACTCGCACGTGCACGGGCCTTCATGCCAGTCATACCCTGATGAGCTGAGTGAAGGGCCTCGAGAACTCTGGACCGAAGATGATGGGGGATGACTGGTCGTTGATCCATGAGGGCTACCCCGTCGACGGAAGTGAGGCGGTCTCTAACACCCCAGAACTGTCGTAGTTGTGGGGCGGTCGCCTCTCTGGAGTCCGGGAAGCCCTCGGGGATGGTCTGAAGAAGGGAGGTATACTCGCTGTCTTGTTGGCCGGCAGATTTAAGGTCAGACCATGATACAACTGGGTCAGGTATGGCGGCGAGCATGGTGAGGGAGGCCAAGGCAACTGAGTGGATATCGAGCTCGCTGGCGGCCGCACTATGCACATCATGGGCGTCCGCGGAGGGCCTGGTCGGGTAGCGGGAGACAGCGTCAGGGCCGCGGTGCCATTTGCCAGGCGTATGTTGAATGGTGAACTGGTATCGTAGGGTACGTTCCTTAATCTTGAACAGGCGAGGGTTTGGTATGTTGTCCAGGGACCGGTCGTTAAGGATGTGCAGTAGAGGTCTGTGGTCCACGACGACGACGAGGTCAGGGCAGCCCAGGACAAACATTCTGCATCTGTCAAGGGCGTCAGCCACTGCTAAAGCCTCGCCTTCGACGGGTGCGTAGTGGGACTCCGCAGGTGTGGTAAAACGGGAGCCGGCGAAGACAAGTTTCCAACCGACCTTGCAACAGGTGGGGGCAGATGCGGTGGGGCAGGAACAATGTTGTTGGAGTAGGAGGAAGCCAAGGCCGGTTTTGCTCCAGTCTGTGGCGAGGCACGTGGGTCTGCCGATCTCGAAGGAGCAGACCCCTTCCTCAACCAGGCGTGTGATGTGGTCCTTAGATGTGGCAAAGGTACAGTCGAGTGCCTCATCCCAGTGGAAGGGGGTTTTGGACTGCACAAGTTCCCGGAAGGGCGCCATTTCCGGTTTGATGCTGAAGGCCCAGGCGACCTGTTCAACGAGACCAAACCACGACCGGGCTCCTGTGATGTCTGTGGGCGTGGGAAAGTCACGGATGGCCTTAATCATGGACGTGCATGGCTTAATTCCAGTGTCTGTGATGGTGAGTCCGGCGAAGTCAACTGAAGGGGCGGCGAAGGTAAACTTGTCAGGGTTGAAAGTGACACCGTTGGTTGCACAGAGGGCCAGGTAATCAAAAGTGTGCCAAAATGCCTCCTCGACTGAAGAGTCCCACAAAAGGGAGTCGTCGACACACTTCACCTTACGAGGGACAGCCTGTATGATTGCGTCGAAGCGTCGGGTATAGGCGTCGCCAGCTGCCAAGTAACCTTGAGGGGCCCTGATATACCTGTAACGGCCAAATTCCGTGATAAAAGTCGTAGCCTCCCTGCTGGATTCGTCGAGTAAAACAGCATGGTATCCATTCCAGGCGTCTAGGACCGTCTTACGAGTGCCTGCAGGGATGGATTGGGCCAAGTTGAATGGGCTCGGGGTGTGATGTGTCTCCCGAAGGCAGGCGTGGTTGAGTGCCTGCAGGTCAACTGTACGGCGGGGTTGTCCAGTTTTCTTGGCGACCACCACCATCCTAGAACACCAGGTAGTAGGGGTACCGATGGGGACAGGCTCAATAATGCCCAGTGCGACGTCCCTGTCGAGATCTGCTTTGACCTGGGCCTTCCAATGATGTGGTATAGGGGCAGGGGTGTGCACGGCACGTGGAGATGCGCCAGGCTTGATGTGGATGTGCATGGGAGGGCCAGACATCGTGGGGAGTGGGCCGCTGGTGGTGTTAAATGCAGAAGATGCAAACTGTGACAAGAACCAGTCACGAAGGTCAGACAGGTGCAGGTCGTTAGGTGGGAAGGGGAGGGAAGTGGGCCGGTGTGGTGGAGGGGTCCTGGTCAAGGTGGGTGGTTGTTGGGCTGTGTGGGCGGCCATGCAGGGGGTAGGTGTGGGGAAGTCGGGAGGGATGATATGTAGTGCCCTACAAGCTGACATGCTAATAAATAACGGTGACTGTGCCTGAATAATAAAAATATCATCATCAGTACTGTAGGGGGTGCCGGCAACCTCGGTGGCGGTAATGGTAGTCGGCATATAACCCAGGACCTGGAGAGTGTGACCCCCCACGGCCGTGATCCGTTGGTGAGTAGGCTGTAGGTGGTGGCGTTGGAGGCCCAGTGCCCGTAGTAATTGCAAACCAGCCACAGATACTTGGGCGCCCGTGTCAGGGTGGGCCGTGACGCTGGTGGGGTGAGAGTGGGGCGACATGGCAGTAGAAATGGTAATGGGCAAGGAGGGGAGCCGTGCGGGTGGTGGTTTGTTAACAGCCTGTTTGAGAGTACCAATGATAACAGCCGCGGATGAAGGTGAGGGCGTGGAGTGACAAACTGTGGAGTAATGGTTGAGTTTGTTGCACGACGGGCAGGTCTTGCCCCAAGCAGGGCATTTGGATGGGCGTTCGGCTCGAGAGTGTGTGGATAGGCCGCACCCACTGCACTGGAAAGAGGTGGATTTACAAACCTTGGCAAAGTGGTTAGGTTTATTACACGCCGTGCAGGTCTTGCCCCATGCAGGACACTTCGAAGATCGTTGGGCTTGTGAATGTGAAGATAGGCCACACCCGGAGCAACGTGTGGGAGATGAAGTGGGGCCGACGTGGGGAGGTGGTGGGGCGGGCGACGGGGGCTGAGTGGGTTGGGCGGGGGGCTGGATAGGGGCGGGGCGTGGGTAAGTACTCTTGAGACGCTGGTATGGTGATTTCACAGCATGTACCCCCGGTTGCATTGCCGTCTGATCGAGTGCCGCAGATTCGAACCCCACACAGTAGTTGATAACATCTTGTAAGGTAGGTAGGGTGCGGTCTTTAGTTAAAACATCTTGCTGAAGGGACGAATCACTAATCCCGATAGTCACTTGGTCCCGTATGTGTTCGTCAGAGACATCAGTGTGGCAACAGGGGCAGGTAAAGCCACAGTCCAAAGTGGCCTCCGTAATACGTGTGACGTAGTCCCGGATCTGTTCAGTAGGTTGTTGGAGAAGAGACCGGAAGTGGTGGCGAGCGGCTGCGCGGTTCCGTTGTCGGTGGACGAGTTGTGTGATGAGAGTTGCTAGGTCGATTTCTGGCAATGAGGAGAACGCCTGATTGTGAGCAAATATGGCGCTCTGAAGGGCAGGGTCGCACGTCTGGTAGAGCTCGATGGTAGCCTCGTGAGGTGGTAGAAGGACGAGCCGCTTGTAGACCTCCCAATCAGCCCAGAATTTGCGTAGGGCGTGCCCCGGCATATGTAAAGCGGCCTGGGGCCGCGTAGGGGCAGCCCGGCGGGGCGGGGCGGGGCGTGGCTGGGCTGGGTAGGAAGGGACTTGAGGCGGTGGTGGTATGATGACGTCATGCGCAGAAGGGGCTGCGCCGTGAGGGTTGGTGCCAGCCGTACGATAGCCAGGGGGGGCATAATGGTCGCCGTAATACCGACCGTCGCTACCGACACCAGTGTGGGCCTGGCCGTCAGTTGGGGAGGGTGTGGGATATTCGCTCTTGAGAGGGTGGGTAAGGGGATTAGTCATGTTCATATGTAATAAAGACATGTGGGGAATAACTGGCATATGGTGGGGCACTGAGACATGGGTAGCTGGCATATGGTGGGGCACTGAGACATGGGTAGCTGGCATATGGTGGGGCACTGAGACATGGGTAGCTGGCATATGGTGGGGCACTGAGACATGGGTAGCTGGCATATGGTGGGGCACTGAGACATGGGTAACTGGCATATGGTGGGGCACTGAGACATGGGGAGATGTATGAGGTGTGGGTGTCTGTGTAGAGGGATGAATAAGTGTATCACTGGTGGGGCGTGAGGCAAAGGATGGGTCAGCCTGGTGGGTAACATTACTGGCCTGGGGCTGATGTTGTAGAGGCTGGTGGGGCTGGAGATCCTGGCGGGGCGGTGGTGGAGCTGTCGCGGGGCGATGTTGTAGATCCTGGCGGGGCGGTGGTGGAGCTGTCGCGGGGCGATGTTGTAGTTGTAGATTCTGCTGATCCTGGTGATGCTGTAGAAAGGTGGCGATACTCGATTGGAGGGCGTCGATCCTTTCATTCAAGTAGATGATGGATGGGTATGGAGACAGGGCATCGGGCAATGAAGGCTCGACCGGTTGGGAGGTAGGTGTAGCCGGGTAGGGACCGCATGGCGGCAAGCCGGCTTCCACAGCGGCTGCAGCCTCAGCTAGGTAGTGCAGGTTCTCCATGTAGGTTCAGATACTGATATACACTGCGCCATATAATAAAGATGAATGGAGATATAACACCAGTACTCTTCAATCCTTTATTGGCTAGGGTTGAGTACAGGAGCGCCGAGACGCTAGTTGGTTATGTGAGAGTCTGGTGTGAACTGAAGGACTTGCTGCCTCCACAGGCCTGGGTGCCAGAGGCGCCCGCAAGTCTAAAGTGTCTGTGGTGCCATATGGTGTTGGACAATAGTGGTGTATACATTATTATTATAATAACAAGCCAAATAAACCTCTGAAGTCCTATTATGACTAACTAATTAACCACCTAGACCAACTTAGCCTTGGAACCCACTGTGGTCAATACATAGACTGTGGTGGACCAATTACATAAGGTCATAACAAGCCAAATAAACCTCTGAAGTCCTATTATGACTAACTAATTAACCACCTAGACCAACTTAGCCTTGGAACCCACTGTGGTCAATACATAGACTGTGGTGGACCAATTACATAAGGTCATAACAAGCCAAATAAACCTCTGAAGTCCTATTATGACTAACTAATTAACCACCTAGACCAACTTAGCCTTGGAACCCACTGTGGTCAATACATAGACTGTGGTGGACCAATTATATAAGGTCATAACAAGCCAAATAAACCTCTGAAGTCCTATTATGACTAACTAATTAACCACCTAGACCAACTTAGCCTTGGAACCCACTGTGGTCAATACATAGACTGTGGTGGACCAATTACATAAGGTCATAACAAGCCAAATAAACCTCTGAAGTCCTATTATGACTAACTAATTAACCACCTAGACCAACTTAGCCTTGGAACCCACTGTGGTCAATACATAGACTGTGGTGGACCAATTACATAAGGTCATAACAAGCCAAATAAACCTCTGAAGTCCTATTATGACTAACTAATTAACCACCTAGACCAACTTAGCCTTGGAACCCACTGTGGTCAATACATAGACTGTAGTGGACCAATTACATAAGGTCATAACAAGCCAAATAAACCTCTGAAGTCCTATTATGACTAACTAATTAACCACCTAGACCAACTTAGCCTTGGAACCCACTGTGGTCAATACATAGACTATGGTGGACCAATTACATATGGTCATAACAAGCCAAATAAACCTCTGAAGTCCTATTATGACTAACTAATTAACCACCTAGATCAACTTAGCCTTGGAACCCACTGTGGTCAATACATAGACTGTGGTGGACCAATTACATAAGGTCATAACAAGCCAAATAAACCTCTGAAGTCCTATTATAACTAACTAATTAACCACCTAGACCAACTTAGCCTTGGAACCCACTGTGGTCAATACATAGACTGTGGTGGACCAATTACATAAGGTTATAACAAGCCAAATAAACCTCTGAAGTCCTATTATGACTAACTAATTAACCACCTAGACCAACTTAGCCTTGGAACCCACTGTGGTCAATACATAGACTGTGGTGGACCAATTACATAAGGTCATAACAAGCCAAATAAACCTCTGAAGTCCTATTATGACTAACTAATTAACCACCTCGACCAACTTAGCCTTGGAACCTACTGTGGTCAATACATAGACTGTGGTGGACCAATTACACAAGGTCATAACAAGCCAAATAAACCTCTGAAGTCCTATTATGACTAACTAATTAACCACCTAGACCAACTTAGCCTTGGAACCCACTGTGGTCAATACATAGACTGTGGTTGACCAATTACATAAGGTCATAACAAGCCAAATACACCTCTGAAGTCCTATTATGACTAACTAATTAACCACCTAGACCAACTTAGCCTTGGAACCCACTGTGGTCAATACATAGACTGTGGTTGACCAATTACATAAGGTCATAACAAGCCAAATAAACCTATGAAGTCCTATTATGACTAACTAATTAACCACATAGACCAACTTAGCCTTGGACGGCGGGTGCCCAACCCCGAAAAGGGTTGAAATAGGGGAGCTATCCCCCCGCCAAAGGCGGCTTTCTAGGGCCTTTCCTAGCTGATGCTGAGAGGATTGGGTTCTAGTCATGTGGTGATGGGCTGGTCTATCAGAGTGAGAACTGAGCAATCTCTGCCATACCCATAGCTTACTCTGACTGTTCATTTTACTTATATATTTTCTAGATCTCAAGTGACGGCATCTCTAACGTGGATTGACCTCCCAATCTACCAAGATTGGAAGCCAAAGCCACACATTTTTCCCTTGCCCCTCAACTTTCTCTTCATAATTGCTGAGGGACACAGAGCCCTGGGTGGGGCTTTGGTTTCCCGGGCATTTCCGCACCCTCCTCAGCTCCCCGCCATGGAGTGGCTTCGGTCACCCAGGCTTTATTGTGGTCGGCGGGGAGGGTTCTGTGGGGCCGCTCGGTTATGGCCTTGGCCTTGCTCAGGGCCTTGGGGCTGTTCGGCCAGGCAGCTTGGGGAACAACAACAACAACAACAACTTAGCCTTGGATCCCACTGTGGTCAATACATAGACTGTGGTGGACCAATTACATAAGGTCATAACAAGCCAAATAAACCTCTGAAGTCCTATTATGACTAACTAATTAACCACCTAGACCAACTTAGCCTTGGAACCCACTGTGGTCAATACATAGACTGTGGTGGACCAATTACATAAGGTCATATCAAGCCAAATAAACCTCTGAAGTTCTATTATGACTAACTAATTAACCACCTAGACCAACTTAGCCTTGGAACTCACTGTGGTCAATGCATAGACTGTGGTGGACCAATTACATAAGGTCATAACAAGCCAAATAAACCTCTGAAGTCCTATTATGACTAACTAATTAACCACCTAGACCAACTTAGCCTTGGAACCCACTGTGGTCAATACATAGACTGTGGTGGACCAATTACATAAGGTCATAACAAGCCCAATAAACCTCTGAAGTCCTATTATGACTAACTAATTAACCACCTAGAGCATTTTAGCCTTAGATCCCACTGTGGTCAATACATAGACTGTGGTGGACCAATTACATATGGTCATAACAAGCCAAATACGCCTCACAAGCCAAATAAACCTCACAAGCCAAATAAACCTCTGAAGTCCTATTATGACTAACTAATTAACCACCTAGACTAACTTAGCTTTGGAACCCACTGTGGTCAATACATAGACTGTGGTGGACCAATTACATAAGGTCATAACAAGCCAAATAAACCTCTGAAGTCCTATTATGACTAACTAATTAACCAGCTAGACCAACTTAGCCTTGGAACCCATTGTGGTCAATACATAGACTGTGGTGGACCAATTACATAAGGTCATAACAAGCCCAATAAACCTCTGAAGTCCTATTATGACTAACTAATTAACCACCTAGAGCAACTTAGCCTTAGATCCCACTGTGGTCAATACATAGACTGTGGTGGACCAATTACATAAGGTCATAACAAGCCAAATACACCTCACAAGCCAAATAAACCTCTGAAGTCCTATTATGACTAACTAATTAACCACCTACACCAACTTAGCTTTGGAACCCACTGTGGTCAATACATAGACTGTGGTGGACCAATTACATAAGGTCATAACAAGCCAAATAAACCTCTGAAGTCCTATTATGACTAACTAATTAACCACCTAGACCAACTTAGCCTTGGAACCCACTGTGGTCAATACATAGACTGTGGTGGACAAATTACATAAGGTCATAACAAGCCAAATAAACCTCTGAAGTCCTATTATGACTAACTAATTAACCACCTATTATTATTATTATTATTATATGAGATGCCGAAGTCTCCAACCAAGGTGCAGAAACACCATCAAGATCAATCTACACAAAACACCCGGAGGCACTGGAGAGAGACTACGGCAACTTAGGAAAAAATAAAAACATATACAGTATACTGTACTGTACATATACACATATTAAACACAGATAACATATTATTCAGTGGAGGATATCAAGCATAAATATAATACAATAAAATAGAATAAAATAAGTTTAAAAATTAGAATTAATGCTGCAAAAAAGCATTAACTCTAGACTTAAAAATGGAGATATTAGCTGAATTGACTAGCTCATTTGGCAACTTATTCCACAAGTCAACCATGGCCGGCACAAAACACCGTGAAAACTGTGTAGTAGAAAAATTAACACGGCTCATGGCAAGATCATTAAGGTTGCTTGTGAATCTAGTTGCACGAGCCCAGACATAGGGCCTAGGCAGAATCCCATGTAAGGGATGCTGAGGGTTGTTAAAAACTTTAAATAAAAGACTAAGGGCACCAACCTTACGTCGATGACACAGATCAAGAGACAAATGAGGTAGAATAAAACTGATGAAATTTAGCGACCTGTCAAGCAACTTGAGATGGCAGTCAGCTGCTGACAACCAGACAGGTGAGCAGTACTCGAAATGTGGCAAAATAAAAGCATAAAAAGACTTGATAACTGTGGCGTCACAAGCAAATGTTTTATAAACCTTGCGAAGCAGACCAATTTTTGGGGAAATGGAAGAGGAGAAAGAACGAATATGCCTTTCAAAAGTAAGTTTGGGATCAAGAGTAACTCCTAACAAATGCAGAGTATCCACATTCTCAATTTGCTCGCCAGAAACTTGTAGATAAGGATGGGGAGGATCCAAGGTACGAGATCTGCTGATGATAATGGAGTGTGTTTTACTAGCATTAAGTTTCATGCCCCAAAGTTCACACCATGATGTAATTTTGGCTAAATCCCTATTCAGAGCAGTAGCAATTACGTGTCGATCTATTGGTGATGCAATTGACGCATATAAAGTTGTATCATCAGCATAGGAGATTAGTTTATTTTCACGCTCGGAACACAGGTCAGCAGTAAAAATAATAAAAAGCAAAGGCCCAAGGACACTGCCTTCTGGAACACCAGAAACAACAGTAACAGAAGGGGAATGACACCCATCAATGACCACAGACTGAGATCTTTTCGTCAAAAAAATTGCCACCAATACCAATGAGCTGTAACTTAAACAGAAGTGCTTTATGGTTGACTAAATCAAAAGCAGAACTAAAGTCAATAGCCACGACACGCGAGACTCATGTCCCTGGTCCAATGAAGATTGCAAGTCATGGGTGAGTGTCAGAAGTGCATCACATGTACCCAGTCCCTTACGAAAACCAAACTGTGAGTTTGGTATCAAATTATGACTATTACAATTATTATGTTCCTTCCAACAACCAACCATACTCCTAAAATCGATTAATGAAATTTACAAACACATGTGGCAGTCCGTGGATTCGAACCCAGGATGCTCACACCGAAAATCAACACCTTATACATCGCACCACAAAGACAGTTAAAGGTTGGTGGACACTGCCTACGATTTATTATGCAACTTCGAATCCTGCATATCAATCTAAGCATGTACACACATCCCAATTGCAACTCACGTAGGCTATGCATATGTGAATGGAAAGAGCAATTAATGGGGCCTTAGCCACTTAGGGAAGTCCTCTCGATAAATTACTCCTGAACCAATATCAATTATTATGTTCCTTCCAACAACCAACCATACTCCTAAAATCGATTAATGAAATTTACAAACACATGTGGCAGTCCGTGGATTCGAACCCAGGATGCTCACACCGAAAATCAACACCTTATACATCACACCACGAAGACAGTTAAAGGTTGGTGGACACTGCCTACGATTTATTATGCAACTTCGAATCCTGCATATCAATCTAAGCATGTACACACATCCCAACTGCAACTCACGTAGGCTATGCATATGTGAATGGAAAGAGCAATTAATGGGGCCTTAACCACTTAGGGAAGTCCTCTCGATAAATTACTCCTGAACCAATATCAATTATTATGTTCCTTCCAACAACCAACCATACTCCTATAATCGATTAATGAAATTTACAAACACATGTGGCAGTCCGTGGATTCGAATCCAGGATGCTCACACCGAAAATCAACACCTTATACATCGCACCACGAAGACAGTTAAAGGTTGGTGGACACTGCCTACGATTTATTATGCAACTTCGAATCCTGCATATCAATCTAAGCATGTACACACATCCCAACTGCAACTCACGTAGGCTATGCATATGTGAATGGAAAGAGCAATTAATGGGGCCTTAACCACTTAACCACAATAAGAGGAAAGGCGTCTGGACAAAAGCCTCTCATAGTGCTTGGATAGGATAGGTGTAATGGAGATAGGGCGATAGTCATTAGGAGATGATGAGGCAGTATTTCCCTTTGGAATAGGAGTGATAATAGCCTTACGCCAGCAAACTACCTGATTTCAAAAGCAACCTAAACACCACAGCCAATTTAGGTGCCAAGACCACTGCAACCTTTTTAAAAAAGAGAGGGAAAAACCCATCCGGGTCTGTGCCATCATAGGTATCAAGATCAAGCAAGTACCTTTTCAGTTCAGCTGATTTGAATGCCATTGAATTGAGGTTGGGTCTAGGGAAACATGTCAATGGCAAAGGCAATTCCTGATTACTCTGCTTATTAATAAAAATATTAGATAGAATATTGGCCTTCGATAATGGATCAAAAGAGATGGAGCCATCAGAATCACAAAGAGGAGGCATGGAGGAATATATTCCAAATAAAGAGGATTTCAAAGCGGACCACCATTTATGAGGCTGTGTAGCTCCTGCCAGAACATCCTGAAGATGGGAGTTATAATCCCTCTCAGCACCATCATAAACTCTCTGCGCAGCTGCCCTTTTAAAAACATAATTTTCCCAATGCAAGGGGGTTTGATTACGCTTCCATAGACGATATGCAGCCTGTTTGTCATCAAATGCACGCTTGCAGTCATCATTAAACCATGCTTTATCCCTGATACGAGACTTAATTGTATTTGATGGAACTCTTTTGCGAAGGATACCAAGAAGGGAATTGTTGAGAGCTGAAACCGGGTCATGAGATCTTAGTATGTGATTCCACTCAATATTACAAACATCATTACAAACGTTGTCCCAGTTAAACCGGGATTTAAGGTAGACTTTACGTGAGAGAGTAATATCAGGAACAGAAAATCAAGATTAATTTTACACATGATGGCATTGTGGTCGGAAGTGCCAACAGGTACAAGAACCGAGGTTTCTACAACGCCAGGAATATCTGTTAGTACTAGATCAAGACAATTTCCAGACATATGAGTAGGTCCTTGGATTAGCTGTTCACAACCAGATAAGTTTGCAAATTCCAATGCAGCATGACCATTTCTATTAGTTGGAGAGACCGAGTTCAACCACTCTTGATGATGCGCATTGACATCACCACCAAAAATAAAAGATGATTTGACATCTACAGACTGTATTGAAACCATGGCTGTTAAAAGGCAGTCATACATATCATTGTTAACATCAGGATTTCTGTACAGGCTAAAAATGTAATGATTATGATACTTGCTGGAAACTTTAACTAACTGCATCTCATGGCATTTACAAATATGCTTAGTTAAGTGCTGAGCATTATACCCAGATCTAATATACAAGCTCATTCCACGAGCACGAGGAATAGAATCACGCCGAATAAGAACTGGTTTACCGAAGTTAGGTATAAGAAGTTCAGAATAATCTCTATAACCAGAGACAAGGGTTTCAGAACAAAAGACAATATCATAATCAACAGATGCCAATGTAAGATCCTTGATGTTCTTATAGAGACCACGAATATTGGAATAAAATACACGACAACTTGTAGCAAGTTGTCTGTGAGGACCGGGATTAACTTCTATAACACCGGACAAAAGTAGAAACAAAAACAGAAAAAGTTGAAAGCAATCCATATACAAATACATAAAGATGGATATAAACAGGTCGACCCAGACGGAGCCATCACATCTGGGTAAGGTATAAAATAAGCCCCAAAGACACCATATCCAGGGGGGAGCAGTAGCGGTGGATTTTATTTGTTTAGAAAAGACTAGAAACAGAAAAAGAATGCCAAATCTCCTGAAAATCCACCAGACTCAAAACTCTTTCTCATTGGCCTGCTAACCACCGTGGGGAAAAAAACATGAGATTGCAGGAAAAGGAAGGAAAGTTGCTGTATAGCACCAAACAGCAGGGATGGATGTAAACGGACAATGGAAGACCTTGGTGCAGGCTATGGCAACATCCTAAACATCCATCATGGTAAAATCCCATAAGTTTGCTAGATGGCCGTTGACTAATATATACAGTAGTTCATCCGCCCTTTGACAGGTATTGCTTTTTGTCCTGCAGGGTGTCTAGCCACCCACCCTCCAAGTGAAGACCAGGAGGGGGAGCCGGTTTAGTCGCCGACAATCCGACCATGAAACAGGTAGTATCAGATTACATGTTACTGATAGCAGGAATACCTGACCTGACACCAGGACCAACTTAGCCTTGGAACCCACTGTGGTCAATACATAGACTGTGATGGACCAATTACATAAGGTCATAACAAGCCAAATAAACCTCTGAAGTCCTATTATGACTAACTAATTAACCACCTAGACCAACTTAGCCTTGGAACCCACTGTGGTCAATACATAGACTGTGGTGGACCAATTACATAAGGTCATAACAAGCCAAATAAACCTCTGAAGTCCTATTATGACTAACTAATTAACCACCTAGACCAACTTAGCCTTGGAACCCACTGTGGTCAATACATAGACTGTGGTGGACCAATTAATTTTTTTTTTTTTTTTTTTTTAAGAGACAATGAACGGAGGAAGGAAAAACACAGATAAAACAAAAAGGTCCATGTGCCTAAAGGCATCCTCCATTCATAAAATGTTTGTAACAACTGGATTTAAACATTTGTTGATTGTAAGTTTGTGGAAAGCAATTCGAGGGAAGTGAATTCCAAAGAGTAGTAGCTCTGGGGATAAATGAATTCTGATAAGCAGAAGTTCTGCATTGTGGAGGAGAAAGTGTAAATTCATGGGCGCTCTCAGCTGCCCTAGTTCTACGGGGAAAGATGTGGAGAGGCGGCACAATTGAAGCAAGTTCCTCGGAACAATTGCTGTGAAAATATCTGTAGAATAATGCAAGGGATGCAACGTTTCTTCGTATGGCTAATGTAGGAAGGTCCTGTGTGATTGCAGGGTTATTGATTAATCTAATAGCTTTATTTTGAATTTTGTCCAACTGCCTCAATGCAACCACTCCACTTCCACCCCACAGAGGTGAACAGTAATCCATCTGAGAGCGCACATGACTTTTATATATTACGGCCAACTGCTCGTCAGTGAAGAATTCTCGAACTCTGTACAGGAGTCCCAGTTTTTTAGAGGCATTCTTAGCAATGCTTCTAACATAATGTGTCCAGCTCAAGTTAGTAGTTAATGTTACACCGAGAATGTCAATACTAGGGGAAGTGGGAATATTTACATCATTAAAAAATATATGGGAGTCAGTGAGATTCTGTCGGTTAGAAAATTGAATGTACTTGGTTTTCTGTGCATTAAAGGAAACTAGATTCTCTTGTCCCCATTCATTAATTCTAGAAAGGTCCTGGTTCAGAGAAATTGCAGTGTAGACTGTGGTGGACCAATTACATAAGGTCATAACAAGCCAAATAAACCTATGAAGTACTATTATGACTAACTAATTAACCACCTAGACCAACTTAGCCTTGGAACCCACTGTGGTCAATACATAGACTGTGGTGGACCAAGTACATAAGGTCATAGCAAGCCAAATAAACCTCTGAAGTCCTATTATGACTAACTAATTAACCACCTAGACCAACTTAGCCTTGGAACCCACTGTGGTCAATACATAGACTGTGGTGGACCAATTACATAAGGTCATAACAAGCCCAATAAACCTCTGAAGTCTTATTATGACTAACTAATTAACCACCTAGACCAACTTAGCCTTGGAACCCACTGTGGTCAATACATAGACTGTGGTGGACCAATTAGATAAGGTCATAACAAGGCAAATAAACCTCTGAAGTCCTATTATGACTAACTAATTAACCACCTAGACCAACTTAGCCTTGGAACCCACTGTGGTCAATACATAGACTGTGGTGGACCAATTACATAAGGTCATAACAAGGCAAATAAACCTCTGAAGTCCTATTATGACTAACTAATTAACCACGTAGACCAACTTAGCCTTGGAACTCACTGTGGTCAATACATAGACTGTGGTGGACCAATTACATAAGGTCATAACAAGCCAAATAAACCTCTGAAGTCCTATTATGACTAACTAATTAATCACCTAGACCAACTTAGCCTTGGAACCCACTGTGGTCAATACATAGACTGTGGTGGACCAATTACATAAGGTCATAACAAGCCAAATAAACCTATGAAGTCCTATTATGACTAACTAATTAACCACCTAGACCAACTTAGCCTTGGAACCCACTGTGGTCAATACATAGACTGTGGTGGACCAATTACATAAGGTCATAACAAGCCAAATAAACCTCTGAAATCTTATTATGACTAACTAATTAACCACCTAGACCAACTTAGCCTTGGAACCCACTGTGGTCAGTACATAGACTGTGGTGGACTAATTACATAAGGTCATAACAAGCCAAATAAACCTCTGAAGTCCTATTATGACTAACTAATTAACCAGCTAGAGCAACTTAGCCTTGGAACCCACTGTGGTCAATACATAGACTGTGGTGGACCAATTACATAAGGTCATAACAAGGCAAATAAACCTCTGAAGTCCTATTATGACTAACTAATTAACCACCTAGACCAACTTAGCCTTGGAACCCACTGTGGTCGCCGGCTTTAGCACCGCCAACAGGTCCGCATCGCCACTGAGAAAACTCGATCCTAATTTGAGTATTTCATATCCCAATTCCCTTTATTCATTGCATGAACAGTAGTTAAGTGCTTGTTTAACCTCCACATAGTGCTGTAGTTGCCGTGCATGTTATTTTATTGCTTTTCTGACTGATAAACATTGTTGTTTACATTTGTTATCCTAGCTTGTAGCAGACGACGCACGCGCACCTCTAATCGACCTAGCTTTGTATTTTCTTATTAACTCTAGTAGGTATCGTATTCAGTATCCTACTGTAGCTATATATATATCTGTAATTTTAGTTGTTGCTTGCATGATCTTGTAGTAACCTTTGACTGATAACTTTGTTTATCTAAATATAATCCTGCTTGACTAGCCTACAGTGACACCAGCGCCATCTGTTGATACAGTATATTAACCCCTTGTGTGCAGTTACACTTTATTTTTATATAATCTTTATTTGGTGAATTGTATATTTAGTCACATATTCTATTATATATATATATATATATATATATATATATATATATATATATATATATATATATATATATATATATATATTTGTTTTGCTTTTTTAGGTAGGTTATCACCCCTGGTAGCCTACTTCTGCATATTTCATACTTTTTTGTTTTTGGTTATTTTTGTTTTCGGTTAGTCTAGGCTATCATCCCTGGTGGCCTATTTCTGCGTACGGTACTTCAATTTTTAAATTTTCAGTTAGGCTATCACCGCTGGTAGCCTATTTCTGCGTACCGGTATTTCATAATTTTTGTTTTCGGTTATTTTTGTTTTCGGTTAGTCTAGGCTATCATCCCTGGTGGCCTATTTCTGCGTACTTCAATTTTTAAATTTTCAGTTAGGCTATCACCGCTGGTGGCCTATTTCTGCGTACCGGTATTTCATAATTTTTGTTTTCGGTTATTTTTGTTTTCGGTTAGTCTAGGCTATCACCGCTGGTGGCCTATTTCTGCGTACCGGTATTTCATAATTTTTGTTTTCGGTTATTTTTGTTTTCGGTTAGTCTAGGCTATCATCCCTGGTGGCCTATTTCTGCGTACTTCAATTTTTAAATTTTCAGGTAGGCTATCACCGCTGGTGGCCTATTTCTGCTTAGCGGTATTTCATAATTTTTGTTTTCGGTTAGGATAGGCTATAACCCCTGGTGGCCTATTTCTGTTTAAATAAACATAAAATTGTTTTCGGTTCGGCTATCACTGCATATTCAAATTTAATTTAGTTTTGTTTTAATTTTCGGTTAGGCTATCACCGCTGATAACCTATTTGTGTGTATTTCAAATTTTTTGTTTTCGGTTAGGCCTATTTAAGTAAGTGAAGCGACTTGAAGGGAGTGAAGTGTTTTTAAAGTGAGTTTAGTGTTTTTAAAGTGAGTTAAGTGTTTTTAAGTGAGTGAAGTGATCTGAAGAAAGTGATCGTCACCATGCCTCGTGCCTGTACGAACTGCGCCGGTAGGTTTGGTGCTTCCATGTTTGCTCCTGTCGATCCACAAGTCTGCCGACTCTGCCAACAACGAGAGGATTTGACAGCAAAATTGGATGAAGCCCACAACAAGATCAACGCCCTCACCAGGAAGCTGGAATCACTCCAAGAGTTTGTAACACTCAACGTTGGAGTATCACTAACTCCAATTGTTTCAACTCCAGCATCCACCACCGCCCCAACGTCATCTGCCAACAATCCAACATCTGCAGTAGACACTGCAGCAGATGCTTCTGACGAACCTGAGCCGACATTAAACCAGGACAGCCTTAGTCTCTCCCCCACTCCTCGTGCAAGAAGCCTGCTAGCACGAACAGTACCAACCCCTCGCCCCCGTTCTAACCACTCCTCTCCCCGACTTGTACGTAGGGTCCCGCCACCACAGGTTTCCGGATTTACACCAGTGAGGAACGGTGCACGGCCAACGCAGAAAAGGTCTCATCTACCAGTCACAATGTCAAACAGATTTGAGATATTGGTAGAGATGGAAGACGAACCAGAGGAGACCAGGCTCGTTGGGGATTCCAGTTCTGCGACAGAGTCCCAAATCAACGAAAAAGATTTTGCATCCCAGGAGCTGGACTGGACGACATTGTGGAAGCCTTCGAAGATACCACAAAGGATGCAAATGAAAATACCCTTTTTGTCATCCATGCTGGTTCAAATGACGTCATGCGCACCAGATCCGAAGAGTTGATGGAGAAATATCGCAAGATGATCCAGCACTACAAAAACAAGTCAAGGAATATCATCATCTCAGGCATTCTCCCCAAGATCGACGCACCTGACAAGGCCTTCAGCACAAATAGCTGACTAAAATATTTGTGTCTGATGGAAGAAGTTGAATTCATCAACCTCTGGGACAACTTCTACAACCAGCCTACTCTGTTCCGCAAGGATGGCACTCATCTAAACCCTGTGGGTTCAGCACGCATGGGTCGTCTCCTACACGAAGCAGTCCGCAGCCATGGATAAAAAAATGCCATCCGAGAAGAAGCAGCAGTGACATAAATCATCCAACGCCAAGAAAAAAACAGAGGCAACCGAGGACCACCAGCGATAAGGACCGAAGACAGCGAGGACCGAGGACAGCCATGAACATAAATGTAGATCCGACAAGAACCAAAAATATTATTAAAGAGCGTTCCGTGAGTTCTAAAATAACAAATTTAAAGGTTTTCTATGCAAACGCTCGTAGCATACGCAATAAATTTTCAGATTTAGAGGAGCTAGTGTTTACAGAAAATTATGATGTGATTGGCATAACAGAATCTTGGCTCAATACAGAAGATAGAGACTTTTTAGCAGAGTATTCACTTCCCGGTTATGTAATGTTTGAGAAAAGCCGAATAAATCGAAATGGAGGTGGCGTTTTACTTTATATCAAAGAAAGTCTTAACCCTACCCTCTTGTCAAAACCTCAAATTGTGAACGTCGACGCATCTTTTGTGCTAATAAAGAATAATAAAGGTACAAAAATAATACTTGCATTAATATACAGACCTCCAGCTCAATCAGTGCAAACTGACCGAGAAATTTACGAACAAATTGCAGATGTAATTAACTCACAAGATACCGTAATTTTTGGCGACTTTAATTTACCTGTGACCAAGTGGGGCGATACTCTTACTTCACACTCCGGACATGACTTGTATACGAACTTGCAAGAGAGTTCGCTTTATCAATTTGTTCGAACGCCAACCCGTGGTAATAACGTTCTTGACATTGTACTTGCAACAAAAGAAGAATTAATAGAGAATTTGAATGTTGGTGATGAATTCAGTAACAGCGACCATCGTACGATAACTTTCACTTTAAAGTTTACTAGTAACGAACCAAATAGTAGCATCGAAAAAGTCCCTAATTTCAAGAAAGCAAACTTCCAGAAACTTAGAGCTATGTTTAAAGAAACTGACTGGAGCTTTTTAATTCACAATAACGACATAAATACATCTTGGAAGTTATTCGAAGCAACTTACCTAAAAGCAGTGCAAGACTGCATACCATCGAAAATACGGCATCCTGGCCATAATAATAAGCCCAAATGGTGGAATAAAGATATTTCAAACTGCCTGCTTGCTAAAAAATTTGCTAATGATAGATTAAAATCCTCACAAAATGACGAAGAACGGCTGAAATTTGTAGAGCTACGACGCAAAGCCAAAAAGTTAATTAAGCAAAGTAAAAAGACCTTAGAGTTACATATTGCGAATCAAAGTAAAACAAACCCGAAAGAATTCTACAGTTATATCAGAAAGAAAAGAGTAGTTACTTCAACTGTTGGACCGTTAGTCGATGAAAATGGAGAATACATCAAAGATGAAGTACAAATGAGTAATGCCCTCAATACCTTCTTTGCATCAGTTTTTACAACAGAAGACCTCAGTGATATCCCTACACCATCGCCGATTCAGATTGATAATTCAGATGTTCTAAGCAATATCACCGTTACAGAGAGAGAAGTCTTGAATTGTTTAGATAAACTCAAGGTAAATAAAACGCCTGGACCTGATACAATCTCACCTAGAGTTCTAAAGGAAGCTAAGGATGAGCTCTCCAAACCACTGACATTACTATTCAATAATTCCTTGCAGTCTGGAACTATGCCCGATCAGTGGAAGGTAGCCAACGTAACACCGATATTATAAAAAGGCAGCAAATCCCTACCCAGTAACTATCGTCCAATTAGCTTAACCTCAGTTGTATGTAAAATGCTAGAAACGGTCATACGAGACAGACTCGTAAATCACTTAGAGGAAAATAACATACTTAAAGATACTCAACACGGCTTTCGTAAAAAACGTTCCTGTTTAACAAACCTCTTAGACTTCTTCCACGATATCCTCAACCTCTACGATGAGAGTAAAGCTGTAGATATTATATACCTTGATTTTCAAAAGGCCTTTGACAAAGTTCCCCACAAACGTTTACTGCTAAAACTAAAAGCGCATGGAATACAAGACGGTGTGTTGAAATGGATAGAAAATTGGCTCAGCGACAGAAAGCAAAGAGTAGTCATAAACGGTAAGGCATCTAAATGGACCAATGTAAGTAGCGGGGTACCCCAGGGATCGGTACTAGGACCAATTCTCTTTCTAATTTACATCAACGACATAGATGAGGGTCTCACCTGTACAATCTCAAAATTTGCTGACGATACAAAAATTGCAAATAGCGTACTCTCAAAAGAACAAGTTGACGATATGCAACACAATCTAGATAAATTGTCATGTTGGGCCCAAATTTGGCAAATGAGTTTCAATGCGGATAAATGTAAAGTACTACATATCGGATACCTAAATGAGAAAGCAAACTATTCGATGAATGGCACTCAGCTTAAGAATGTAAACAGAGAAACCGATCTGCGAGTAACAATATCGAGTAACCTAAAACCGAGTCAACAATGTTCAGAAGTTGTTAAGAAGGCAAACAAAATAATTGGCTTTATAGGCAGGTCATTTGAGCATAAATCCAAAGAAGTTATCCTAACCCTTTACAATTCCTTAGTCCGCCCTCTTCTGGAATACTGCGTTCAATCCTGGTGCCCTTATTACCAAAAAGATATAAACAAGCTAGAACGAGTTCAACGTAGAGTTACCAAAATGATACCTAGCCTAAAGAACAAACCATACGAAGAGCGTCTTAGAGAATTAAATCTATTTCCTTTAACCCAGCGCAGATTAAGAGGTGACTTAATTCAAGTGTTCAAAATCATCAAAGGCATCGACAATATGAACTGTAGTAAGTACTTCACTATCGACCAATCTAATTACACGCGGGGAAACGGTTGCAAAATTATTGGTAAATCTTTTAACTCACACGAATCTAAGAATTTCTTCTTCAATCGAGTTGTCAACTTGTGGAATGGGCTTCCCCGAAACGTTATAGACTGCATCACCGTTGATTCATTTAAACTCCGCCTAGACAAATATCTCGCATCAAACCCGCGACTGACTGCGTTTGTAAATGAATAACTTTATTTTATCCCCCCCTCAGTTACTAACCCATCTGTCCCCTACTAACTTCCTAATCCTGCCACGGACATTAGTTCCAGGGCAGTAATTCCCTTTCCAATGTTCCCTTACCCACTCTAAACCACTGTTTGGACACTTGATCCTCAGTGTTTTGGAGGACAAGCAGCCTAGAAGGGTCACTAGATCTGTCGTTGCTTGATTTCCTTTGTACTCCTTTGTACATAGACTGTGGTGGACCAATTACATAAGGTCATAACAAGCCAAATAAACCTCTGAAGTCCTATTATGACTAACTAATTAACCACCTAGACCAACTTAGCCTTGGAACCCACTGTGGTTAATACATAGACTGTGGTGGACCAATTACATATGGTCATAACAAGCGAAATAAACCTCTGAAGTCCTATTATGACTAACTAATTAACCACCTAGAGCAACTTAGCCTTGGAACCCACTGTGGTCAATACATAGACTGTGGTGGACCAATTACATAAGGTCATAACAAGCCAAATAAAGGCCAAGAGTTGTGATGACCGGACTCCTTCCCCCGAGGGTGTTCCGTCCACTATAACGTTAATGGAGGATGGCCGTATAGTTAAATTATGTGTATACTTATTTATCTTGTTTGTCATTTGTTTAGTTTCCTCCTTAAATCTCCATCAAACTATAAATAAATACAACCTGAGATCCCCCTTCAAGATACATTTGTAAATTCTTTGGTAGAAACATTTTGTGCTTGTTTTTCGGTCTATATATTCATTAATTATCGTATTTTTGAGTGTCTCGCTAGACCTCCATTAAGCTTAACAAATTCACCCCCTAGGCCCCTTTTCAAGATAAATTTGTACATTTTTCGGTAGAAAAATGTCCCGGCCCAAGGCCGATTCCTTCTAAAAATACAGGCTCGCTATCACTCGCCAGATTTTTTTCTCTCACCTAAATGGCAGGAAAGGTCTTAATATACAAAGAAATAAAGCGAAAGGTCCAAAAATCGCCAAACTAATAAACATGCTAAACATGAGGGAGAAAGGGGTCTAGAAAAAGCCACTACCTGCCCCTTAAGTAATTGCTGTTCGCTAGGGTAACCATATTCAGTCTCTTTGTTCTCTCTTATTATCTCACTTCAGTATGATAGTATCCACACATTATTATTCTGTTTGAACTTGGACAAATGTATATAGCGAAACAGGAAAATCTAGGATAACAATTGTAAGTCATCATAATAATATAAATGCGCTAATGGTCTAAATATATCTATACATTGTAATTATGTATAAACTGTGTAATCTTTGCAGACCAAATACAATGTTTTCAGTTTAAGTTTCAAAATGTAGCACAGTGCAATACAAAAGGCAGACTGACAATCTGTATGTTGCGTGTAATTAAGAACCAATGTATTGTTTCATGTTGTACCCATATAGCCAATTTTCACGGGAAAATAACAACCACGGCGAGAAGATTGCCTAGGAGCGTTGGGAGTTGGTGAGGGATTATGGAGCAAAAAAACAATGATTGTTGGGATCGATTATACTTACATATATACACTGGCCACACAAACCTCACGATCCAAACGAGGTGGTCAGGACTTAATTCTTTTGATGAGGGATTATGAAGTAAAAGACCAGTTATCGTTGGGAGTTGGTGAGGGATTATGGAGTGATAGACCAGTTATCGTTGGGAGTTGGTGAGGGATTATGGAGTGATAGACCAGTTATCGTTGGGAGTTGGTGAGGGATTATGAAGTAAAAGACCAGTTATCGTTGGGAGTTGGTGAGGGATTATGAAGTAATAGACCAGTTATCGTTGGGAGTTGGTGAGGGATTATGAAGTAATAAACCAGTTATCGTTGGGAGTTTTTGAAGGATTATCAAGTAAATGACAAGTTATCGTTGGGAGTTGGCGAGGGATTATGACGTAAAATACCAGTTATCGTTGGGAGTTGGCGAGGGATTATGACGTAAAATACCAGTTGTCGTTGGGAGACGGTACTGAATGAGTTGATATATACACAAATATACATAAAGTTGATATATACACAAATATACATAAAGTTGATATGTACACAAATATACATAAAGTTGATATATACACAAATATACATAAAGTTGATATATACACAAATATACATAAAGTTGATATATACACAAATATACATAAAGTTGATATATACACAAATATACAAAAAGTTGATATATACACAAATATACATAAAGTTGATATATACACAAATATACATAAAGTTGATATATACACAAATATACATAAAGTTGATATATACACAAATATACAAAAAGTTGATATATACACAAATATACATAAAGTTGATATATACACAAATATACATAAAGTTGATATATACACAAATATACATAAAGTTGATATATACACAAATATACATAAAGTTGATATATACACAAATATACATAAAGTTGATATATACACAAATATACATAAAGTTGATATATACACAAATATACAAAAGGTTGATATATACACAAATATACATAAAGTTGATATATACACAAATATACAAAAAGTTGATATATACACAAATATACATAAAGCTTGTGACCAACAAGACCATCGGACTACCAAAAGTCGGTTGTAAATAAGGTTGGCTTCCCAGTTGGCTTGCATTTCCTCTCTCTCTCTCTCTCTCTCTCTCTTTCTCTCTCTCTCTCTCTCACCCATTATCTTACACAATGGTGGCAGTCAGTGAGGCGGCGGGAGTTTAGGAGAGCCTTGTCGGGAGGGAACATGATTAAGGGGAAAAGGTAAATTTTTAAGTTAATTTATTCATTTATTTATATTTTTAGTTTCCTCCCTAGACCTCCATCAAGCTTAGCAAAACATCCCCAAGATCCTCGTTCTAGATACATTTGTACATATTTGTGTAGATAAATGTCGCGGCCGAAGGCCGATTCCTCCTTAATTAGAGGCTTAATGTCGCTTGCCAGGAAGACAAAATAGACACTACATGGCATGAAATATCTTAGTTTTGACAGAACAATGGGGCACAAAAGTCTTAAAATCGCCAAAATAATGGGCCTAACGTCTTAAAATCTGAAAACTAATGGAGCTAAACAATTCCTATCTCTCAAGCCGGTATCACATGAGAGCTTTTATAGTCAACATTCGATGAACAAAACAATTCTGGCAACATTTCTGGAATATTTTGCACTGGTATCGGAAACTAGACTGATGGTAGAAGAGTATAGGTCACCGAAATATTCTAAATGTTGACCTCATAAGCTGCCAGACCAGTGTTGAGTATAAATGTTGAGTGAAAAAGCGCTCGTGTGATAGCGGCTTCACCCATTAGCTTACACAATGGTGGCTGTCAGTGAGGCGGCGGGAGCTTAGGAGAGCCTTGTCGGGAGGAAACATGATTAACCCTTTCTTTATTGGCGACGTCTTCTTAACTTTATTCTAGCTATATTTAGACGATTTTCTGCAGTTCAAGAAGAATCTGTGGTAGTAAAAAGGATTAACCCTTTGAGTGCCAGTGACGTGTGCTGTATTTTATGCTAGCTATATGTTAGACGATATTATGCAGCTTAGGAAGGATCTGTGGTAGTTAAATGGGTGGATTGAGATATGTTGAAACCTTATTATTGGTAGAGTTCCTTCCTAATTTAAATAAAATCGTCTAATAATTGCTAGAATCTTATAGAAAAGACGTCCCTGGTACTGTGTGGGTTAAGTGAGATATTTCAAAGCATGTTAATTGCTGCAGGCCCTTTTTTAAATATATATAATCGCCTGACAGTAACCAGATTAATGTTAAAAAGACGGCACCGGTACTGTATGCGTTGAAGCACACAATGCACAATATCGCGTTTTGCCTGCCTATGAATCACACACATACAACTCTATTGATGACCAAAAGAGGGACGGTATAGAGAAATGTTGCTGTGGTGGGGATCTGAATGGAAGGTTTGTCAATACAGGGAACCAGTGAATAGTGAGGGAGAGGAAGGAAGAAACGTGTGTAGATGTTTTGTGTGGGGCTTGTACGGAGGGGTGAAGGTTTCCCAGAATAGAATTCCAAACAACAACAAACCCATAGTTTACAAGTTCCGAGGCCTATTCAGTAAATAGTGTGTGTGTCCATCATACAATGCATGCGACTAAAGAGGAGGTATTGAAAATCAGTGTGCAATACGATCTAATAAAAAAACATATTTTGGATAATGAGTTAGACAGCTGGCTAAATTTGTACACTTTCCTGTCAAACCAGATTTCTCCATAAAATGCTGGCTCGCTATCGCACACCTGGAAAAATTGGATACCTGGATGGGGATAAATGTCTTAAAACAGTAGGCTGAATGGAGCCGAATGGATACAACCTAGAAAGAGAAAGAAAAAAAAACAGGTCACCTCCTTTAGGAAGCTTATCTTATTTTAATATTGAGGGTGATTTGTTATGCATTATGTAATGGGAGTTTTATACAATTTGAAAACAATATGAGCATCTAATTTCCCATAAAATTTATGAAGTCATCGATCACGTGTACAAACATGAATCTTGAAGCATTGAAATGTATACCTGATTGAGTATTATTGCCATCATTAATGTGCGGGTACAAGTCATTACTCCCGCATAGTTTTGATAGTTAAGATTTATGGGAGTGGTCAAGGGGTGTGATGAAGTGGGTGGGGTACAGTCTGCAAAATAAGTAATGTCAGCACCAATTATTCTTCACTTTAAGTGTGCTGGCTTAATAATCCAATAGGGTTGATAGTAACTGAAGTCCTATTTTAACTAACTAAGTATATTTTGATCAATTATTGGTATCAGCAATGTCTAAACCTGATTACTTAATTTTAAGTGAGATATACAGACATATTCCTACATTTGCCCACCCTATTCAACATCTGACAGACATTAATACTGTAGAGAGCGAGCCAAACGTAATGACAGCTGAGACATGACTTATTAGCGCTAACCTACATTGAACATATAGAGAAAGTGTACATATTTATAGTCGGTTTCATTCAGCAGGCGGTAAATTGGCATGTCCTTATCTGGTTTACTTCGCTATTATCGTTTTATGGCGAATTATGATGTTAATTATGAACATCTGACATAATTATAGCACCAAGAAGTTTTAGTTTCATATTTGTGTTCGTTTAAGTATCGATAAATCAGGTGCTAAGGGTTGCAATTAACCGTCAGTTGAAATACAACAGACTATATAGTATTCCGGACATACGTGAAGTAATGACATTTATGGTCAAAAGGTAAACTAAAATTATGTTATTGCGATATTACTACTTGCTTAGACAAGTGTTACTCAATTACTGTATATATACAGTATATGGAATTGTTTTGTTTTGTTTTAATAGCTCAACCATGATTGCATCAAAAGCACAGTACCACTTATCTATGCAGCGAACGTCGCTCTTTACATCAGCTAGTGTAATGGAAAAGTCAAGCTTGTATTGTTTTGTATTTGTTTACTTATTCATATATTTCATCATATTATATTTGTTGTTAATGTAGTTTAAAAATGGTATAGACTTGTTTCCTTGTATGTTCTGCACCTTAATACTATAATTATCTCAGTTTGTTTACTTATTTATTTGTTAACGCCTTACGAGCGGGCCCGTCAGTAACTTCTACTACCCGCCAAGCGGGTGGTTTTACCCTAAACGACCTTGTTTCCGTGCTCTTTTTCATGCATAAACAAGAGCCAGAGCATAATACAATTATATATCCCTGAAAGGGCGATAATTGAGCTTTCCAATGACACCAGAACCATCCTTCTACGACCACGCGTTCTCTTGCAACGATCGTGCAAGACGAAGGGAAAATCCCTAAAATACGGGAATTTGCTTACATTATTCCCTGTGTAGCGAGGCAGTGAGTATGGATGTGTGTGGAGGTGGGCCCAGTGCTGGCGCGAGAGCCGTGCCGACCGGTCAGAGCCGACCTACGCTCCTCCCACCACTCGTCTCTCTCTCAGAGCCAAATATTGCTCAAAATTGCACACCGCCTTAAGTCGGTCCCCGCCACATAGTCCTTTCTTCTCTAGACCGACTTAAGTCCACCCCCGCCAGACAAGGGTTAATGAAGTTTGAAAGTTATGTAGACTTATTTCCTTGTATTGTCTGTACCTTACTAATATAACTATCTCAGTGTGTTTACTTAATTATATATACCGTATATATACTGTATATAATTCACTTTTTTTTATGTACTTTGAAAATTATATACAGCTGTTTCCTATTATATTCTGCACCTCACTACTATACCTTTATCAGTTTGTTTACTCATATATATATATATATATATATATATATATATATATATATATATATATATTTGTTATATTATACCTAATTGTTGTAATAAGTTTTTAAATTATATTCTTGTTCCCTTTCATTTTTTGTGTATTTATTTATGTATTTTGTCATATTTCATGTTTTTGTTATTATTTGATATAGACTTGTTTCCTTGTACATACTGCACCTTAACTACTATATATACCTTTCTTAGTGTGGTTCTCCTCCCCTCACTGCCTCCTGACTCCATAATGACTCAGGCTGCGGGAAATAGTCGGATCAAGATTATGTTTGGATTGTGTTTCTCAGATGCTGCACCGAGCCCTTCCGATAGTGATGTTTTCTCTCTCATTATGTCTCTCTATCTCTCTCTCTCTCTCTCTCTTCCTGTCAAAGATGGCGTATTAGCAAAGTTGATAATAAAACATATGCAAGAGAGAAAGAGATTTCTTTGTAGATTGATTTTAGTGCACACTACCTTTTGCTGAAGAAAGGTATGTGCAGAACTTATAATATGACCTGCTTGCTAGAGAGGAATGTCATTCGTTTACCCATTAATTGTGAGTTAATCTAATTGATTAATTTCACTCCCAATACCAAACACCTTCCAATGACATGTTTGAAAGCATCTGATCTTCCCGGGATTCGTACCTGGGTTACCACATACAGATCTTAAACACTCTAGTCGTTACACCATCAATACAGTTAAAGGTTAAGTACATGACTATGAATTTATATCCATTTATCGAACACTGGTACCAATCTAATAAATAAAATATTATTAATAAATTGAAATATACAGCCCCACTCACTGTAACTTCTATCATGCTCACTAACCAGGGTGTCAAACTGGAGCAATATCTATTTAAATTTTTAATTAATATGTGTAGGAATATAAGGAAATTATCACGTCATCAAATTGGTTTGACAATTCTATTACGTCCAAAGGCATAATTTGAACTATAAACCATCCTTCCAGCAATGCATATGCAACAATAAAGACTAAACAGAATGGACTCGGTTTTCGTTTGTCACCCTTCTACTATCAAAGCAGGTGACTCTCTATGGAATACACCAACAAGACCAACGAAAGATGGACCGTGTTCACAAGGTGTTTGATCTTGGCATTCAACAAGAGTTATGCAGTTTAAACTTATCATGATGTGTATATAAACAAAGTTGATAACTTCAAGGGTGGGATTGATTTTTTTTTCTTCAATATATCTAGCCTTGCCAATTTCCGGGTGGAACAATTATTAAGTCAAATGGAAAAAACATTTGAGAAAGCCTGAATCAATACGATAGAATATGACATCATGGATATCTCAGAGATGAGGAACACTTTTATTTTGTGTTATGTATGAAGGAGACAAAAGGTTAAGCTGTCTGGAACAAGTGTTACCCCCCAAGGTTGAACAACTGATAGAGAGTCAAAAGCAAGGTACATTGGAGGTAATTTAGGTGGTAGCATTCAAGGAGACTACTGCAGGACTCTTCTTCTTCTTCTTCTTACCTCTGACCGGGTATAGGCTATCCTAGTGTTCACTAGCCTATACCCCTTTGAAAGGATATTAGCCTAACCTAACAACCTTACCTAACCTATCCTAGTATTATAGGTGGGGGCTGCTGCCCCCACACCCCCGCTTTGACTTAGATTTTTGGTGTATTTGTCTGTGAGTGGGTATTTTTGAATTTGTTGATAACAAAAATCCTCCATGCGGACTATATAGAGAAAAATATGGCGAATCTATTGGTGCCTATTTTCCCTAATAAATTGTTTCTCATAACGTCGCACTAGTGTCCTTGAATTTTATCATTTAGGTGTGCGGAAAAGAAGTGTGGTGTGCTTGTCAAGTGTAATGAATTGAATAGGAGGAGGAGGTGTTTGTGAGAGTTAGCTGTATTACTCTGTGTACAACAGTGCACACCAGCAACAGTGGGAGAAGCCAGGCAAATGAAACAGGAGTTCCATCAAATGGAATTGTAGCAACAAATAGTACTGAACAAATTAAGAACATGATGCATTAATGATACTTTGTAATTTACCTTTCTATGAGATGTTAATTTCATAGTCTTATGATCTTTATACTTTAATATTGGCCCATTGATTATGTTATACAAGAGTCTTAGCTGTTTGGTAGAGTAGAGAATATTATAGCGAAGGCTGGATGATCGTGATTATTAACGATTAACTCCTTCTGTACCAGCCACGTCTTTGTATTTTTGTTCTAGCTATATTTAGACGATTTTGTACAGTTTAAGAAGGATCTGTGGTAGCAAAAAGGGTCAAGTGAGATAGTTCAAAGCCTATTACTTGCTGGAGGCCCTTTTTAAACAGAATATAATCGTCTAATAGCAGCCATAATATAGATAAAATGATATAACTGGTACTGAATGGGTTAACTAGGTCAGGGAACTGGAGGACAAGACTCCTATGTGGTCATTTGTGAGATAGTGAGCTAGTGATCTTTGTTTACATCCGGGACAATAACTTGGTTATTCATTATTTATTTTTAGGCATAATTTTGCATTGATATACGTTGACCAGATGAATCATAACTAAATTATTTCTTAAACATTAAATTAACTTTACATATAAATATTTAAATTGATAAGGGCATCTGCTATACAGTACAGTATATTGCGTTTTTGTTAGTACAGTATCCTACTTCTAAACACATATCCGGCTACTTTAAAATATAACTAATCATACACAATATTGTATTATACATGGTATATGTATAAATTATGTATATATTGTGAAAGATTTACCTAACAAAAAACGTATAATATGAGGTTAACTAATGTAACAGAAAACATATATTATAGGGGAAACTAAACTATACTAATTAGATGCTTAAAATACTGTCGAGTTTCAACATGTGCCTATGTGACGTCCCCTTGGTACTGCCCTGTTGTTGTTGTTGTATACAATGATTGACAAACATTCTGGTTCCAAAGTAGTAATAGTTATCAAGCAACACACTGATGTTGTGTTCCTGTAAATTCTATAGATCCTGTAAACTTTGCAGGTGATACGGTTAGGTGAATGTTGAATCTTGGCTCATAGATTAAAATTAATTACTCTATCTACTGGCAATGTTTGGTATTTTGTTATGTTCTTCTTTAAGGCAGAGTTTGGGAGTAAAGAGATGGTACACTCGCGGACAAAATGGGCGTCCCTTTCTTGGTCCAAAATTGTAATAAAATCAATGGATACTAGGTCAGTAAAGCAGTGAATCATGTTCCTGTAGTTCAAATTGCACCATTCATTGCTTCACTGACTAAATAGCCATTGATTTAGATGACATTTAGGACTAGGCAATAAGTGCAACCTTTGTCTGTGATTTGATATCGGTTTAGCACCCGACTGTACTAAATTAACATCTATAACTCATAAACGACTAGAGTAATTGAGCAAATAGTCGTACCATTTGAGAAGAATCAGCCAGGGAATAGGTGTGGAAATGTACCCCCATTTGCTTTAGCCCCTTTTGAGTTGGTGGTGTAATGGTTAGAGTGTATACAATCTGTATGTGGTAACCCAGGTTCGAATCCCGGTAGGATCACATGCTTTCATTAGTTTCATTGAGAGGTGTTTGGTGTGTGGAGTGAAATAAACAAATTAGATGACAGAGGTTAGGGTTCACAATTTCTGGACTACCTATTTGGAACAGGGTCTATAGCATATGTTAAACCCTCAGCCCTCGACCTCGTTTAGCTCCCCTCCCGTTATTACTGCCTTAACACATTGTATATGAGGGTAGTGTGACCCTCTCCCTGCAAGACGGATCACCCTTTACTCTACACCGCACCAGATATAATAATTGGTTAAGGAGTGACAGTAATTGTTCGTGCTGACGCATTATACGTATATGTGTGTGATTAATTACCTACACTGTTATGTTGTAACTAGTTCAGCATATATATTGGTATAAATTATAATTTGTTATTTTACATACACTATATTTGAGTGATTAGTGCTTCTGAATGCCTGTGTGCTTGCTCATTGTGGGCGGACTGTTATGTGTGGTTTCCTATCACCTCTTATTCTCTTATTGTGTCCCTTGCTGATCCTCCCTATCCCTTGTGAGAGTAAGGTTTGGTTACTGACTGACTGACTATATCTTAGTTAGTTGAAATAGGACTTCAGAAGGTATCAACCTTTCTGGAATACTTAGCCAACACATTGTAAGTAAAACATAGCGTCAGGATTAGAGCCCCTTTTCGAGAACTCCAGGCCCTTGTTCTAATACATCAGACCAGACCAGATGGCTGGAGTACTTCTGAATTTGTGAGGGATCTTATTTCCGATAACTTAGGAAGCGAATGTGAATATTCAGTATGCGTTAGTGATTTTGAACTGTCATCTTTAGTTTCATTAATAATCCATCGATAAAATGTATTGGGCCCAGGTGATATGGTAGAATTATGTAAGAATATTGCCAATGATCTGAAATGTGTCTTGATAATTAATTCGGACAAACAAGGTAGAGGGAGCTTATACTGTATTAATTTATTTATTATATTTGCTTCAAAAGTATTACTTATCTGAATTATATTTTCAATATGTTCTTCATTTTCGCCACTTAATGAGTCGATGGTTTATTTAATTTGTATATGTTGTTAGGCTATAACCGTAGAATTCCATACTTATGTAAATTCGTCATTCTTTCTTGATTTGTATTACTTTGCTATATTATTTTACTAAATATTTCACAACGCCGATTCGTATAATGCCTGTATTTCTCGATTGACTTTTGTTTTTAATGACTGATTCATGAGCTAGTTTTCCGAAAAAGAAAAAAACAATGTTAACTTCTTCATTCCATCATATACATTAAATATTGGAACTCGCATTTATGTGCAATATTAAAAAAACGTTATCTAGTAAATGTGGAAAAATTCCAATTATTTTCAGTATGTGCTTTGTGGTTATTAAGTTTCCAATCACTTTTAATACAATTATATAATGCATTCTACCTTTTGAATGTCAGCTTTCCTAATTGTTTATACTTTTGCGATCTATGTTTAAAACAAGTGATAGTGTAAGCCCTTAACCCATTCAGTACCAGTAAAGTCCTTTTAACATTATTATATCTACTATTAGACGATTTTATAAATATACTTCGTACTATATCACTTAACCCTTTTTTCCACTACCACATATCCTTCATAAACTGCACAAAATCGTTCAAATGTTGGACAAATGAAAATACGTCGCCGGGACAGTAGGGGTTTAGTACGCTTACTAATTGTTCTCTAAATGTTCTAAGCATCAATTTGTCTGTCATTGTATCTCAACTGCTAAACTCTGGTTTATAGTCTATTGCACACAGCTCCTTTAACCCCTTCACCACCATGAAGCCTTTATACCTTTGATTTTGGCTAAAACTAGATGATGTTATGGAGTTTAAGAAGGATCTATGTTATTTCGAAGGTTTATTGAGATCGTGTTTACCCCTTTCAGTCCTAGAGGTAAATTATAAGATAAAGAAAATCGTCTAATGGTAAACAGAATATGACGAACATTCGTGCTGATGGGTTTAAATCATTGTCATCCGTTAGTCATACCCATTTATCTTGAGCTAAATTGACATTAAGTACGCCAGCATTGCATTAAGGGGGCCCACCTAATTGTTGTTCTCTGTCTCACTCTCTCTCTCTGGGTTGTATCCATTTGGCCCCATTCAGCCAACTGTTTTAAGACGTTTACCCACATCCAGGTGTTGATTGTTTCCTGGCGAGCGTTAGCGAGCCAGCATTTTGTGTTAAATGTTTTTGACAGCAGGCTAGATTTATACATTTTTCGATAGAAACATTTCTCCGGCAAAGCCGGATTTCTCTATACAATCCGATACAAGATACTGACACCTGGATGGGTATAAACGTCTTAAACCAGTAGGCTGAATGGGGCCGAATCGATACAAGCCAGATACAAAGATAATCAAAGAGATAAAATAAGCAGGTCACCTCCCCCTTAAGTTATTCCTGAACATTCATATAATACATCCGATATCTCCTTGGTAAGGTCATTGATATTGACCCCTGTTAACCCCTTCAGCACCATTACACCTTTCCACCTTTGATTTTGGCTAACATTAGACGATTTCATGCAGTTTAAAAAGGATCTATATTAATAATCAAGAGGGTTTGTTAAGATCGTATTTACCCCTAGAGATAGATAATCGGCTAAAGCAAACGTCTAATTGTAACCATAATATGATTACAGCTACACCATTATGCTGAAGGGGTTAAATGCATCTTCATCTGAGACAAGTATATCTATAAATGCATGATCACTAATACTGCTATACGTAACAGGTGAATGTGTGTTTTTATTTGTCTTGGCTGATACGAGCCCTACTCAGTGGCCTGGAACCGAAGAGCAACCCATATGAATGTTGTATAATCAACATGCTTTCAATAATTTAATTTGGGGTGTTATTGGTGTTAAGGGTGTACTGGTTACTTTTGCTTTATATATATATATATATATATATAATTATATATATATATATATATATGTATATATATATATATATATATATATATATATATATATATATATATATATATATATACTGTATATATATATATATATATATATATATATATATATATATATATATATATACAGTGTATATTTATATATATATATTTTGTTTTTTCTTTTCTTTTTCTATGAGGGAGGCAAAAGGCAGAACTGCCTATAGCGAGTGCCTCCCCCATAGTTGAAAGAGTGACAGGGCCAAAATCAAGGGACGTTCGAGCCAAAATGCCTGGACACACGGAGTTTGAAGCAATTTAAGTTATAGGAAGAGGGAAAGACTGATTCTGGGAGAGAGTTCCAGAGCTCAGCTGTTGAGTAGAAGAAAGTTTGAGAGTAACATTTCACTCTTGGGTTGGAGAGTTGCACAGAGTAGGGGTGGGATTGAGTATATATATATATATATATTTATATATATTATTATTTAGAGTTTATTTCCTAGGCCTCCATGAATTATTGTTTTAGTTTATTTCCTAGATCTCCATCAAGCTTAACAAATATCCCCAAAATCCCCCTTCAAGATAAATGTGTACATCTTTTGGTAAAAAAAATTCACGGCCGAAGGCCGGTTCCTCCTACAATTACAGCCTCGCTATAGCTCGTCAGGAAAAAAAAACCGACTCATACATTGCACGAAAGGTCTCAATACTGACAACGAAATGGGACGAAATATCTAAAAATCGCCAAACTAATGAAACGAACATCTAAAAATAACAAAGCTAATGGGACTAAACATGAGGAAAAACGCAGCTACCTTCCCCGTAATAACGATGTTAAAAATAATAGAATAATCCAGTTGTCGTAGAAGGTAACCAGGCACAGTAGACTCTTTCGGATGTAGTGGGTCGCTATTATTGGATGAAACTCGCTAACAACCACCTCACGTACACTATAGAACGACCCTTGGCGGAACTCATTTTCAAGACACAAATCCTAATGTAACTTTAAATTCTGGCTAGAACTTTGTTCTGGAGTTTTCATTAACAAAGAGTTTATATATATATATATATATATATATTGTAATGCCCTCGAAAAAATCCCGCAACCCCAATACTGTACTACCCGAGTTGACGTCTGGGATAGTGTAAAATAGTCGTTGATGGCGAAGTCTAATAAACCCATCACGTGAATCGCCACGAGACTATCACCTGGTTCTTTCAAGGAGAACTAAGGTTACTATCCTATTGTACGTCCGTGGTAGTACAGTGGGCTAGCGCGCGGGTCTTTGACCTACGGGTGATATGGTCACTAACCAGGGTTCGAACCCCACACCAGGCATCTCAAAACCTGGGAAGTTTTCAGGAGGGTTAAAATCCCTCCAGGGATCGAGCCCCGTGCCAGGTATCTCAAAACCTGGGGATTTTTTCTAGGGCAACTCCCCAACAAGGTCAAACAGGAATGCCAATCTTTATTGATATTTCGAAGGCCTTTGATCGAGTACATCATTTTATCTTGGGCTCTAAACTATTAAAGCTAGGAATACCATGCGATATAATTTGTGTGTATAATAATATATATAATAAAGTGTGAAAAGGAACAACTTGAGATGGTTCGGCCATATGGAACGTATGGAAAGCGAGAGAATGACTAAGAGGGTGTACGAGAGCGAGGTGGAGGGACAGAGAGGGAGAGGTAGACCGAATATGAGGTGGAAGGATGGAGTGAGGAAGTACATGAACGAGGGCGGTGCTGGTTGGGGGGAGGGGCGTCGACTGACTGGGGACAGAGGTGCATGGGGGCGGTTCGTTCGTGGCCACCCCTTCGGGGATCACGGCGTCAGGCAATAGATAGATAGATAGATAATTTATACTTTAATACATTACTTACGTAACCAATTGGCAAAAGTTACATGGAAAAATTACAGTGGACCATATCACTATTTAGAAAAAGGTATTAGACAAGGGGGAATTTTATCGCCTCTCCTTTTTAATCTATGCATCAATGATATTATTAATTAAGTTGCTTCCATGGATATTGGCTGCACGTTAGGTGTGGATAGGTGCAATATTCTAGCTTACGCCGACGACATAGCCCTTATTGCTGGTTCAAAAGAACAAATTAATTTATTATATGCGAAATGTTGTAGTCTCGTTTATACTCATAAACTCCTTATAAATAAGGATAACACAAAATGCCTCATATTTAGTAAGACAAACAATACCCTTCCAGTAGCTGCAATAACTCTAGATAATGATAACTTAGAAACGGTCAAGTCTTACAAGTATTTAGGACACTTAATAAGTAACAATTTTAAAGATTTGGACGATGTCGAATATAGACTCAACACATTTTATGCTAGATTTAATAGTGTCAAGAGGGATTTTTTCGCAAGTTGACCTGAATACTTTAATCTTTTTGTTCAACTCTTTACTGTAAACCCGACTTTGGACTACCACTGTGGAATAATTCAAACACCAAGAAATCGAGAATTTTAAAACTTTTAATATATTATACAGCAAAGCAATGACAAATATGATAAATGTTTCTGTATATGCCAGTAACCATGAGTCAGCAGCTGCATGTGATTTACTGCTATTTAACCCACTGAGCCCCAGCGATGCAAACAGTGCGTCGGCAATGTATTTTTCTGCCAATACCAGCGTCACATACGTCGCGTCAGTGTTAATTACTCCGGTCCTATGGCACCTAGAGGGCTCAGATTTGTATGGAAACTGTGTAAGTATCCCACGCAACCATGCCGATGGTTGAAAACTCTCAAAGTCCAACCGCGTGCGTGTGAGCGCACAAAAACATGGTTTTTGGGGGTTATTGCCTTAAATTTTTTACTCGTGTAAAATCGACTTTCGGGGGCTCCGTAGGACCCCTTTTTGACTTTTTGATAGTTTTTTTGTGGTTTTTCCTTCATTCCTAACCCATTCGCTATTGTTTCTGGATTTTTTTTTTTCAATACCTGCTGGTCCCTGGTGGTACATTTATTTATAACTAGCTGGGGCTCAGTGGGTTAATAAGCATTCTTTTCATGACTTCTAGTCAAGCTCAGACATGTATAAGATATCATGGAGTTAAGGTATGGAACAGGTTACTGCAACATTAAAGAAATTTACAGGAAATATCTCGGTTTAAAAGACAATTAAAATTGTTTCTATTAACACAATATCAACAGTGGCTACTGAAATTGGTATATAACCAATTAAACTACCAATAATTACAACATTCCTATTGCCTACAGTAGATAGACAAATGTATAACCTTTAACAATATTTACGCTGACTGTGCGTGTATATTATATGTGTAGAGTCACGTAAAGGGTTGGATGAGTTTGAATACTATATTGTAATAAACATGCTTCTATGTTTGTTTGTAAAGGTGTATACTGTATACTTTATGTGTAGTTAGCATTTGTAAAAGAATGTTTTTATAGAAATAGATAATTATCAGATTCTAGTCTACAGTAAATGATTCACCATGTTCTCATATATAGAGCTAAATGAATGGTTAAGTGTGTACTCCATGCAAAATAAAGTCTATGTCTTAACTAATTAGGAATATACCGTTAGGAAAGTGTCTTTGTGTCGAATTAGGGATATAATTACATGTGTAGCCTTTGAACATCAAGTCAATTTTTTTTTTCTTTTTTCTATGTGATTGAGGGAGGCAAAAGGCATAACTGCCTATAGCGAGTGCCTCCCCCATAGTTGAAAGAGTGACAAGGCCAAAATCAAGGGACGTTCGAGCCAAAATGCCTGGACACACGGAGTTTGAAGCAATTTAAGTCAGAGGAAGAGGGAAAGACTGATTCTGGGAGAGAGTTCCAGAGCTCAGCTGTTGAGTAGAAGAAAGTTTGAGAGTAACGTTTCACTCTTGGGTTGGAGAGTTGCACAGAGTAGGGGTGGGATTGAGTTGCAAGACGGGTACCACGTGCCCTACGTAAAGGAGGTGGTATGCACTGGGATAGCTCTGAGGAACACTGATTATTATAGTAGCGATAGAATAGCAAGAGAGATGCAACATTGCGGCGGAGAGAGAGATTGCAGAGAGTTGGTGAGTGGACGGGAGTTAATGATACGAAAGGCCTTCCTTTCAACTTTGTCTAGGAGAGCGGTGTGAGAGGAACCTCCCCACACATGTGAACAATACTCAATACAAGGGCGCACTATGCCCCTGTACAGAGCAAGAAGCTGTGCAGGAGAAAAGAACCCCCTAAGGTGGTTGAGCACACCCAGCTTCTGGGAGGCTGCCTTAGCAAGACTGGTAATATGGTCCTTCCAAATGAGAGCAGAAGAAAAAGAGACACCAAGAATATTGAGAGAAGATGAAGGGTTGATTTTTGTATTGTTGAAGAATAAGGGATAGTCCGCTGGGAGATCCTGACGGGTAGATAGATGGAGAAATTGGGTTTTGGAAGCATTAAAGTTAACAAGGTTTTCTCTGCCCCAATTGGAAATAGTATTTAGATCAGAATTTAAGAGTACTATGGCTTCATAGTTGTACAGTATTATATATATTAAATTTTATAAATGGTATTAAATAGGTAATTGTGATAAAAACACGCAGCTATGAGGTCTGGGAAGTGAGTGCATACTCAATGTTAATCACCACTATTTTATTATATTTTGACCACATACAGTATATCCCTTTTCGAAGTTAAAATTCTTTACAACACGTAGTTCCCAGGACACATAACTGTGACTGAGTATATTAAATACAATTACATTTTGATATATCGAGTTATAACCAGGTGCCTTTAACACTCAATGAGCGGCCTAGGCGGTATATTTGACCGTGCCGCCCACCGTTTTTTTTTTTACCATAAATGGGGTTGTTTCTGTGCTCTTTTTCATGCATAAACAAGAGCCAGAGCGTAATACAAGTATTTATCCCTGGAAGGGCGTAAATTGAGCTTTCCAATGACACCCGAACCATCCTTCTACGATCACTGGTTGTCTTGCAACGATTGTGCAACCGAATAGCAAAATCGCTAAAATACGGTCATTTCGTTACATAATTACGTGTGTAGCGAGTGAGAGAGGGTGAAGTAGTGTGGAGTACATGTCAGTGGGCCCACTACGGTCGTGGCGAGCGGTCATGAGGTAACCTACACTCCTCCCACCGCTCGGCTCTCTCTCAGAGCCAATATTGCGCCAAAATTACACACAGACTTAAGTCGGGCCCCGCCACATTGTTCAGCTTTTTAGATACAGACTTAAGTCGGGCCCCGATAGACAAGGGTTAACCCACTGGACCCCAGCGACGCACGTGTTTCGTCAGCAATATATGTATCGCTAAACCCCAGCGCCACAAAACCTGCGCCCGCAATTTCGACCTTACTTACTCTTGTCCTAGGGTAGCTAGAGGCTTGAGGATGGTATGGGATAATACCTTATGATGTTGCCGAACAGTGGCGGTACTCGGTAACCCCCTAGTCCAGCCGCGCTGGTGGGTATGGGCGGATGGGGAAAGCCAGTATACCCACTTATCTCACCGCCACTTTCAAGCTTATTTATTCTTGTCCTATGGTAGCTAGAGGGTTCAAATTTATATGGGATATACCTTATGATGTTGCCCAACAGTGGCAATACTTGGCAATACCTAAGTCCAGTCGCGGTGGGGAGTGGGGAGAGAGAGCACGGGAGGAGGGAGGAAGTAGAGGACTGGGCCGCCAGACTGGCCAGTTGTCCTGTGTAGTTCATGAGTGTCGGACCTACCTCGTCGCCTCGCGATGTGTATCGCTCTCCTATTGCACCCCATAACATAGTTGACTTCCCACCAAGTGGGGAAGAGGAGGAGGAGGATGACCCAGACCCCGTGGCATTCCTCAAAATTCCACCAAGTCATCGTAGGTGTAAGAAGAGATGAGAGAGTGTTTCATGTTGCTACGTACACAACAAAGGAGGCGTATGTGGTACACTGGTCCTCCCCAACTCCCCCAGTACCCCCTGCCTTCACCACCACCTCCACTGTCTCCCCACTAAAAATACAATGTCAAAACCCATATTTCTAAGTCAAAAGTGCCTAAAACAATGCGTAAAACTCATATCCTAACTATAAAACATACAGTAAAGTACAAAATCAATAAACAGTGCGTGAGGGAGGCATTGAATGACAGGGAAAGTGTATGGGGGAATCGGCTGTCGGTCAGCTGGCCTTGTGTGTACGTGCGTGAGTCCAGGACCAAGATGGCCACCAGTCGCCATGGTAACCAGGATGCGCGGGGGGCTTGCCACTCGCCGGTACTTATAAAACTTGAATCTATGCACTTATCACACTGTAACTTCACTTACAATGACATTATGTGATACATGTTGCTAATATATGAACTATGAAGGCACACATGATGCTCGGGTGGTGTGAATAACCGTCACTCGAAAACTGGACGCATCGTACATTTGCCATGCTGCCTCGCTCAGCTGTGGTATGGCGGGCGAGAGGTTTGAAGACTGCCCGGCACCAGCTGATGGCTGAGGCTGCCCCCCCCCCCACCCCCACCCTCCCTTAGGACCCCCAAATGACCGAGGTGAGTGGTTTTCGTTTGTGTTATTCTTAATTTCTCACCTATTTAAGCTATTTACAAATACAAAAATAGCAAAATCTGCTGGTCCTACAGCGTGTTTTTATTATTAATTAGCCGGTGCTCAGTGGGTTGAGAGAGATATCTCTCAAAAGGCTCAGCCTTGTTTTTGTACTATTATTATTATTATTTTGTTTAGCAAATAATTTGTAAACAAAATTGTATTTTATACTAAAGGCTAATTAAAATATTTCAATATATCAATAATACTACTTAATCATCATATCACACTATTGCAGTGCAGATATGCAAACAGGATACGAGAACATCCAATTGCTTGATTAATAATATTATGCCATTTCTAAAAGAGGGTCTTTGTTATGGGTATTTATATAAATTAATGAAGGATACCTATACCATACAGTAGATGTAACATTCGAAGATATGGATATTATTACATCAAGAATAAAATGGATTCAAAATCATGAAGAACGTACAAATCCAGTGAACCCCATACGCATATAATATGTAATTTCTATAAATATTTAAATATTTTGCGTGTGTGTATAGTTATGTATCTATGATGATGTATTGTATATATACAAAGGAGTACAAAGGAGTACAAATACCTATGTTTGTATATTAACCCTTAGTCACATGAATGTGATCACATTTTTTATGACTCCTAATATCTGTACCTATGTAATATTTATTACGAAATAAATGTGATTGATGGATTGATTGACTACTACAACTACTACTGCTACTACTACTACTACTACTACTACTGCTACTACTACTACTACTACTACTACTACTACTACTACTACTACGAAACGAAATGACTGCAATTAACTATGATACTAGTGTTTTCTTACAAGTGTGTGTATCTGATATTTTTAGATTTGCCTGATGATGGAGTAAGTGTCTCCTAAACGTTGTTATAAATAATAGACAAGATCAACGTGTTCTTCTATCACGCCATGGTGTTACTCCTCATTATACATATACAGTATATATATATATATGTACTGTATAATTATATATATACTGTATATATATATATATATATATATATATATATATATATATATATATATACTGTATATATATATATAAAATATGGCAGTACATTAACATGTATTACTGTGCACCTTGGCGCCTTTATCAGTGGTTGGCCATAAATTAAGTCCCATAATTTACAGTATAGCCATTTTCCCTGTATAGGCTGCCACCAAGCCAGCCCTGCCAGGGTCTGGTGTTGGTGCCTGGTGGTTCAGTGTTGCCTCAGCTGTTGTGGAGGGAGGAACTACGCCGCCTCTCACGTTCCTCTCGAGCTCGAGTTCCTACCAGCTGATCAGGTTTACCGGACCACAAAATACTCTGAAAATCAACTTATCCTTCTCTGAAAATGGATATCCTACTGTACATGGTGTGACTTAATGATGTACACATATATAAAGAGTTGATAGTAAGATAAAACTGAGTGTAGCACAATGAAAAAACAATTCAAATATATGTTATACCTAAAGTATTATATTGTCCTAAATAAATGTGATAATATAAATGGAAACGCGTAACACAAGTCAAATATATTCTTTGAAAATATAGGGAATTGTGCTTAATTTACAATTGTGAAGTATAGGTTGACTGAGACTAGATAAAAGCACTTACACATAATTTGCATTAGAACTTAAGGGGACATGAGCCCGTTTTTTGGTCAATTAATTTATACATTCCTTTATTTCTTAGTTTCCTCGTTAGACCTCCATCAAACTTAAAAAAACACCCCTAGACCCCCCTTCAAGGTAAATTTGTAAATTTTTCGGTAGAAAAATTTCCCGGCCGAAGGCCGGTTCCTCTTAAAATTGCTGGCTCGCTTTCGCTTGCCAGGAAAAAAATCGACACTTAAATGGCACGAAAGGTCTTAAAATTGACAACGACATGGTTCAAAAGGTGTTAAAATCGCCAAACTAATGGGCCGAACGTCTTATAATCTTAAAACAAATAGGGCTTAGCACGAGGGAGAAAGGGGACCATAAAACCGGCCCATCTCCCCTTAATGTATTTTAATATACGAATCAGTACGGAAATTAGTGATTATAAAGTGCATTGATATACTGAACACGTTTTCTTGTTCTGAAACACCAACTACTTTAACGTACACTTACATGTGCAATTGATGGAAATATAATGATTTACTCTTACGATAAGACAATTGTCATCAAATATAATGATTTACTCTTACGATAAGACAATTGTCATCAAATATAATGATTTACTCTTACGATAAGACAATTGTCATCAAATAATAGGAACATGCCTATTGGTGACTGAATTAATCAGTAAGAAGAAAGGTTGTGGACAGATTAAATGATAACGTAATAAATATACGTAACATATTATATAACATATAGACAATGCAACAAACCTAATATATCATAGTAATTGAATTATGAAGTGCCTATGCCTAGTGAAAGTTATATATGTAAACATTGTGTTATAAAGTAAATATTGAGGCAACATGTTCAAAACATTAAACAATATATATGTTCTGTTAATGGTGGCAATGATAACACCTTACGCTGCCTTCAATAGTACCGGTAAGTTAATATAATATTCACCCCTTCTGTACCACCACATCCTTTATATATACTGTAATACTGTATATATGTTATTCATTTATTCTCTTAATTTAAATTTCAGTATTTTATCCCTGTTTTCTACCTTCCTTCATCCAGTTTCTTGTGTACTATACTGTATAGTTATTTAACCTACTTCCTTCATCCAGTTTCTTGTGTACTATACTGTATAGTTATTTAACCTACTTCCTTCATCCAGTTTCTTGTGTACTATACTGTATAGTTATTTAACCTACTTCCTTCATCCAGTTTCTTGTGTACTATACTGTATAGTTATTTAACCTACTTCCTTCATCCAGTTTCTTGTGTACTATACTGTATAGTTATTTAACCTACTTCCTTCATCCAGTTTCTTGTGTACTATACTGTATAGTTATTTAACCTACTTCCTTCATCCAGTTTCTTGTGTACTATACTGTATAGTTATTTAACCTACTTCCTTCATCCAGTTTCTTGTGTACTATACTGTATAGTTATTTAACCTACTTCCTTCATCCAGTTTCTTGTGTACTATACTGTATAGTTATTTAACCTACTTCCTTCATCCAGTTTCTTGTGTACTATACTGTATAGTTATTTAACCTACTTTTACAAATTTTATATTTGATTGCAAACTTTTAATTTAAGTTCTTTTTTCCTTTTTAGGCTTGAACATGACACATGTTGGTGTTGAAACGTCGCACATACTATAGAAAAATAAAGATGTTCCTTTACGCTTTGGTATTGCTCCTCCTTGTATACGATTCCCTGCCGGAGAGTCAATTGCTTCTATATATATATATATATATATATATATATATATATATATATATATATATATATATATATATATATATATATATATATACACCGGTATATATATATATATATATACCGGTATTTATACAGTATATATATATATATATGCAGTGTATATAATGCGAATATATTTGTCCACATTAAAGGTGTGTAGAAAAGGGGAGGTTCACTGCACAAAGCTTAAAACATGTTAGTGCTAAATTTAAATTGCATCTATAATATATTGCATACAAAAAATATGGGTTTAAAAAGTACGTCCGATTATCTTATTAGAAGGCTCTGACTGTTGCGTTTATATTACAAATATAATGTTTATGTTATAAAAATGCATTTCTCTACTTTCGTAGATCTTCAGTTATTAAACATTTACAAGAGTGGCTGGCTCCAGAGTCAGGTAGTTGGTCTGCACTCTTCTGCGGATTACCAGGCACTGGTTTTGACAGTAATATTTTGGCTTAAGGGGAGACTGGCCGTTTGTTTGGTATATTAATTAATTTATTCATATTTTTTTTTAGTTTCCTCCCTAGACATCCATCACACTTAGATAAACACTTTCTAGACCCCCCTTCAAGATAAATTTGTAAATTTTTCAGTAGAACAATGTCCCGGCCGAAGACCGGTTCCTCTTAAAATTGCAGGCTCGCTATCGCTCGCCAGGAAATAATCGACACCAAAATGGCACGAAAGGTCTTAAAATTGACAACGAAATGGGTCGAAAGTTGTTAAAATCGCCAAACTAATGGGCGTCTTATAATCTAAAAATTAGTGGGGCTAAACATTAGGGAGAAGGGGGTCCAGAAAAACGGTCTGCCTCTCCTTAAGGTTATGACTTGTAAAGAAAACTTTTTATTTATTCCAATACTGTTTTTCGTTCAGTCTATTTATAATTCCTAATTCAAATGAGGCTTGAATTAATATATTTATGAAATTACTTCCTTTACTCTTCCTCAGAGCAACGTCATCTTTCTTAACTGTGTAAAAGGGCATTATATTAATATTGGGATATTTGTCTTTCGCACATTTTGATATGTGAGTATATACATATAGCCCTTTATTATGTCTTATATGGTCCCTTGCAGGTTTATTCTAAGTCTAATATTTGAAGTATCGCCAATGTACATGGAATTACAGCCATTACAACGAATGACGTAGATACAATTGAGCGTGAAGCAATTCATATTATGATTAATTTCAAATGTGTAATAAGTATCTACACATTTGATTTGATTCCCTTCTATGATATGTGTGCATAATTTGCATCTTGGGTTACCACATTTGATCACTCCTTGGTTTTGTACCGTATTGAATCTTGCCTTGGTTAGCAAATTCTTAAGATTACTGGGTTGTTTCTTTGACTTTATTAATGACACCTCTTTAAAAATCGACACCTAAAGGGCACGAAAGGTCTTAATATTGACAAAGAAATGGGGCGACAGGTCTTAAAATCGAAAAGGTAATGGGGCAAACGTTTTAAAATGTCAAAACTAATGAGGTTAAGCAGTAGGAAGAAGGGGGACCAGAAAAACAGACCATCTCCCCTAAATATGGCAGCTTCATATACATTTATATTTGTCAAACACACAACCATTATATTTACGAACAACCTCATATACAGTATAACCAATAAAGCCGCCTAATGTCAGACACATTAACCCTTTCAAGCTCCAATACGCATTTCTGTTTTGTTTTCTGGTAATTATTAGACGATTTTATTCAGATTAGGAAGGATATATGGAAGTCAGAGGGTTTATGGAGATAATATTTACCCTTTATATACCCACAGACCCGTTCTAAGCTGCATAAAATCGTCAAATGATAGCCAAAATAAACTGCTAAACCGGGTCAGAGCTTCAAGGGGTTAAGAGGGGACGGTTCACTTTTTGGTTGATTTGTTTATGTTTTAATTATTTATCTAGTTTCCTCCTTAAACCTCCATCAAACTTAAAAATAATCCATAAGATCCCCTTTCTAGGTAAATTTGTATATTATTCGGTAGAAAAATGTCCCAGCCAAAGGCCAGGTCTTCCAAAATGACAGGCTCACAATCGTTATCCAGGAAACAAATGTGACACGAAAGGTCTTAATATTGACAAAGAAATGGGATGAAAGGTCTTAAAATCGGCATACTAATAGGGCAAACATCGAAAAATCTGAAAACTAATGGGGCTAAACATGAGGGAGAAAAGAGTCTAGTAAAATAACCCATCTCCCCTTAAAAGTGGCATCTCACTGCAAGGAGTAGCATAAGGAATACATATTAATGATTTGGAATACAATTATGTTTATAGAATAATGTATATATATAATATATATATACTGTATATACTGTATATATACTGTATATACTGTATATATACTGTATATACTGTATATACCGGTATATATATATATATATATATATATATATATATATATATATATATATATATATATATAGTATATATATTATATATATATATATATATATATATATATATATATATATATATATATATATATATATATATATATATATATATATATATATATAATATATAGTAGTTAAACCCATAGAAACAAATTGTTTGCTTGGAAACGGAAGACAAATGAAGCGACTTATATACTACATACAAAATACGTTTAAAAACAAAGGAGGTCAACTGATGTTTCGTTGCGTGACAGTGAAGGCTTTTCCTTAATAGACAAGAGAGACTCACTAATGCATAGCTGTGTGTCTGTAGGGTGCGAGGCAAGGACTGACAATGACTCAACTGTAATGGGATGGTCTGATTCCAGAGAATGTTGCCGAATCGCGCTGAATGAACGATTTGATAGCGAATTATTTGTACTAATAGACCTTCCCTTGTGTTCAAAGATTCGAACCCTGAGTTGGCGTTTAGTTTTTTCAATATGCACTGCGTTATAGCAATGACACTCGTACTTATATACTACAGAATACTGTAGTTCCTCAGAGATCGAATCCTTGAACTTAAAGAAGCTCTGGATAGTGCGATTGGCCTGAAAATAACTCGCAATAGTTTGGTGACTTTGTTTCTCAAAGCAATATATATATATATACCTGTATATACACACACACAAACACACACACCTAAATGGCACGAACCGTCTTCATATTAACACAGAAATGAGGAGAAAGGTTTCAAAGTCACCAAACTAACGGAACGACTACTATGTTAAACATGAGGCAGAAGGAGGTCCAGAAAAAGCGACTACCTCCCCTTAAATATAATATGTTGTTGGTGTAATATCCTCTTCAATCATGTTCTCCTTCATCTCCCCCAGGCACAATATCTCTCTCTCTCTCTCTCTAATACAAACACTCTAAAGCCTAGTTCACACATTCAGGAGTGAGTTTCCAAGAGTCTACACTCTCGGAAACTCGCGTAATGACTCTTGGAAGATTGCATGCACCCATGGGCACTCTGGGTCACTCCCTGATACTCCTGGGAACTCCGATCGAGCAGCACAAATTTAAAACATTACAGCCTAGTTCACACATTCAGGAGTGTGAGGCCGAGTTTCCAAGAGTCCAGAGTCCCGGAAATCGCGTAATGACTCTTGGAAGATCACATGCACCCATGGACACTCTGGGCCACTCCCTGATACTCCTGGGAACTCCGCTCGGGAAGCCCAAATTTCAAACATGTTTGAAAATTGGGCTGCCCGAGCGGAGTTCCCAGGAGTATCAGGGAGTGGCCCAGAGTGCCCATGGGTGTATTAGATCTTCCAAGAGTCATTACGCAATTTTCGGGACTGTGGCCTCTTGGAAACTCGGCCTCACACTCCTGAATGTGTGAACTAGGCTGTAATGTTTTAAATTTGGGCTGCTCGAGCGGAGTTCCCAGGAGTATCAGGGAGTGACCCAGAGTGCCCATGGGTGCATGCGATTTTCCAAGAGTCATTACGCGAGTTTCCGAGACTGTGGACTCTTGGAAACTCGGCCTCACACTCCTGAATGTGTGAACTAGGCTTAAAGGGGCCCTCACACGGTCAGGAGTGCGAGTTAGTGGGAGTCTAGCAGGAGTTGCTAGGGTCACTAGGAGTCATCGATTTTTACTGCGAGCGAGTGGGAGTCTAACAGGAGTCGCTAGGAGTCGCTAGAGTCACTAGGAGCCATCAATTTTCACCGCGAATAGGCCCGCGAGTCCGAATTTTCCCCTACTCCAAGTGACTCTAGCTCGCACTCCTGACTGCGTAGAGGGCCCCTTTACTCTCTCTATCTTACATTCTCTCTCTCTCTCTTATTTAGATTGAGAAGGGCATATGTAAATTAGAGAATCAGAATCAGACATTTTATTCCATTAACACAATGGTTCTTCTTTACATACACTATATAATTTATACAGCTACACTAAATTAAAAAACAAAACAAATAATATTAAAATGATTTACTAAGTATGGTACTCATGCTAATAATTATGTAGGATATTCAGGAGAAAACTTTTGAACTGCATCCTAAAGGTGTGTATTTTTTATGTTAGGCCCTAGGGGGAAGAATATTCCACAATTTTGGCCTAGCAACTTTGAGTGATTTTTCTTCAATATTTGTGTTGGCTTTAGGAACATCAGAGTGTTGCTGTTGTCTCGAATTGACATTGTAGATTTATCTTACTGTTAGCAGGGAGAATTGCTAGTTGGGGAATCCTACATTGAATATTGAATGAGTTGTGATAGTGTTTACCTCTAAATTCCAACAGATCCTTTCTAAGCTGTATAGCCTATTATCGTAAGCAGGCTCAACTCAACTACCGTACTATAAACTCCACGAGAAAGTATGCGATAATCTCCAGTCACATCCCCATTTCCAATTACAGCAGTCACCACTAAGAGGATTAGTGTGTTGCCACCCCCCCCCCCCCCGCGCCTTCGAACACTTCAGCTCCACCCACTCAGTCCTCTCTCTCTTCCTCCCTTCATACTCCCACCCACCCAGTCCTAGCTCTCTTCCTTCCTTCATATGCCCCTTTCCCACTGATGCGATTTCATACGATTTTCGTCACCAAGGACGTAGTCTTGTCAATTCGCAACAAATTTGTGCGACGTCACCGATTTTGACCGTTAAAAAACGTTGAAAAGTTTACACTCGGCGACGATGTCGCCGATGGGTAAGACGAATCGACGACATTATGCGACGTCATCGGCAAATTGAGCGATGGTTCGCCGATGACCTCGGCGAGAACTGTCACATTTGAATAAAATAATGCGAAGGATGAACGAATCCTCGGCGTATGTTCTGTGACATCTTCGGCGAATTAAGCGATGGTTCGGCGAATACCTCGGCGAGATTATCCGAAAACATTTTGCATATATTTCATGGCACAAACATACAGTAAGAACATAAGAAAACGGGAGTCTGCAGAAAGCCGATCGGCCCACACAAGGCAGATCCGTCACACCCAACCCCAATTACAAGGCCTAATTATAGACCCAACTCACTATTGCCTTGAGGACTGACCTCACCAAAACTCGACGCCTAAATGACACAAAAGTCTTAATATTGACAACGAAATGGGGTGAAATGTCTTAAAATCGCCAAACTAATGGGCCGAACGTCATAAAATGTGCCAATTTATTGGTGTCGGCGATGAAAATCGTGAGAAGTCGCATCAGTGGGAAAGGGGCAATACCCCACCAATGTCACCGACAGCATTCTCCCATTCATAACTAACCACCTCTTTAACCCCATACAATATATCCCATACCGACTCCTAATAGAAGCAGAAGTTTAACTAAATTCTTGCCTGCCTTCCAAAACATATGCATAACAAAACACGACAAAGCTCTCTGATACCACAGGTTAACTCACCACACATTTAGGGGAGGTGTGGTAGAGTGGTCTTGCCACTGGCCTGGTAATCCAATGATTTCGGGTTCGAATCCCAATATATCAATGGGAAAATGTTATTGGGATGGAATTTGTGCTGTACCTAGTATCAGTGTATTACCACAAAGCCCACCGAAATGCCAACAAATATCCTCATTGTTCCCTGATTAAATAGCACTGTATGAAAATTCCCATACTCAAAATATGCTACAGGGGCGCAATGCCTACTGAGTTAATTGCTCAATAGGTGGCGTTCTGAGAGTGAGGGTCCAAGTCTAGGTGATGAGACAGTGAAGCACGAAGGTGAAGCAGCTTCAGAGATGGGGCTGCTTCGAGCTGTGAATTGAACTCTAGTGCTTCACGTGTCTCACTCCCTAGACTAAAACAATACCTCACAGGCTTCACCATGTTGAGCGGTTGAATGTGCAGGCTCTTAGCCTATGCCCGAGAGGGAGTAGTTGGAATATAGAAGAAAAAAAACTCTGCACAGAAATAACAAAACATACATGGCTGTCATGACCAAATTAAAGTACCTCTAGTCATATCCATTCACATGCTGATGACTCTACCCTATGCAACACAATATTTTACATATTTGGTTACTCCTTTTAATCACATCTTATTTTCCCTCATCCTTCCACCAGCATCTATTATATATAATATTCACAATAAATTAATTACTCCTAGTATATACTATAATAATCTATAACTGTAAGAACAACCATAAATGACAGCTGCATTACCTCACTCGTAAATACCTTACATGCCAGTCTACACAGCACTCCTAAGGAGTGCTGCACTCTGCAACCCAAACCATAACATGTCAATCATAACATCCTGAGTAAACAACTTACACACACAGACAATACAATCACCTGTGAGACAGATTAGACAGCATTCTTAAGACAGTGGATTCAGGTCACAAGAATGCTTATTCCTGCACACTTAGACAACAGCTCCAGGGTTTTGCAAACACCAATGATGCAAACCCTGCTTTTACACCAAAAGTACTGTTCAGTCTATCACCAGGTGACGCGTCATGGTTACCTACAGTATATAATGAGGTACACTTCACTAGTTCAGGTAGAACACTATTAACACTCATAAAAGACACACACCTTAAACCTTCCTCTCGTTTCCCCTGTTACCAATAAATGTTAACCCTTGTACTCAGAAGAGCTACACACCCTAGGTTCACTCCCCTTAGTACTTTACACATAGAACTTAATACTTTCTTAATAGAAGTAACCCCTTAACACTTCACTCTAACTTCTTGGTAGAAGCTAACCCCATGTACTTTACACTAACTCCTTAGCCTTAAGTTACCCACTTAACCACACACTAATGTTCATAAGTTAAACTTCTTACTCCAAACCAGCCCCCTTCCTAGGTATATAATATACTCTACGCAAAGATATAATCTAATTATATTAAGTGTACTCTCATAAACCATTCATATAGTATTTTTAATCACTTAACACCAAGTATATATATATATATATATATATATATATATATATATATATATATATATATATATATTAGGACACTCCATTTATCTCATCTATCTCCTTAACCAACTCTGTATTTATAATTACATTAAGTTATTATACTCAAACCTATAATCTTAAACTATCATTTACTCTACTATTGTTCAATCCATTGCTCAACATTGACTCTTGTTATATTTATAACTTTTATAAATATATGTATTATCAACGAGTTATCCTATCTTCTAACTAGAATCTGTTGTTTAATATATATCTAATACCGGTACACCTATTAGTATTTACTTATTGTATCCCTTAAATATTATTATCATTGTATCATTGTGACCGCCCTCAACCCTCCAACTATCGTTCAATTGCTCTCATCTCTTGTATCTCTAAAGTTTTTTAGACTATTCTTTCTACCAAATTTCATAAACATTTCTCTTCTCATAATCTACTCTCAGATCGCCAGTATGGCTTCCTTAAAGGTCGCTCTACTGGTGATCTTCTTTCATATCTTACTAACTCTTGGTCATCCTCCTTTCGGGACTTCGGTGACACCTTTTCTATTGCACTAGACATATTGAAGATCTTCAATAGAGTCTGGCAAAAAAAAATTAATCTCTAAACTACCCTCCTTCGGTTTCTATCCCTCCATCTGTGCCTTTGTCTCTAATTTCCTTTCCTGCCGTTCCATAGCTGCGGTTGTGGACGGCCATCACTCACTTCCTCATCCTATCAACTCCGGTGTTCCTCAGGACTCTGTCCTTTTTCCAATTTTCTTTCTAATTTTCATAAATGATCTCAACTGTACCTCCAGTCCCATTCATTCATACGCAGACGACTCTACCTTACACTACTCAATTAGTTTTCCTGAACGCAAACCAGCCAGCAATCCCTCAAAGACAAACGTAATGAAGCCATGCAACACTTATCTTCTGATCTAACTACTATTTCCAATTGGGGCAGAGAAAACCTTGTTATCTTTAATGCTTCCAAAACCCAATTTTTTCATCTTACTACCCATTCAGAACTCCCAGAAGACTATCCCTTATATTTCAACAATACATAAATCAATCCTTCATCGTCTCTCAATATTCTCGGTGTCTGTTTTTCTTCTGCTCTCACTTGGAAGGACCATATTACCAGTCTTGCTAAGGGAGACTCCCAGAAGCTGGGTGTGCTCAACCGTCTCAAGGGGTTCTTTACCCCTACACAGCTTCTTGCTCTGTACAGAGGCACAGTGCATCCTTGTATTGAGTATTGTTCACATGTGTAGGGATGATCCTTTCACATCACACTCCTAGACAAAGTAGAAAGGAAAGCCTTTCATATCATTAACTCCCGCCCACTCACCAACTCTCTGCAATCTCTCTCTTTTCGCCGCAATGTTGCATCTCTCTCACTATTCTATCGCTACTATAATAATCAATGTTCCTCAGAGTTTTCCGAGTGTATACCACCTCCTCTACGTAGCGTACGTAGTACCCGTCTTGCAACACATTCCCACACCTACTCTGTGAAGCTCTCCAACCCAAGAGTGAAATGTTATTCTCAGACTTTCTTCTATTTAACTGCTGAGCTCTGGAACTCTCGCCCAGAATCAGTCTTTCCCTCTTCCTATGACTTAAATTGCTTCAAACTCCGTGTGTCCAGGCATTTTGGCTCGAATGTTCCTTTATTTTGGCCCTGTCACTCTTTCAACTCTGGGGAAGACACTCGATACAGGAAGTTCTGCCTTTTGTCTCCCTCACTCACATAAAAAAAAAAAAAAAAAAAAAAAAAAAAACACACCCATCCCAAGTTACACATACACTATTCAACATATTTTTCACATCAACCCACCATGCAATCACTCCGAAGATCACATGACAGGGCTATGGAGCGCCTGTCTTCTGGTCTGTCAATTGTTTCTGGTTGGAGCGGAGAAAGTCTTGTTGCTTTCGGTGCCTCCAAGACCCAATTTATCCATTTGCCTACCCATTGCAACCTTCCAGATGACTGTCAATTATTCTTCGGCAGTGCGTGGGTCAATCCTTCATCTTCTCTCAGTATTCTTGGTGTATCCTTTTCATCCGGCCTTTCGTGGAGGGATCGTGTTGCCATTCTTGTTGGGACAGCTTCCCATAGGTTGGGTGTGCTCAGCTGTCTCTGTGGGTTTTTCTACCATCACGCAACTTCTTGTTCTGTGTATGGGCTCGGTGTACCCGTGTGTCGAGTATTGTGCGCATGTGTGAGGTGGTTCCACTCGCGCCGCGCTTCTCAAAAGAGTGGAGTCGGGAGCTTTTCACCTAATTGGCTCACTTCCTCTTGCTGGTTCCCTGCAATCTCTTTCTGCATGCCACAGTGTTGCATCTCTTTCACTCTTCTATCACTGTTGCAATGGTCAGTGTTCTTCGGAGCTCTCTCTGTGCGTATCCCCTCCCTTGCGGCGAGTGCAGGGCACCCACCTTTCCTGTCCCTGTTCTGTCCGGCTCTCCAACCCAATAATCGGCAGATATTCTGTCTTCCTTTTGCTAAGAAATTGGGCTCTGGAGCTCTCTCCTTCAATCGGTCTCTCCTTACCTACCATTACCTACTGTAGTAAGTATCAATTTAACTGCCTTGTATGTGAGTAAAGCTTTGCATATTAATTTGCTAATAAACAATATTGTGTACTAACTAACTTGCCTACAGGAACGAACGCCGACACCATTTTGTAAACAAACTTTTTTTGGGGATTATACATATTAAATTCCAGACAATTTTGTAGCAAATTTAAGTGCATTCATTTATCTTTTCCCTCTAGATATATTCTTGACTTTTTCTCCTCAGACTGATTTTACTTTAAGCTAAGGGTGGTATTTGTACAAACTAACCTAGCCTAACCCAACCTGCCAAGCATTTAACCTAATCCAAACCTAGCCTAGCCTATACCCAGCCATTCTGCACTGTTCTAAGCTCGTTGTTTGTCTTTGAGGTACGCCAGGAGAACGCTTAATACTTCGGTATTAAGGTTTCTCAAGAGAGCTACCCTTCATTATAACGTAATATTTGACGCACAGACTTGAGATTTGCACTAGGCTATGCGGCATGCCATGCGCACCAGTATCTCGTATCATTGACTCTAGCTAGACTTTATCAGTCATAGTAGACATTAAGTATATTAACCCAATTACTCTTATTATGCATACCCATTTATGATTACACAAGCATCATTTCGCAGCCTAGTTTGATGTATTGAGACACAAACGACTTAGGCTCTTTTTGTTGATAGGAATACTGCATTGTTGTGGCGATCATTATTATTGTTGTAGTGTTTACGATATTCTTGGCTCCGACGGCATTATATATTCTGCCTTTTTGTGTGCATAGCCTGCACGAGCATTGTTCCGCTGCCTGCCTTTTTTAGTTCCATTTCCGATTCGAGCATCTTGATAGCATCTAACATTTAAAGAAGATTCCTTGTTGGTGTTGAAGGACTTTAGTGCACTTTCTTTCATGCAGGAGTGCCTGACATTTATTGATTAAAGTAACGTAAGCTGTAACTTCCCTTACCACCTTACTTTGCATACCATAACCAAGCACCTTCGGTTATAGGTAGTAATAGGCTGTTTTCACATAACATTAAGCCTAGAGTAGATGCACATTTATTGAGAGTTTGATAGCCTATTATTGCATATAGAACTCTGTAGAGTATTTGTGTTCTTTGTTCACTGGGAATATACATCAGAGGTTGGATCTAGCGCTTTCCGTTGTAGCATTTATGCCATTACTAGTCCAATGAATAAGAGCCCTGATATATTTAAACCTCAGTCGTAACAAATGGCGACCTTACCTAGGATTTGGTGAACCTACATTTATTAGCAGGGAACATTTGTTGTTTTGGGGAATATTTTGCGGGGATCAGCAAGAATATTTTTTTTTTGCAACATAGTATAGCCCTTGAGTATTTCCGAGAATTTTTGTATGTATATTGAGGTATAAGAGTTTGGGGTGCTTCTTTTCTGAATATTGACGTGGGAAATTTTTGTGAGCATCATGTCTTATACCGGATCAGAGGAGAATGGAGACACAGTACGTAATGTCGAAACTGAGGAACAGCAGTATGATGATATGGTTAATCAGGTGAACTGTGAGGATGATGCTAGGATATTTTTGCAATGGCCTGTTACTGCCGAGCGGTTGGAGGGTATGGATCGGTACGGTCTTCAATGCCTGGCCACAGCTATCGGTCATGCGGTTACTAGCAGCATGAGCAAGGATAACTTGATAACGTGTGTACTGGGCAGGGTGACTGGTGAGCGAGATGGGTTGAGTGCTCAGAGCCCTTCGGCCATGCTTCCCCTACACTCGACTCCCAGCCATCCCAGTAGTTTGCCGAACCCGGGTACGCTTCCGCAGTTGGGTGGTGACTGGCAGGGTGGGTTGCCCCTGGGGGGACCACCGGTAATTTCAAACATTGTAGCACCTTCACCTCCTCAAGGGTTAACTCCAGAATTATTGCTTCAGCTCGAATTAGCTAAGATTCAGCAGCAAATAGAATTAGCCAAGATAGAAGAGAGAAAAGTCACCAGCAACAAAGGGCAGGTGAGCTTCAGCAGCAAATAGAGCTAGCAAAAATCCAAGCTGAGTCGACTAAGTACTGTGCCGACAGGGACGTAGAGAAGTCGCGAGTAGAGACAACGGGACAGCGACTTGGGGCTGGTAACCGTGCTCATGATCAATCTCTCTCGCACTTATTGAAACTGGTTCCGGTGTTTGATGAGAGTGGGGTAACAGAATTTTTCGCACGCTTTGAGAAGAAGTGCCAGGAACACCAGTGGCCAGAGAATAAATGGGCAGCACTTGTATCCTCTAGATTAAGAGGCAAGGGTCTTAAAGCCTACGATGCGTTATCTTTGGAGTCATGTATTGTGTATGAGGATCTCAAGGAGGCTGTCCTGAGGGCTTACGAACTGCAACCAGAAATGTACCGTTTGAAGTTCCGGGGTGTAACTAAGGGAAGAGATAGCACCTTTTTGGAACACGCCCGGGACTTGTCCGATGCTATGGGGAACTGGCTCCGATCTGAGAAGGTAACAACATTTGATGGAGTTAAGCAGTTAATGATGTTGGAGCAGTTCTTTAAGAGCACGGGCAGTGATCTAACTTTGAACTTAAAGGAGAAAAACCCAAGAACTCTAGTCGAAGCAGCAGAAATGGCTGATCGACGGCTGTCGTTGATTCGGGGTTGCGGGTCCTCACAGAAGTACGATGTAAGTGCTAAGGACCGTTATCCTCCCCCTCCCCGTAACAATGACACATCTAAACAGAAGAGCCATGAAACTAAAACTGAATCCAAACCTTACACCACACCGTATGTGAAAAGTCAGGGGCCTTTTACATCACAGTATAAGCCGAAACCGAAATTTATGTGTTTTAGGTGCCACCAGGAGGGTCATAAGGCAAATGAGTGCCCTAGTCGACCTCCTCCGGCAGCCGTGTCTTTTGCTCACGGCATTGGAGTGTTCAAGGGGACATCAGAGTTTGTTAGAGGCATTTCTTCCGAGGTAAATACACTGCCAGTGCAGAAGGATCTGGAAGGCTTATTCCCTGTCCGTGATGCCTTTAGTGACCACAGGGGACTCGGTTGTGTGGAGTGGGGGGTAGAAGACATGAGGTGAGAATTTTGCGTGACACTGGGGCATCGCAAACACTGTTGAGAAATTTCACTGGTAAACCTGTCAATACGGCGCGGGTGGTTGTGGTTCAGGGAGTTAATGCGACAAGGTCATACCCGCTTGTAAGAATGAAGATGGAAGTTGATGGTGTGACTCGTGACCTGGATGTAGGAATTGTGGAGAAGTTGCCTGTTGGGGGCGTCGACCTCCTTCTCGGCAACGACTTTGCGGGGCCTACTTCTGAGGCTCCACCCTTGGTCGTTGCCGAGAAGCCAGCCGACGTGAGTAGGGAGGAGCAGGAGTGGGTTGAGAAGTGTCCGGTGCAGCCTATGGCGTGTGTTGTCACCGGAGATTCTGCATCCAGGGAGTCACATTCTGGTCAACAATCTTTAGATCAGCGGAGGAAGGGTACCGAGAAGGGGTTGGAAGTTGATGCGGTTGAGAGTTTAGTATCAACGGACCTTCTCGGGGACTCATTATTAGGACCACATTTCGAGTCTGGAGAAGAGCCAGTAACTGTTCCTGAAAAGGCAGAGGATGGGCTTAAAAAGACGAAAGAGTTGAAGGAGGACAGTGATGCACAGTCGGGAGATGTAGCAACAAGGTACTCTGACGCGTACCCTATGAGAAATGGGTCGGCGAAGACGGTGGTCCGAAGCTTGCTAGTGTATTTTTCCCGGTATGGTTACCCGCAGGGGATTCAGTCAGTCCAGGGACCCAACTTCACTTCTAGCCTCTTTGTTCAAGCAATGCCGCAGCATGGGATTGTTGGGGTTGTGTCATCTGCGTATCATCCGGAGAGCCAGGGTGTGTTAGAGCGATGGCACTCAGCCTTGAAATCTGTGCTTCGTTGTTGTTGCTTTGAGAGTGGGAAGGATTGGGATCTTGGCCTGCCATGTGTTTTGTTTGCTGTGCGGGAGGTACCTGGGGAGAGTTTGGGATTCAGCCCTAATGAGCTCGTCTTTGGACACCATGTCAGAGGGCCTCTCCATATGGTTGAAGAAGTATGAGAGGGCGCAGAAAAACCTTGTTCTATGCTCAAGTGTGTCCTCAACAGTCGAGAACGGATGTTGCGCAGTCTGGAGTTGGCTAGCCGTAATTTGACTAGCTCTCAGGCCCTCAGGAAGGACAGGTACGACCTCAAGGTTGAACTCAGGGAGTTTCACGTGGGTCAGGAGGTGTTGATTCTACTGCCCCTTGTAGGTCACCCCTTATCCGCGAAGTACGCTGGTCCTTATAGGGTGGTTGAGGAGCTATCAGACCTGGATTACTTGGTAGCCACTCCAGACAGACGGAAGCGCAATCAGTTATGTCATGTTAATCCCATGAAGGAGTATGGGAGGCACCCCCCTGAGCCTCTCACTGTGCCTGTGATGACGTTTAGCAGTCAAGGTGGAGAAGGAGAATGGGACAGTCAAGCTCAGGTGGGGGATAACTGGAAGGATAAGAAATTCAAATGGGCGCCTGAGTGTGAGAAGGCGTTTGGAGTAGTGAAACACCTGTTGTGCACTCACCCGATCCTCAGGGCCCCTGACTTTAGCCTACCTTTCCAACTAGCAACGGATGCTAGTGGTGTGGGGGCTGGTGCCGTCCTTGTGGAAAAGGACGATGATGGGCTGGAGCATCCTGTTAGTTTCTGCTCGGAGAAGTACAATTCGGCCCATGGGAGCTGCTCTGTTGTCGAGGAGGAGCTGCTGGCGGTTGTGCTTGCGCTGGGGCATTTCGAGGTCTATGTTCCAGCCTATGGTCCGGTCGTTGTAGTCCCACAGATCATCACCCTCTCAAGTTCTTGGACCAGTTTCACAATCGGAATATGAGGCTGACCAGGTGGTCACTAAGGTTACTGGTATATAACCTGGACATACGCCATATTGCCGGTTGTGACAACGTGGTTGCAGATGGTCGTTCAAGGGTATATGATCCTGGGTAGATTAACACACGGGTAGCCTCCTGCTTTAGTTTGAATAGTATTTTGCGCTTGGTGCTTGTTGGCTCGCGGTTATAGCCCAGCGTATTGGGTCGTAAAGCAGGAGTTGAGCGTTTGGTATAGAAGAAAAAAATTAGGCTTGCCCCTATAGTGCAGCCGAAATAAACAAATTAAAAACATAAAAATCAAATAAAAACTCTTTCTTTGATAGTTGAATTTTTTCAGTATGTTATAGCAGTAATTCTGAGTTGCACTCCTCTCAGAATACTGGGCTAGAGAAGCTCGCTCTTGAGGAGCATAACTACATATGATTTAACCTATTGTGTTGGGGAAGGTTATAATTTTGTAAAATGTTTTGTTGAGAACTGTGCCAGATATTTTACTGCCGCTGGGTGATGGGAAGTAGAGATATAGCATGGGTTCTAACAATCAGATTTTTGTGAGCCTTGGGCCTCTGAGAAAAATCTTGGGGGGGGTGTGACGTTAACCACTCCGTTAGAACCGCATGGCTTGTCCTACAGTGACTCGCTAGGATCGCCATGACAGTGGATGTGGCTACAGTTTGTGTATTGTTGTGTGCTTTATTTCATATGAAAGCTCGTGTCATGGGCAGTCCAGAAAGGCTCTTTGTTTTCACCCATGTCAAGGCTTTATATATTTAATTGTAAAGTATATGTTTTATCCTTAACTAGTAATGATAAGATCAGAGAGAGAGAGAGAGTAGAACAGAGTGAGAGGGGGCGCGTAGTGTTTTGCTATACTCGATGACGTCATAGCTGGCTGGCCTCGTGGGGTTTGGTTGAGGGAGTTCTTTACCATGCTTGGTGACGTAATGTTTTGCTAGCTACTTTGGTAGTGGTTAGAGGACTTGTTACCGCTTTTTTCCCACGCGGCTCGAGCTAGTGTGAGTATATATACAGCTCCCTCGCCACTTTCTCCCTCAGATCTGGTGTCTAGAACGCATCCCTCTTATCCTTTGATACCTGTCCCCCGGACTGCACCTGAGAATCTTTTCCTCTGCCTATCTCTCTCATTTTCCATACCTTTCACCACCTTTTATTCATATTATATCCCCTATGGTTAACTCTGCATAATCAGCTTCATGCTGGCCAGTTGTATTGTGCGTTAAGGTCTGATATAACCCATGTATGTTTAGTTGTTAAGATAAGTTGATCACGAAGCATTGGTTGGAATTCATATTGTTTAGTACCGCTTCCTATAATTATTAGTGTTCTGCTGGATTAGATAATTCTAGACTAGGAGTCTGATATTATAAGGTATTGTTTCCTATGAGTGCTGGCTTTAGTTAAAAGCTGCACGACATACCTGAGAACTGGAGTTGATTGAGTAAATTCTAGTCTGTGTGCCATTGAGAGTAGAGCATGCACGAATGAGGGCTTTTTGCCTATACCATTCTGCACTGTTCTAAGCTCGTTGTTTGTCTTTGAGGTACGCCAGGAGAACGCTTAATACTTCGGTATTAAGGTTTCTCAAGAGAGCTACCCTTCATTATAACGTAATATTTGACGCACAGACTTGAGATTTGCACTAGGCTATGCCGCATGCCATGCGCACCAGTATCTCGTATCATTGACTCTAGCTAGACTTTATCAGTCATAGTAGACATTAAGTATATTAACCCAATTACTCTTATTATGCATACCCATTTATGATTACACAAGCATTTCGCAGCCTAGTTTGATGTATTGAGACACAAACGACTTAGGCTCTTTTTGTTGATAGGAATACTGCATTGTTGTGGCGATCATTATCATTGTTGTAGTGTTTAGGATATTTTTGGCTCCGACGGCATTATTTATTCTGCCTTTTTGTGTGCATCGCCTGCACGAGCATTGTTCCGCTGCCTGCCTTTTTGGGTTCCATTTCCGATTCGAGCATCTTGATAGTATCTAACATTTAAAGAAGATTCCTTGTTGGTTTTGAAGGACTTTAGTGCACTTTCTTTCATGCAGGAGTGCCTGACATTTATTGATTAAAGTAACGTAAGCTGTAACTTCCCTTACCACCTTACTTTGCATACCATAACCAAGCACCTTCGGTTATAGGTAGTAATAGGCTGTTTTCACATAACATTAAGCCTAGAGTAGACGCACATTTATTGAGAGTTTGATAGCCTATTATTGCATATAGAACTCGGAGAGTATTTGTGTTCTTTGTTCACTGGGAATATACATCAGAGGTTGGATCTAGCGCTTTCCGTTGTAGCATTTATGCCATTACTAGTCCAATGAATAAGAGCCCTGATATATTTAAACCTCAGTCGTAACAGCGTCTTCTCAACGATGCGGTGAAGGATTTTTGGAGAAGAAATCGACTCAGCACAGGACAACCAGGAAGGAGGACCGAAGACAGCGAGGACGACAACCTGCGAAGGAATTAAATGCTAATCCGTCAAGAACCGCGAATTTGGATAAAGCTCCACCAACACGACCCAAATTCAAAACCGGCAGGGATAACGACCGAGGACCGAGGACAGCCATGAATGTAAATGTAGATCCGACCAGACCCAAAAATTTGATTAAAGAACGTTCTGTGAGTTCTAAAATCGCAACTTTAAAGGTTTTCTATGCAAACGCTCGTAGCATACGCAATCAATTTTCAGATTTAGAGGAACTAGTATTTACAGAAAATTATGATGTGATTGGTATAACAGAATCTTGGCTCAATACAGAAGATAGAGACTTTTTAGCAGAGTATTCACTTCCCGGTTATGTAATGTTTGAGAAAAGCCGAATAAATAAAAATGGAGGTGGCGTTTTATTTTATATCAAAGAAAGTCTTAACCCGACCCTCTTGACAAAACCTCAAATTGTGAACGTCGACACATCTTTTGTGCTAATAAAGAATAATAAAGGTACAAAAATAATGCTTGCATTAATACACAGACCTCCAGCTCAATCAGTGCAAACTGACCGAGAAATTTATGAACAAATTGCAGATGTAAGTAACTCACAAGATACCATATTTTTTGGCGACTTTAATTTACCTATGACCAAGTGGGGCGATACTCTTACTTCACACTCCGGACATGACTTGTATGCGAACTTGCAAGAGAGCTCACTCTATCAATTTGTTCGATCGCCGACCCGTGGTAATAATGTTCTTCACCTTGTACTTGCAACAAAAGAAGAATTAATAGAGAATTTGAATGTTGGTGATGAATTCAGTAATAGCGACCATCGTACAATAACTTTCACTTTAAAGTTTACTAGTAACGAACCAAATAGCAGCATCGAAAAAGTCTCTAATTTCAAGAAAGCAAACATTCATAAAGTTAGAGCTATGTTTAAAGAAACTGACTGGAGCTTTTTAATTAACAATAACGACATAAATACATCTTGGGAATTATTCGAAACCACTTACCTAAAAGCAGTGCAGGACTGCATACCATCGAAAATACGGCGTCCAGGCCTTAATAATAAGCCCAAATGGTGGAACAAAGATATTTCACACTGTCTGCTTGCTAAAAAGTTTGCTAATGATAGATTAAAATCCTTACAAAATGACATAGAACGGGTGAAATTTGTAGAGCTACGACGCTAAGCCAAACAATTAATTAAGCAAAGTAAAAAGACCCTGGAGTTACATGTTGCGAATCAAAGTAAAACAAACCCGAAAGAATTCTATAGTTATATCAGAAAGAAAAAAATAGTTACTTCAACTGTTGGACCGTTAGTCGATGAAAATGGAGAATACACCAAAGACGAAGTACAAATGAGTAATGCCCTCAATACCTTCTTTGCATCAGTTTTTACAACAGAAGACCTCAGTGATATCCCTACACCATCGCCGATTCAGATTGATAATTCAGATGTTCTAAGCAATATCACCGTTACAGAGAGAGAAGTATTGAATTGTTTAGATAAACTCAAGGTAAATAAAACTCTTGGATCTGATAAAATCTCACCTAGAGTCCTAAAGGAAGCTAAGGATGAGCTCTCCAAACCATTGACATTGCTATTTAATAAATCCTTGCAGTCTGGAAATATGCCTGATCAGTGGAAGCTAGCCAACATAACACCGATATTAAAAAAAGGCAGCAAATCCCTACCCAGTAACAATCGTCCAATTTGCTTTACCTCAGTTGTATGTAAAATGTTAGAAACACTCATAAGAGACAGACTTGTAAATCACTTAGAGGAAAATAACATACTTAAAGATACTCAACACGGCTTTTGTAAAAAAACATTCCTGTTTAACAAACCTCTTAGACTTCTTCCACGATATCCTCAACCTCTACGATGAGAGTAAAGCTGTAGATATTATATACCTTGATTTTCAAAAGGCCTTTGACAAAGTTCCCCACAAACATTTACTGCTAAAACTAAAAGCGCATGGAATACAAGATGGTGTGTTGAAATGGATAGAAAATTGGCTCAGCGACAGAAAGCAAAGAGTAGTCATAAACGGTAAGGCATCTAAATGGACCAATGTAAGTAGCGGGGTACCCCAGGGATCGGTACTAGGACCAATTCTCTTTCTAATTAACATCAACGACATAGATGAGGGTCTCACCTGTACAATCTCAAAATTTGCTGACGATACAAAAATTGCAAATAGCGTACTCTCAAAAGAACAAAGTGACGATATGCAACACAATCTAGATAAGTTGTCATGTTTGGCCCAAATTTGGCAAATGAGTTTCAATGTGGATAAATGTAAAGTACTACATATCGGATACCAAAATGAGAAAGCAAACTATTTGATGAATGGCACTCAGCTTAAGAATGTAAACAGAGAAACCGATCTGGGAGTAACAATATCGAGTAACCTAAAACCGAGTCAACAATGTTCAGAAGTTGTTAAGAAGGCAAACAAAATAATTTGCTTTATAGGCAGGTCATTTGAGCATAAATCCAAAGACGTTATCCTAACCCTTTACAATTCCTTAGTCTGCCCTCTTCTTGAATACTGCATTCAATCCTGGTGCCCTTATTACCAAAATGATATAGACAAACTAGAACGAGTTCAACGTAGAATTACCAAAATGATACCTAGCCTAAAGAACAAACCATACGAGGAGCGAGCGTCTTAGAGAATTTAATCTATTTCCTTTAACCCAGTGCAGATTAAGAGGCGACTTCATTCAAGTGTTCAAAATCATCAAAGGCATCGAAAATATGAACTGTAGTAAGTACTTCACTATTGACCAATCTAATTACACGCGGGGAAACGGTTGCAAAATTATTGGTAAATCTTATCACACGAAGCTAAGAATTTCTTCTTCAATCAAGTTGTCAACTTATGGAATGGGCTTCCCCGAGATGTCATAGACTGCAGCACCGTTGATTCATTTAAACTTCGCGTAGACAAATATCTCGCATCAAACCCGCGACTGACTGCGTTTGTAAATGAATAACTTTATTTTATCCTCCCTTCAGTTACTAACCCTTCTGTCCCCTACTAACTTCCTAATCCTGCCACGGACATTAGTTCCAGGGCAGTAGTTCCCTTTCCAATGTTCCCTTACCCCCTCTAAACCACTGTTTGGACACTTGATCCTCAGTGTTTTGGAGGACAAGCAGCCTAGAAGGGTCACTAGATCTGTTGTTGCTTGCCTTCCTATGTACTCCTTTGCACTCCTTCGTCCTGTGACTTGGACTGCTTTAGATTTTGTGTGTCCAGGCATTTTGACCCCAACATCCCTTGAATTTAGGTCTCTTTCACTCTTTTGGCTTTGGAGGAGACACTCGTTACAGGCAGCCTGCTTTTTGTATCCTTCACACACATAGAAAATAAAAATTATCATTCAATTGCAAAGTCTACGAAATATATCTCAGAATCATGTCACTGACCGAATAAATTAAAGTAATTGCAAAAGCATAAACTTTCCTAGACACAAACAAACAATGTTGATTTTCTGCACGATTATCAAATAAACTCTTCCAAACTATAGTATAAAGGGAATCAAGCAACAACAGGTCTAGTGACCCTTCTAGGCTGCTTGTCCTCCAGGATTGAACGCAGTATTCCAGAAGAGGGCGGACTAAGGAATTGTAAAGGGTTAGGATAACTTCTTTGGATTTATGCTCAAATGACCTGCCTATAAAGCCAATTATTTTGTTTGCCTTCTTAACAACTTCTGAACATTGTTGACTCGGTTTTAGGTTACTCGATATTGTTACTCCCAGATCGGTTTCTCTGTTTACATTCTTAAGCTGAGTGCCATTCATCGAATAGTTTGCTTTTTCATTTAGGTATCCGATATGTAGTACTTTACATTTATCCGCATTGAAACTCATTTGCCAAATTTGGGCCCAACATGACAATTTATCTAGATTGTGTTGCATATCGTCAACTTGTTCTTTTGAGAGTACGCTATTTGCAATTTTTGAATCGTCAGCAAATTTTGAGATTGTACAGGTGAGACCCTCATCTATGTCGTTGATGTAAATTAGAAAGAGAATTGGTCCTAGTACCGATCCCTGGGGTACCCCGCTACTTACATTGGTCCATTTAGATGCCTTACCGTTTATGACTACTCTTTGCTTTCTGTCGCTGAGCCAATTTTCTATCCATTTCAACACACCGTCTTGTATTCCATGCGCTTTTAGTTTTAGCAGTAAATGTTTGTGGGGAACTTTGTCAAAGGCCTTTTGAAAATCAAGGTATATATTATCTACAGCTTTACTCTCATCGTAGAGGTTGAGGATATCGTGGAAGAAGTCTAAGAGGTTTGTTAAACAGGAACGTTTTTTACGAAAGCCGTGTTGAGTATCTTTAAGTAAGTTATTTGCCTCTAAGTGATTTACGAGTCTGTCTCTTATGACCGTTTCTAGCATGTTACATACAATTGAGGTTAAGCTAATCGGACGATAGTTACTGGGTAGGGATTTGCTGCCTTTTTTGAATATCGGTGATAAGTTGGCTAGCTTCCACTGATCAGGCATAGTCCCAGACTGCAAGGATTCATTGAATAGCAATGTCAGTGGTTTGGAGAGCTCATCCTTAACTTTCTTTAGAACTCTAGGCGAGATTGTATCAGGTCCTGGCGTTTTATTTACCTTGAGTTTATCTAAACAATTCAATACTTCTCTCTCTGTAACGGTGATATTGCTTAGAACATCTGAATTATCAATCTGAATCGGCGATGGTGTAGGGATATCACTGAGGTCTTCGGTTGTTAAAACTGATGCAAAGAAGGTATTGAGGGCATTACTCATTTGTACTTCGTCTTTGGTGTATTCTCCATTTTCATCGACTAACGGTCCAACAGTTGAAGTAACTACTTTTTTCTTTCTGATATAACTATAGAATTCTTTCGGGTTTGTTTTACTTTGATTCGCAACATGTAACTCCAGGGTCTTTTTACTTTGCTTAATTAACTTTTTGGCTTAGCGTCGTAGCTCTACAAATTTCACCCGTTCTTCGTAATTTTGTGAGGATTATAATATATCATTAGCAAATTTTTTAGCAAGCGACAGTCTGAAATATCTTTATTCCACCATTTGGGCTTATCATTATGGCCTGGACGCCGTATTTTCGATGGTATGCAGTCTTGCACTGCCTTAAACAAGGGTTAAGTGGTTGTGAAACACTCCCAAGATGTATTTATGTCGTTATTGTTAGTCAGAAAGCTCCAGTCAGTTTCTTTAGGCTTTGATTTGTATGAAAATTTGCTTTCTTGAAATTAGGGACTTTCTCAATGCTGCTATTTGATTTGTTACTAGTAAACTTTAAAGTGAAAGTTATGTACGATGGTCGCTGTTACTGAATTCATCACCAATATTCAAATTCTCTATTAATTCTTCTTTTGTTGCGAGTACAAGGTCAAGCACATTATTACCACGGGTCGGAGATTGTACGAATTGAAAAAGTGAACTCTCTTGCAAGTTAGCATAGAGGTCGTGTCCAGAGTGTGAAGTAAGAATATCGCCCCATTTAGTCACGGGTAAGTTGAAATCGCCAAGAATTACGGTATCTTGTATGTTAGTTATTTCTGCAATTTGTTCATAAATTTCATTGTCAGTTTGCACTGATTGAGCTGGGGGTCTGTATAATAAAGCTAGTGTTATTTTAGTTCCTCGTTTATTATTTAATAGTACGTAAGATATGTCTATATTCGCAATTTGAGGTTTTGACATTAAGACGGTATTAAGAGTTTCCTTTATAAAAAACAGAACTCCTCCTCCATTTCTATTGATCCGACTTTTCTCAAACATTGTATAACCAGGAAGCGTATATTCGGCTAAAAAGTCTCTGTCTTCCGTATTTAACCAAGATTCTGTAATGCCGATTATATCATAATGTTTTGTAAACACGATTTCCTCTAGATCTGAAAATGTATTGCGTATGCTACAAGCATTTACATAAAACACCTTAAGAGTATTAGAGTTGGATGTTACTGATTGTGCATTGTCTGAATTTTCAGTTCGTATTTAACTTACACTACCCCCGGATACCCCCGGTTGACCCCGTTTTTTGAACGGATATCCTTGACTGCATCGTTCAGCAGACGACCAAGATGTGCAGCTCCTACTTCATTGAGATGTACACCATCTCCTGAAAACAAAGATTTATCATAGTAAAAATGATCCCACGTGTCGACAAAGCCGATGTCCTCCTCCCTGCAGAGTTTGGCTAGTCGGCGATTTGTACTGGTAGCTATGTTGTAGAATCTGTGTTCTACATCAATCCGGGGAACAATTCCTGAAATTAAGATTCTATTAGATTTTTCCTTGAAGGACCTGATCAGCCGCCGGTACTTGCAAAGTAGTTCCTCTGACCGCATCCGTTGGACATCGTTAGATCCAACGTGGATGACGTACATAGTGCTTGCGGGGGCGAGCCTGGAAACCTCTTCCACAGCCGCAACAATGTCGTCCACGCCACCACCTGGGACACAGAATCGCTTTCTGGTCCTGGGTGCCCTGGTGCAGAACTCGGTTAATAGGCCACGGACCATGGAGTCGCCCACAAGCCGAACTTCTTCCGTTTCCTCTTCCTCGTCAATAGCAAGCATTTTGAAGCGATTTTGGCATGTTGTCGGGATGACCTTCCTGGTACTGGTACTGGGATGCACATTGTTTCTCACTAACTGAAAGTTGTCCTGGGGGGGAATGAGAGTAGAGTCATTATTATTTTCTGCAACATCTAAGGTAGCTGCTGGTGTGGGTACTGGTACCGGTACAGTATGCACTGGAATGGCGGTTGACATCGTAGTGGTTTCTTGGGCCGAGGGCACTCCTACGTTGAGTGTGGCAAATTCTTGAAGGGATTCAAGCTTCGTAGTCAGGGCATCGATCTTGCGGTGAGCTGCATTCAATTCATCCGCAATCTTCTCTCGGAGCTGGCAAAATCTACAAATTTGGACATCAGTATCAACAAACATGGTAGGGCCAAATTTACCGGAACAACTCGTGCAGGTTCGTTGCGGCGCCATGACGATATAATCACAATATGCCTGAAAATCACACAAATTTATGTTAGCAAAATGGTACAATTAAAGCCTGAAAATCACAATAAAATTATGTTAGCAATGTGATAAAATTTATATGTCTGTAAATCACAAAAAATATGTTAGCAATAAAATACAATTTATGCCTGAAAATAAATCAAAAATTGATGTTAGCAGTATGACACAGTTAAAGCCTGAAAATCACAAATGGACTAGAACTTTGTTACCAAATTTACTGGAAAAAACAAAAAGTGGGAGAGGATTAATGTAGCCTAGTGAGAAAACTGGAAAACAGTATACAGTACAGTAACAACAAGTATTTGTTAGCAATATGGTACAATTAATGCCTGTAAATCACAAAAAGAATATTATGCCTGTAAATCACAAAAAATATGTTAGCAATAGAACACAATTTATGCCTGAAAATAAAAATAAAATTTATGTTAGCAGTATGACACAGTTAACGCCTGAAAATTGCAAATGGACTAGTAATTTGTTACAAAATTTACTGGAAAAAAAGTGGGAGAGGGTTAATTTAGCCTAGTGAGAAAACTGGAAATCAGTATACAGTACAGTAACAAAAAATATTGGTTAGCAATATGGTGCAATTAATGCCTGTAAATCACAAAAAGAGTATGTTAATCACAAAAAGAATATGTTAGCAATAGAACACTATTTTATGCCTGAAAATAAAAATAAAATTATGTTAGCAGTATGACACAGTTAGGCTAAAGCCTGTATATTAGTTTATACAGTGGTCGACACAATAATAATAATAATGGAGTTAGTAATATCCCTGGCAAGAGTGTGCATGAGAGGCCTATTAATATGGTGACAAGTATCTGAAATGCGATTAATAAATAGGCTATCAAAAAGTATTACAGTAACTAAATTATTCTAACCCAATATTAAAACTATCTTGACAAATGTTAGTGTGTGCGATTTATATAGATAACCAAGATAAAAAGTTCAACCAAGTACAGTATTGGCTAGACTTTGATATATAAAAATATGACGAAGACCGGGTAAGCAAACGAATTGGCGGGGACGTTTTTGTCTTTCTATGTGCATAAAGGAGACAAAAGGTAAGCTGTTTGTAACAAGTGACCCCCCCCCCCAAGTTGAAAGAGTGATGGAGAACCAAAATCAATGTATATTAAAGGACATTTTGGTGTGTTAGAACGAAGTGTGGTGTAATGAATTGAATAGGAGGAGGTATTGTTTACGAGAGTAAACTCTATTACTTTCTGTGTAGGTGAGGTGCACGAAGATATAAACTCTCTAATACTTCATAACTCTTGTGTGTTTAAATCTAGTAAGCCAGATATTGATATACCGGTATATGTCGACCAAATCATACAGCTGAAGAAGACTTGGCATTATATAACCCATTCAGTACCGGTACAGGTGACGTCATTTTTACTTTAATCTGGCGACTACTAATCGTTTTTCTCCGTTTAGGAAGGATCTCTAACAACAACCATAAGGCCTCAAACCAACTCAATCAACCCTCTTAACTACCGGTACCACAGATCCTTAATAAGCTGCATCAAATCAACCCTCTTAACTACCACAGATCCTTAATAAGCTGCATCAAATCAACCCTCTTAACTACCACAGATCCTTAATAAGCTGCATCAAATCAACCCTCTTTGCATCAAATCAACCCTCTTAACTACCACAGATCCTTAATAAGCTGCATCAAATCAACCCTCTTAACTACCACAGATCCTTAATAAGCTGCATCAAATCAACCCTCTTAACTACCACAGATCCTTAATAAGCTGCATCAAATCGTCTAAATAAAACTAGAATAAAATATATAAGACAGAAAGGGTTAAGTAAAACAGACTATAGTGACAAGGGAAACAATGGTATTAGGAACTTTAAAAGGGTTTTACGGTACTTGCTTTTTCTGGACCCCCTTCTCACTCATGTTTAGTAAATTAGTTGTGAGGTTTTAAGACGTTTGCTCCGAAAATTTGGCAATTTTGAGACCTTTCGCCTCATTTTGTAATCAATATTAAAACCTTTCGTGCCCTTTAGGTGTCGATTTTTTCCTGGCTAGTGATAGCGAGCCTCTATTTTTAGAAGGAACCGACCTTCGGCCGGGACATTTTTCTACCGAAATATTTACACATTTATCTTAAAAGGGATCCAGGGGGTGTTTTTCTAAGCTTGATGGAGGTCTAGCGAGGAAGCTCAAAAATATATTAATGAATAAATATATAGACCAAAACCTGAGCACTACCCCCTTAACCTTCCCCCATATGTGTTGCCATATAATAATACACGACCTGGAATTGCATCAGGACAAATGAACGGCTTGATTAACAGTAAAGTAGAAGTGTAGTTTTTATCATTACAACAAATGCATAACCAACTCAGCGGCTTGGTATTCTGAACTTGATCTTGAACTTCTGTGCCGGAAATATAATGTAACGAATGTCAACGGGAATATAATTATGTATTCACCTTTGACTCTCACCAGTGACATTGAAAATATATATCTGAAAAATATATATCTGAAAAAGGTACTATTCATGTAATGGACAATAATCAATTTAAATTTGATGAATTATATACAATATTTATATGTTATCTTCTCATATATATTGTGATAACCCGGGTTCGAATCCTGGTGGATCACATGTATGCTTTCATTAATTTCATTGGAGGTGTTTGCTGTTGTGGTGAAATTAATAAAAAATAGATTATCAGTAGGTTCAGGGATATTTCCGTCTTGGTGGTGTAATGGTTAAGGTGTCTTAAAATCTGTGTGTGATAACCCGGGTTCGAATCCTGGTGGATCACATATATGCTTTCATTAATTTCATTGGAGGTGTTTGGCGTTGTGGTGAAATTAATAAAAAATAGATTATACCGGTATATACCGGTAATTGAGAAGATAATATAGTGACCTTAACATATTATGACCTTTACTAGTGACCTCGACCTTTGCCTGGAGTATATTTGATCATGTCTGTCCCTGGCAGTGGCATTCCAACAATAGCAGTAAAGGGGAGATGGGTCGTTGTTCTAGTCCCCTTTCTCCCTCTCGTGTTAAGCCCCATTTGTTATGAGATTATAAGACGTTCGGCCCATTAGTTTGACGATTTTAACACCTTTCGCCCCATTTCGTTGTCAATGTTAAGATCTTTCGTGCCATTTAGGTTTCGATTTTGTCCTGGCGAGCGATAGTGAGCCTGAAAGTATAAGAGGAACCGGCTTTTGGCCGGGAAATTTTTCTACCGAAAAATGTACACATTTATCTAGAAGGGGGGTCTAGGGGTGTTTTCTAAGCTTGATGGAGTTCTAGCAAGAAAACTAAGAAATAAGAGAATATATAAATTAATAGACCAACAAAATGGCCCATCTCCCCTTGAGTTTAATGAGAATCTGTCAGATTAGGGCAAATTATTAGCATCATGGTTTTGAACTTTTACTTTTACTATTATAATACTTAAATACAACTCGGTTAATATGTTATAGCAGTACCGGTACTGTATATGTAACAAATACTAACACCGTAAGTTTGCTGGAGATTGAGTATTTGCAATGTTAAATACATTAGAGCACACTGTGACCTTTGAACTTGGTCTGTGATAGTAACCTCTATTTAGCATTACTTATCTTGCTATAATGAACTATAGCCTATATGCCCTATATGAACCGGTACCGGTACCTACTACGATTACCGGTACTATCAATTTCTGCAACATTCGTGGTCTCTCCTCTAACTTCCACTCTGTTGAACACCACTTCTCTTCTTAAATCTTATCTTAGTGGTAGAACCCAAAGAGTCAAAATTGATGATAATATATCTGATCCTATGCCAATTAACTGTGGGGTCCCGCAGGGAAGCATCCTTGGTCCCTTACTCTTTCTCTGTTATGTGAACGACATGGAACTGAGCGTCTCATGTAAATTATTACTGTATGCAGATGACAGCGTGCTTCTGGTTTCAGGAAAAGACCCAATAAGTATTGCCGCTTCACTTTCCAAAGAACTAGAATCATGTAGTGAATGGCTAGTGGACAATAGACTATCTCTTCACCTGGGCAAGACGGAAGCCATCTTATGTGGAACAAAACGCAAACTGAAAGACATTGTGGGCTTCTCGGTCAACTGTAATGATATTCCTATAACAACAGTGTCACAAGTTAAATATCTCGGACTAAAACTGGACGCGAGTTTGTCAGGTGAAACAATTTTGGAATCTATCCTGAGTAAGTGTAGAGCACGTATAAAATACCTGTATAGACAGGTGGGATGCTTGCCCGCGGCGACCAAAAAGACCCTCTGCCAAGTGCTTGTTCAATGTCATTTTGACTATTCTGTGTCATCCTGGTACTCTGCATCATCTAAATCAGCACAACACAAACTTCAGGTCACTCAAAATAAAATGGTTAGGTTCATGCTGAACCTAGGACCCAGATCACATGTTGGCCAGGAACAACTTCAGTCACTAGGTATGCTCAATGTCTCTGACAGGGCCAAACAAATCATTCTCACTAAGGCCTTCAAAATTTTCTATGACAGAGCTCCAGAGTATCTAAAGAATGATTTTGTTAAAGCAAATGAGAGGAGTGGACATAATACAAGAAACAGGATGTTTAATTTTAAGGTCCCGAGAATCCAAGGACAGGGTAAGCAAACATTCTTCTTCACTGCCATCAAAGACTGGAACGACCTACCCCAGTCAGTCCGTGAAAAGAGAACACTGTATTCCTTTAGACGTAGCCTGAAGGAACACCTGAACCGGACAGCTGCGAGAAGGGAGCACCAAGCTTATGTCTACTACTAAATACGACATAAGAGATAGACAAACCAAACTGAAATGATTACTGATTACGGATTACTGATATTTAGTATAGGATGTAAGGTATCTTAAAATAACCCCCTAGAAATACTTTCTCTAAAGTATCTATTTCTTTATCCTCCCCATTTCCCCAGCTAACCTAATCCCACAAGGACCCCAATGGAAATACGCCTAACGGCCTTATTGGGCTATCCTTAGTTGGAATTATGCAAGGCTGGTACATGTCATATTTGTAACATACTATGTGGTACCAACTCTGTAAATTGCTAACTGAATAAATATTATTATTATTATTATTATTATTATTATTATTATTATTATTCTGCCTACCCTGATCTTCTCTTTCTCACTGAAACACAGGTGTCTGGTACTTCTGAGAGCAAACCCTTCTCTGTATCCTCCTACTATATCTATCCTCAGTTTCAAGCTAAAGATGGATTTTTTTGTCTGTGAGGATGAGGGAAACAAAAGGAAAAACTGCTTGTAACGAGTACCTCCCCCAAAGATGAGAGAGTGACAGGGCCAAAATCAAGGATTTTTTGAGCCAAAATGTCTGGACACACGCAGTTCGAAGCAACTTAAGTCATAGGATGAGAGAAAATGGATCCAGGGAGAGAGCTGCAGAGTTCAGCTGTTGAATAGAAGAAAGATTGGGAGTATCGTTTCACTCTTGGCTTGAAGAGTTGCACAGAGTAGGGGTGGGATTGTGCAAGACGGGTAGTACGTACGGTATCCTACGTAGAGGAGGTGGTATACACTGAGAGAGCTCAGGGGAACACTGATTATTGTAATAGCGATAGAATAGTGAGAGAGATGCAACATTGTGGTGAAGAGAGAGAGAGTTTGCAGAGAATCGGTGAGTGGACGGGAGTTAATGAGACGAAAGGCTTTCTTTTCTACTTTATCTAGAAGTGCTGTGTGAGAGTATCCTTTCCACACATGGGAACAATACTCAATACAAGGACGCACTGTGCTCCTGTAAAGAGCAAGAAGCTGTGTGGGGTTAAAGAACCCCTTAAGGCAGTTGAGCACACCCAGCTTCAGGGAAGCCGTTTTAGCAAGAGTGGTAATATAGTCTTTGCAAGAGAGATCAGAAGAAAAAGAGATACCAAACCGAGAATACTGAGAGAAGATGAAGGGTTGATTTTTGTATTGTTGAAGTAAAAGGGATAGTCCTCTGGGAGTATTTGACGGGCAGATAAATAGAGGAATTGGGTTTTGGAAGCATTGAAAGCAACACGGCTTTCTCTGCTCCAATTGGAAATGGTAGTTAGATCAAAAGAAAAGTGTTCTATGGCTTCATCAAGTTTATTTTTTGAGGGATTCTTTGTTGAGGGGTTCTGGAATATTAGTTGAATAGTGTAAGGTAGCGTCGTCATCATATGAGTGGATAGGACTGAAGGTACAGTTGAGATCATTTATATATATTTGAAAGATAAATGGAGACAGGACAGAACCCTGAGGAACACCGAAATTGTTAAGATGAGGAAGTGAACGGTGGCCGTCTATGACCGCAGCTATGGAATGGCCAGAAAAGAAATTAGAGATAAAGGCACAGACGGAAGGATAGAAACCGAAGGAGGGTGGCTTAGAAATTAAGAGATTTGTGCCAGACTCTATCGAAGGCCTTCGATATGTCTAGTGCAATAGAAAAGGTCTCGCCAAAGTGTTGAAAGGAGGATGACCAAGAGTTAGTTGGATATTAACCCCTTATTGGCGGCGCTCGACTTAAGTCGTGCACCAATTTGCAGCAAGTTAGGAGCATTATTAAGGCTTTTAAAGGGTTAAAATCAAGTGCAAATGGCCGGGAGCGCATCGGGCCAGACAGCCGACTCCCAGGGCTTACCGTCGCCCATTAACTCATGTTCCCTGTGTTCTCGAGAGGCCGGCAGTGTAGCCAGTAGTGAGCATAGCTGGGAAAAATATACCGATATATGCTAAACTCCCATGTTCGTGGCACCACTGCAAGAGAACCACGAGTGCTACGTAGCTCGTTCTGGTCTCATTTTGAAGCTTTTAGCGCCTAGTTTTTTGCTAAAAAAAAATTCTTCATGCAGATGCTTGATTTAACATGCAGGAGGGCCTGAATATGCCCAAATGAGCCCAAAACACCCTGCTAGACAAGGGTTAAAGATAATCACCAGTAGAGCTAACCCCAAGGAAGCCATACTGGCAATCTAAGAGTAGATTATGAGAAGATAAATGCTTAAGAAATTTTGAAGAGCTAGAATTGGATAGTTCAGTGCATTTATTGTTGATGAAATAGTGTTGGTTGAGTCGAAGAACAGATTTGGCTTGATTCTGGGCAGAAACATAGGAAGAATGAGATTCTTGAGTTTGAAGGTGTCAGTAATGTTTGAATGCTTCCTCACTATTGCAAGCATGCATAAACCAATATTTGTTTGCATTAGTCTGAGAGAAAGAAAATTACATGTAGGCCTCCAAACCTGATAGGATTAACTCGGTAATGCGTTCAGCACTCTCCGAGGGTCCCCGGCCACGGAAGCAAAAATAATTCCATGGGATGTCAAAGAAGTAAGCTACTGCTGAAGAGCCACCCAGTCGCCATCGCCAAAGTGCCACAAGCACCGCCAGCTGGGAGGATCGGCAGGCCGTACTTTAAATATAGGGAAGGTGACAGAGATAAGTTTATGGTCGGAGGAGCCCAAAGGAGAGAAAAGATCGACAGTATAAGCAGAAAGGTTAGAAGTTAGAAACAAGTCTAGAATGTTGGGCCGATCTCTGAAGCGATCCGGGATATGGGTGGGTTGCTGAACCAACTGCTCTACGTCATTTAGGATAGAACAGATGTAGGCTTGTTCACCAGGTTGGTCAGTGGAATGAGAGAAGAGCCATTGACGATGGTGAACGTTGAAATCTCCAAAGATGGAGATTTCTGAGAAAGGAGAGACGGATAGGATGTGTTCCACGTTAGAGTTTAGATAGTCAAAGAGTTTGGGGAAGTCAGTGGAGTTGTGGGAAAGATAGACAGCACAGAAATATTTAGTATGAGAGTGACAGGATAGTTTGAGCCATAAAGTTGAGAATTCAGAGGAGTCGAAGTCGGGAACACGAGAGTAAGTGAGTTTGTTGTGTACATATACACAACATCCGCCTTTGGCTTTGAAACTAGGATAGAGAGAAAAGGAGGGTACAGAGAAGGGTTTGCTCTCAGTAATCCCAGTATATGTGCGGAACAATTTTACTTTCTCTCATGTTCCCAACTTTGATTCTTCTAAATTCTCAACTGGCTAAAGCTCTCATGTCACTCTGAAACTAAATATATCTGTGTTGTTTATCTCTCCCATAATTCTACTGACTATCCAAAATGCTTTGACTATTTAACTTCTAAACTGGAACACATTCTATCCATCTCTCATATCGCAAAAATCTCCATTCTAAGGAGATTTCAATGTTCACCACCACCAATGGCTCTCCTCCCATTTATTGACCAACCTGGTAAACAAGCCTACTTCTTTATTATTTCAAATGACCTAGAGCAGATAGTCCAGCACCCTTTCGTATTTCTGACCACCTTAGAGATCGGTCCAATGTCCTGGACATATTTCTAACTTCTAATCCTTCTACTTACGATGTAAACATTTTCTTTCCGTTGGGCACCTTTGATCACAACCTTGACTCTGTTCTGTCGTATCTCTCCTGTACGGCCATCCGATCCTCCCAGCTGGCGGCGCTGCTGACTGGGAGGCTCTTTGGCAGTACTTCTTTGATTTTCCATCAAATTATATTTGCTTCCGTGGCCGGAAACCCTCGGAGTGTGCTGAGCGCATAACTAAGTTAATCCTCCCAGGTATGGAGGCATACATTCCATTTTCTTTCTCTCAGTCTACTGCAAAGAAATTCTTGGTTTACACACACTTGTTCTACTGCTGTCCAGAATAAGGAAGAAGCATTCAAACCTTACCGTCGCTTTCAAACTAGAGAATCTCGTGATTCTTGTGTTTCTACTTGGAATCAAGCCAAATCTGTTCTTCGACTAGCAAAACACTCTTTTATCAATAACAAATGTTCTGAACTTTCTAACTCTAGCTCTTCCCAAGCTTTCTGGCATTTAGCCAATAACATCTCCAACAATTTTCCTTCCTCGTCTTTCTCTCCTCTTTTCCACTCTGATGGCACCACCATCACCTCTTCCTCTGACAAAGCTGAACTCTTCGCTCAAACTTTCGCAAAACCATCCACCTTAGATGATTCCGGTGCTACTCCTCCCTCTCAACTTACTTATGCTTAACCCTTAAAAAGCGGCTCACCACATAAGTCGAGTTAAATAAAGCTGGACTATGTGGCGGCGCTCGACATAACTCGAGTGGCAATTTCAGCACGTAATGTTGCTGAGAGAGAGAGACAAGTGGTGGCAGGAGAGTAGCGAGTGTATGACTGCTCCAGACCACCGCGGCGAACCTACTGACACGAATCTCACCTCCCTCCTACCTCTCTCACTCGCTATATACGGAATTGTATCGGGAAAGTGGCTAATTACATGCTTTTTGCACTCGCGTTGGACGGTTATTGCAAGAAAACTAGCCATCATAAAAGGATCGTTATGGTGTCATTCGAAAGCTCTGTTTATGCCCTTTCAGGGATAGATACTTGTTTTACGTTCTGGGTCTTATTTAGGCATGAAAATGATCACGTAAACAGCCCTATTTTGGCTAAAAACACCCCGCTGGGCGGTACATATAAATAAACCGCATAGGCCGCTCGTAAAGGGTTAATATCAAAATATCAAAATTTCTTCCAAGGATGTACTTTCTGCTCTCTCTGGGCTTAATACTAAGAAGGCGTACGTACCAGATGGTGTTCCTCCTGTTGTACTGAAAAACTGTTCTTCTGTGTTGACTCCCTACCTAGGCAAAGAACGGGGACTGCTCTCAACCCTCCAAGTATCATCCAATTAGTCTCATTTCTTGCATCTCCAAATTGTTTGAAACTATCCTTAATTAAAAGTTTCTGAAGCATTTATCTTCCCATAATCTACTCTCAGATCGCCAGTATGGTTTCATTAACACTTACGCTGCGGGCATATTTCCGCTATATTAGAGCTCATTCAGGCACTCCGGAAATATTAAGCAAGTGCATGAATGAAATGACATGTATTCAGCCAAAATCTAGAAGAAAATTATGAACCGGGTTCATCCGCAACGCTACAATAGACATCGGCAAATATTCGCTAATAATGAGTAATGACACGATACATTTGCCTTTGGCAGCTCTGCATAGGTCTCGCGAGATACGGCTGGCACTCCTCAGTGCACCAGCCGCCGGGCTGGAGAGCGGATGGGGGCCTGCCATGCTCCCGCTCACTCTCACTCGTCTCCACAGACTTTAAGAGGCTTTAAGGTCCTGTTAACCCTCTCACTACCATATAACGCAGAGGTTGCCAGATTAGCAATAAGAAATAGAGTTCTCTCACACTTATAATTACCTCTCCAAAATTAGTTTTCTGCCCACAGCTAACTCAAAGACAACTGCAGAGGTTGAAGTAACTAAACTAAAGGTTTCTAAATACCCCTGATGGTAACAAAGGCTTTAAAGTATCCCTAATAGGCTCAAAATTACGTCAAGGACGTGAGAGGGTTAATTGCATTAAATTACCAGATTTTTTTTCTATGTTAATGAGGGAGACAAAAGCCATAACTGCCTGCAGCGAGTGCCTCCCCGAGATTTCAAAGAGTGACAGGGCCGAAATCAAGGGACGTTCGAGCTAAAATGCCTGAACACACGGAGTCTGAAGAAATTTAAGTCATAGGAAGAGAGAAAGACTGATTCTGGGAGAGAGTTCCAGAGCTCAGCAGTTAAATAGAAGAAAGTCTGAGAATAGCGTTTCAATCTTGGGTTGGAGAGTTGCACAGAGTAGGGGTGGGATTGTGTTGCAAGGCGGGTATTACGTACCCTACGTAGAGGAGGTGGTATACACTGGGAAAGTTCCGAGGAACACTGATTATTGTAGTAGCGATAGAATAGCGAGAGAGATGCAACATTGCGGCGAAGAGAGAGAGATTGCAGAGAGTTGGTAAGTGGACGGGAGATAATGATACGAAAGGCTTTCCTTTCTACTTTATCTAGGAGTGCGGTGTGAGAGGATCCTCCCTACACATGTGAACAATACTCAATACAAGGATGCACTGTGCCCCTGTACAGAGCAAGAAGCTGCGCAGGGGTAAAGAACCCCTGGAGGCGGTTGAGCACACCCAGCTTCTGGGAGGCTGCCTTAGCGAGACTGGTAATATGGTCTTTCCAAGTGAGAGCAGAAGAAAAAGAGACACCGAGAACATTGAGGGAAGATGAAGTGTTGATTTTTGTATTGTTGAAGAATAAGGGATAGTCCTCTGGAGGGTCCTGACCGGTAGTAAGATGGATAAATTGAGTTTTGGAAGCATTACATGCAACAAGGTTTTCTCTACCCCAATTGGAAATAGTAGCTAGATCAGAAGATAAGTATTTTATGGCTTCATTACGTTTACTTTTGAGGGACTGCTGGCTGGGGCATTCAGGAAAACTACTTGAGTGGTGTAAAGTAGAGTCGTCTGCATAAGATGGATGGGACTGGATGTACAGTTGAGAAGATCATTTATGAAAAATAGAAAGAGAATAGGTGATAGGACAGAACCCTGAAGAACACCGGAGTTGATAGAATGAGGAAATGAGCGATGGCTGTCCACAACCGCAGCTATGGAACGGTCGGAAAGGAAATTAGAGACAAAGGCACAGATGGAGGGACAGAAACGGAAGGAGGGCAGTTTGGAAATTAAAGATTTGTGCCAGACTCTATCGAAGGCCTTCGATATGTCTAGTGCAACAGAAAAAATCTCACCGAAGTCCCGAAAGTTGGATGACCAAGAGTTAGTAAGATATGAAAGAAGATCACCAGTAGAGCGACCCTTAAGGAAACCATACTGGCGATCTGAGAGCAGATTATGAGAAGAGATATGCTTAAGAAATTTGGATGCAAGAATAGTTTCAAAAACTTTAGAGATACAAGAGATGAGAGCAATTGGATGATAGTTGGAGGGCTGAGAGCGGTCACCTTTCTTTGGGACAAGTTGAATGAGAGCAAACTTCCAGCAAGAAGGAAAGACGTTAGAGGAGAGACAGAGACGAAAGAGTTTGCCTAGGCTGGGGGTCAGCACGGAAGCACAGTTGTAAAGTACAACAGGAGGAACACCGTCTGGACCGTACGCCTTCTTAGTATTAAGCCCAGAGAGGGTAGAAAGTACATCTTTAGAAGAGATTAGGATATTAGGCATAAGTAGGAGAGAGGGGTGTGGAGAGGGAGGAATAGCACCGGAATCATCCAAGGTAGAGTGTTTATGAACGGTTCCTGCAGCCAAAGGGTTAAGGGTCACTCTACTGGTGATTTCCTTGCTTAGCTTACTAACTCTTGGTCATTCTCCTTTCGCGATCTTGGTGAGACTTTTTGTATTGCACTAGGCATTGAAATCCTTCGATGGAGTCTACCACAAATATCTAATTTCGAAACTATCCTTCTTCAGTTTCTATCCCTCTATCTTTGCCTTTGTGTCTAATTTCCTTTCTGACCATTCCATAGCTGCAGTTGTGGATGGCCGTCGCTAACTTCCTCAACCTATCAACTCCGGTGTTCCTCAGGGTTCAGTTCTATCTCCAATTCTATTTCAAATATTCATTATTGATCTCAATTGTACCTCTAGTCCCATCCACTCATATGCTGATTACTCTACCTTGCGCTATCCTACTAGTTTTTCACAATAACCCAGCCTGCAATCACTCCAAAGGTCAAGTGACGAGGCCATGGATCGCTATCTTCTGATTTACCAATTATTTCTGATTGGGGCAGAGAAAATCTTGTTACTTTCAATGCCTCCCAGACCCAATATCTCCCTCTATCTACCCGTCGCCATCCTCCACATGACTATAAATTACTCTTCAACAATACACCAATTAACCCTTCATCTTCTCTCAATATTCTTGTTATATCTTTTTCATCCAACCTTTCTTGGAAAGATCACATGACCACTCTTGCTAAACTTGGCTTCCCAAAAGTTAGGTGTGTTCAACCGTCTCCAAGGGTTCTTCATCCCCACACAGCTTCTTGCTCTGTATCAGGGCACAGTGTACCCCTGGATTAAGTATTGTTCTTATGTGTGGGGAGGTTCCAGCCATACCGCACTTCTCGAAAGGGTAGAGTCAAAAGCATTTTGCCTCATCAACTCACATTCTCTTATTAGATTACTAGAATCTCTGTCTATGCGCTGCAATATTGCATTTCTTTCTCTCTTCTATCGCTATTACAACAATCAGTGTTCTTTAGAGCTCCCTCAGTGCATACCCCATCCCTTGCAGCGAGTGCGAGGCACCCGCCTTTCAACACAGTCCCACCCTTATTTTGTCCAGCTCTCCAACCCAAGAATTGGCAAAGTTTCTCAGTCTGTTTTCGACTCAAAAAGTGAACTCTGGAACTCTCTCCCTCAATCAATCTTTTATTCATCCTATGACTTAAACTGCTTTAAAATTCGTTTGCCCAGGCATTTTGACCCCAACGTCCCTTGAATTAGGCTCTGTCACTCTTTTGACTTTATGGGAGACACTCGTTACAGGCAACCTGTCTTTTGTCTTCTTCATTCACATAGAACAATAAAATATATACTGTATGTACGTATTGTGTGTGATAACGTGAATTACACAATAAATATAAGGACGGTCAGTAAAGCAAATAAGTCCACAATATTTACAATCTTAGTGGGTAGTTTTGCATGTAGTTATACATAATCAGTATCAAACTATGCGAACTACAGTTGTTGTTAACTAATTGGTGCCGTATACAACTAGAGAATGTTGAGATAGAGCAAGACCTGTCATATTCATTAATGAGAATGTTGTGAGTGATGACCTCATATAGCGATGTACATTTTATGTGTGGTTTTGTATTTGTATTTTATTGTTTTCAAGATTATTTACAAATAGTGACTGTGATCGATTTGTTTGTCTATATATTGTGCCGTTCCTGCTTTGGTTTGTTTGTTTTGCAAGTTTTACCTTTTAATTGAGCAAAATGTCCACCAGTGTGAAGACCCTTATTGAAGGTAATTTAGCTTAAGTCCGTGATACGAATGTTAACTATCTGCCATAATCTGTTTTTCACTCATCCTATGACTTAAACTGCTTCAACCTCCGTGTGTCCAGACATTTCCAGGTCAACAAAACATTTAATTAGGGGAATTAATGAGTTCGTACAATTTCGATCTCAATTCAATAATATATAAACAGGTTGTAAATTAATATCCAGACTCATTTCCCCTTCAACTATGACAAGATTCCTATTACAAAGCTTACCAAAAAAAAAAAATACAGATACACATCGGCGATTATAAACCCGCGTGACAATTGCCTTTGGCCGAGATAATGTATTTTAATTATAGTATATTGTTATACTAATATATAAATAACTCATTGCCTTTGGCCGAGATAATATATTCTAATTATTGTATATTGTTATACTAGTATATAAATAACTCATTGCCTTTGGCCGAGATATTATATTCTAATTATAGTATATTGTTATACTAATATATAAATAACTCATTTAGTGAGTATATTGAATCTTTGCATCGAAGATATTGAGTTTTTATGATAACTAAAGAGGCACTCGAGAGAAAGCAAACTTCTGCCTACGCTGGTGAAGGTATGCGGTCTACCCCTTGCCTCATAATTTTAATATCTTATTACTTTGCGCATATCGTATAGGCCAACATACTTTCAAGAAAATTGGTTAATAACTTTTAGAGTTTTCTAGTTTATAGACAAACGGAGGCTAAAACATAGCCTCCTCCAACTTTGTTGGATGAGGCAATAAATTCCTCTCCTTATGTTATGCACTACACATATATTAAACTTGTCTTCATGTTCAGTGGCTATGTTTACATTGCATATATCTCGTGACAATTATTTCAATATGGGTATGGCTTCTAGATATGTTTTGCATCATATTATTTTATGAGTAGATGATTTTTCTCATACTTCGCAAGAATGTTTTTATGAGTAATTCCCATAGGCAAACATCCAATCTTAGCCCTTGTCTTCTTGACGTATGACCCATCTTGGTCTTTCATGATCAAAGGTAATATATTTGTGTTTCTGGCCCAATCTTCCTTGTCAATAGCTTAGGTCTCCCCCCCCCCCCCTCTCTGTCTCTCTCTCTCTCTCTCTCTCTCTCTCTCTCTCTCTCTCTCTCTCTCTCTCCAAGAAACTACTGCCAGTGTTGCCAGTTTAGCTGCTTTCCCGTTAGCTCTAGAGGTAATTACTCCGATCTAGAGGGAAATTCTTACATCTAGTGACATAAATTCTAGCGATATTCTGGAGATTTGAGCCATGTTAGAGCGGTATTGTAGATATTGTGCCATTATTCTAGCGACATTCTGGAGATTTGAGCCATGTTAGACCAATGTTGTAGAGATTGTGCGATTATTCTAGTGATGTTCTGGATATTTGAGCCATGTTGGAGCGATATTGTAGAGATTGCGGCATTATTCTAGCAATTTTCGGCATTAATTTACTATCTAGCGAATATTATTTTGAAACCCAGGTTCCTTCCTGACCTAATAAAGATCTCGGCTGCCCGATACCCACACGCAGCCAGGTTATGTCTGTATCCAGGTTATGTCTGTATCCAGGTTATGTCTGTATCCAGGTTATGTCTGTATCCAGGTTATGTCTGTATCCAGGTTACGTCTGTATCCAGGTTATGTCTGTATCCAGGTTATGTCTGTATCCAGGTTATGTCTGTATCCAGGTTATGTCTGTATCCAGGTTTTGTCTGTATCCAGGTTATGTCTGTATCCAGGTTATGTCTGTATCCAGGTTATGTCTGTATCCAGGTTTTATCTGTATCCAGGTTATATCTGCATCCAGGTTATGTCTGTATCCAGGTTATGTCTGTATCCAGGTTATGTCTGTATCCAGGTTATGTCTATATCCAGATTATGTCTGTATCCAGGTTATGTCTGCATCCAGGTTATGTCTGTATCCAGGTTATGTCTGTATCCAGGTTATGTCTGTATCCAGGTTATGTCTATATCCAGGTTATATCTGTATCCAGGTTATGTCTGTTTCCAGGTTATGTCTGTATCCAAGTTACGTCTTTATCCAAGTTACGTCTTTATCCAGGTTATGTCTGTATCCAGGTTATGTCTGTATCCAGGTTATGTCTGTATCCAGGTTATGTCTGTATCCAGGTTATGTCTGCAGCCAGGTTATGTCTGTATCCAGGTTATGTCTGTATCCAGGTTATGTATGTATCCAGGTTATGTATGTATCCAGGTTATGTCTGTATCCAGGTTATGTCTGTATCCAGGTTATGTCTGTATCCAGGTTACGTCTGTATCCAGGTTACGTCTGTATCCAGGTTACGTCTGTATCCAGGTTACGTCTGTATCCAGGTTACGTCTGTATCCAGGTTACGTCTGTATCCAGGTTACGTCTGTATCCAGGTTACGTCTGTATCCAGGTTATGTCTGTATCCAGTTTATATCTGTATCCAGGTTATGTCTGTATCTGGATTATGTCTGTATCCAGGTTATGTCTGTATCCAGGTTATGTCTGTATCCAGGTTATATCTGTATCCAGGTTATGTCTATTCAGGTTATGTCTGTATCCAGGTTATGTCTGTATCCAGGTTATGTCTGTATCCAGGTTATGTCTGTATCCAGGTTATGTCTGTAACCAGGTTATGTCTTTATCCTGGTTATGTCTGTATCCAGGTTGTCTGTATCCAGGTTATGTTTGTATCCAGGTTGTCTGTATCCAGGTTATGTCTGTATCCAGGTTATGTCTGTATCGTGTCTCTGTGGTGTGTGAACCAACTCCACTATTGATTCCCCCGCTCTCCTGCCTCTCTCATTAGCTGACAGTCTGTCTTAACTTCCTCACGCTAACAATATTTTATAAGCTTCCTTCTCAGTATGTTCATGAGAGCAATACAAAACAAAAACAATGTAGCAGCTTGGAAACTGTATGCTGATTACATCAAATGGCAAAACAATAGCATAAAGGACAGCCCTCCAGCTTTTACTTTGCTCTTTCTTTCCTCCTTTACTTCTCTCTTAATTCTTAGATACTTCTTACCTCCCTAACCTAGCTATCCCCCCTCAACTTTAACTTAACTTCAACAAAGGGGAAAACCATACAGGGGGATACCCTACAGGGTTGAGTTGGTTACAGCGTGGACAATCGTCCTGACTGTCGGTGGTTCGAACCCCGCTGAGAATATTAATTTGTTTATATATTCATATTCTTGTTTCCTCGCTAGACCTCCATTAAGCTTTAAAAATCATCTCCAAGACCCCCCTCGAGATTAATGTTTATATTTTTCGCTACAGGCTCGCAGTCGCTAGCCAGGAACATAATTGACACATACAGTTAATGGTATGAAAGGTCTAGATATTAACATAGAAAAGGGGAGAAAGGTCCTTAAATTGGGCCAACGTCTTAACATCTCAAGACTAATGGGGATAAGCATAAGGGGGAAGAGGGTCCAGAAAAACGACAAACCTCACCTTAACTCTGCATACTTCGCTCAAAAGGATTACTAAAAAATGTTATAAATTGCATAAGACGCGTAATTATCATTCCTGTTAAAATATTAGATTTAAAACGTACATATTTATTCTGAACAACTAGGCTCAAGTTTATTACCGGTATTATAAATTAATCAGCAGGGAGACAACGTTCATATTTCAATTAGCTTTACTTCATAGTGACAGATGATATAAAAAACACAAGCACAGTAACATTGAAAGTTATTTTTGTTATAAATACACGGTAAATATATATATATATATATATATATATATCTATATATATATATATATATATATATATATATATATATATATATATATATATATATATATATATATATATATATATATATATATATATATATATATGTATGTATATATATATATATATATATATATATATATATATATATATATATATATATACAGGTATATATATATATATATATATATATATATATATAAATATATTATATATATATTACAAAATTAATATTATTTCATTCTATACTGCAATAACTTGGTAGGAGATACAATATTGAAATTATTATCTACCACTGGACAGCGTCTGACGTAAGTATATTTTGTTTAATATTATCTAATTTAAGCACACACCATTGGTGTTCATAGTATCACCATTATATTATTACAAAAAATATTCAATTGTCCTGGACTTACAATATTATAATCACTATTTCTACTAATATTAAGGAACACCCCATTCTTAACATTAATCCTCCATTACAAACCCTAATGCACTTGAATAAATTAATGAATGCATATGATCCTCCCGGGATTCGACTTTGGGACACCACACCCAGAACATAAAGCATTTAAACCATTAAACCACCAACACAGTTAAAAGCCAAGTACTCGATCACAATAATTAATATCCATTTTCGATTTCTGGATGTCAATATAATCATGTACTTTTATAACACTTCCGAACGCACGGAGACCTGCGCTTTATAAGGCTGGTGCAGCGTAGCTCACCGCTTGACTATCTGAGCAAGATTGAAGTCTGAGGCAGATCCCTAATTACAGGCTGACTCAGTGCAATGTTACCAATAATTTAATTCGCTCTATCATTACCAACACTTTTTGTTGCCCAATTTGCAAGCAGATCACGTTATAATTTTTTTTAAACAAAATGTCAAAAGTTTAGCCAAGCGATTTGCGTGGTTGTAGAATTTGGACAAAATGTGGCGATTCGCAGTCCTGAATGCCAGGGGCTTAAAACTTTTCTTATATGGTAGGGTTAGTGGAGTTCAGTTAAAAGTCCCAATAAAGGTCACGGGAGTGCTGACGATATCCTCGGCTATGACGACCGCATTGGGAACCTCTCAGGGCTTGCAGTTTGTGACGCATTTGAAGGTGTTCAACTCTATAATCTCTGTACCATACAGAACAAAGTCCTCAAAATAATCAGTGGCTGCACAGCTACCACCCCAGCAGACCACCTACACCAGGAAACCAAAGTCCTCAAAATCAAGGATCACATTGATATGAGAGTCACACAATTTCTCGCCGCAGCCTCCACAAACCAACACCACTCATTACACTATGTGGCAGAACATCCTCACACAAAAGGAAATATCAAAACAACACCTAGCACTCGTTATCATGCACAAATACTGTCTTCTCTCCCCCTTTGCCCACTCCAAGCTAGCCTCCAGAAGCATATCCATACTCAAATCACCCACCATCCATCCAGTCTCTCAGAGACAACACACAGCTACAGTACATGCATGAAGTTCATCCCTCAGAAACCTTCCTTTCCCGTGAGGACAGAGTCCACCTGGCTAGGCAGCGATGTGGGCACCATCCAGCCCTTCTGAGTTATCAGAAGAGGCTGGATGACTCCGTCCAGGACACCTGTCAGGCTGTAACACAACACCGCATACTATCAAACACGTTATGGAAGACTGCATAACACACAACCACTTACGCCAACAACACAACACACACTCCTTGAGAACGTTGTGGGAAAACCCGGTCACGGCCGTGGCCTTCCTTAGGAGCTCAGGGCTGTTTGGCCAGGCATCTTAGGGAACGACTCCTACCACTACATTTCATTATTTTTGCAGAAGACTTACCAAAGAAATCCCCACTAACTACTTTAACCTTTGTCTTCAGCAGTGGATGATGAGGTAGAGGACCAAACAGTCAGCCTTCCAGCGTCTCCACATCTACAGCCTAAGTTTGAGTCCAGCACCTCTAGGGTCATTGTGATGGTGGGTGATGTGGCTCTCCTCCCCTGTAGTGTCTCCAACCTCGGGGATAAGACGGTAGGAGGACATTTTATGTATATGTGTAAGAGGCCATTTTATCCATGTCTCTTTTTTGTATTTTCTCTTTGTTCTATGTGTATGAAGAAGACAAAACGCAACGCTGCCTGCAACAATTAACTCATTTACTCACGCCCACTCTTTGCAATCTCTCTCTCTCTTCGCCACAATGTTGGATCTCTCTCGCTATTCTATCGCTATTACAATAATCAGTGTTCCTCAGAGCTCTCTCAGTGTATACCTCCATGTAGAGTATGTAGCACCCATCTTGCAACACAACCACACCCCTACTCTGTGGAACTGTCCAACCCAAGAGTGAAACGATATTACCAATCTTTCTTCTATTCGACAGCAGAGCTCTGGAACTCTCTCTCTGAATCCATCATCCTATGACTTAAATTGCTTCAAACTCCATGTGTCCAGATATTTTGGCTCGAACATTCCTTGATTTTGGCTCTGTCACTCTTTCAATTTTAGTGGAGGCACTCGTCACAGGCAGTTCTGCCTTGTGTCTCCGTCATCCACATAGAAACAAAATATACAAAAAGTGTCTCCCTCAAAGTTGAAAGAGGTTTGAGATCTAAATTTGTTTTTTGTTCTGTTTTATTGTGTTTGTAATATTGGAGAAAAGAGTGGTGTGCTTGCTTGAAAGCTAGCTGTATAGGTGATACCGGTACCCAAATAAAAACAGTGAAGGAAGCCAGACAAATGAAACAGGACTTCCAGCAACTCCTTATCACATGCCTATGAGGTCTCCCCTGTATTGGTTTGGATGGAAGAACATTTACACGACTTTGCATTAAACAACAAATAATAATAAATAATAATTAACAAAAGTCTACAGCTTAATTAGAGGGGGGAAGGTTGCCTTTTCTCCCTCATGTTTAGTCCCATTAGCATTGAGATTTTAAGACGTTTGTTCCATTAGTTTGTCCATCTTTGGCCGGGAAATTTTTCTATTGAAACAAATAATAATGGTGTTATGCCGGGATATAATATTTATATCTCGTTATCAAGTCTGCACTAAAATCCAGGTATGGACGTATAGACTGTAAATGTCCTCAACAGGAACACATCCATCACGTTCTTAATCACAGAAATAGGTATTCAATCAGGTGCTACAAAACTCAATGATAACACGCAGGTAATTGTACACATCTAATTTATTCAATGGCAAAAAGGGTTGATGTATTTATTGTTTCTGATCATATACTCCTGAACTCTCAATATGTTGCATACTTATTTCTATGCTGAGATCACGAATGTATTAAGCACGATAAGGACTGAGAGTTACCTTCACTATTATAAAGAACAGGAAGTAACACAGGGAATGCATAAATATTCAGTCTCGAATCAAGAACACAAACTATAACCTATTGTGGTAATATGGTAATAGGAAATATACACTTAATTGTAAAGAACACGTAACATATAGAGTCAACCCTTGATAATAATATATATGTGAGTCGAGTGTCTAACGTATTCTTATTCTTTAGAACACAGATTTTCCCGGGTAGGAGAGAATTAGGTGAATTGAGATGTCAAACAAGTGCAGGAACGGTTGGTTCGAGAAACGCTCACGGGGGGAGGGGGGGGGGGGGGGGGTTTGAAGGGCGCTCGTGGGCAGGTAGATCAGCCCGGGTAGGGGTGGCTAATGACCAGGTCAACAGCTCAGGTCATTCTAGTTACTGAGGTCTTGGGAATTTTATTTATTAATAATGCGACTATGAACTTAATACTTGGAAGAAGAAGTTGAAATTACGGGGAATGATATGCGTAATGAATTTTGCAATTCAACTTAAACTTACTTTTATAAAAATATGATCTGATCGTATGTCTCTTCAATCAATATATGCAATAATATTAAATCGGATTGAGGAATTCAGATGTAATATTTACTCTATGATTATGAATAAATCAAGGATCAATATCTCTTAAGCGAAAATGGACAAACAGTACAGTTAACAGAACTAGCGTAGTTAAACAATACTGAAGAACGCTTTCTTTAAAATCAGCGTATACGAATAATTAAATACAATATTAATTATAGGTAAAATGGCATACACGACAAAGTTGTACTAATGGAAATACCCGAAAAGGTATAATAAGATATCTGAGCGAGTTAACAGAGTTTTGTAAAGAATTCACACAATATGCGGTGTATTCGGATTGATGAATAATTAGATAATCGATCTATGCAAGACTAGAATTCCTAGACGATAAGAATCAAAATTATCTACATCAATAATAATCAAGTGAACATAAATACAGTTCATACAATAATGGGAATAACGCTTAAACAAACGAGCGTGGATTTAGGATCTCGGGAAGAAAGTATATATGATAATTGATAACAATTCTTCACGAGGGGGGACTGAGATAAACAAAATGTGAAATTGAGCGTAGGTTCTAGGTCACAGGTTCTTATTTAAAGAAGGGAATGATGACGTTATACACTTCGACTTCAACTTGTAACATACATAATAGAATTAGACATATCCAAGGAAAGTCGGTGAGTATTTAGCTAAGTGCGTTTTATGAACACAAGTATGTAACGTATGCATGGTACATTCTAGGAAGTAATTATCAATATTGAACACTTAGATCTTAGGCACAGATCTATATAGCAGTTACTACAAACTCTGAGGGATTAACACATACACAATGGACAAGGATCTTGGACATAGATCTATAGATAATTAAGCACTGTAATATTCACATACTTTAACCTTACCTTCACATCAATAATCACAACGTAAGATACTCAGAAACACATAGGGTAATTAAGGAGGGTAGAGAGCTGAGAGAAAGTCTGGCCGATGTTGAACGTAGGTCCACAGCGCAGCACTTCAGGAAGAACGTAGGTCCACAGGGCAGCACTTCAGGATGAACTGCTTCTCACAATCAGGACTTCAGGATCCGGACTTCAGGAGGCACACAGCAGGTTCGGCGAGCTCTCAGGGCAGGGGGGAGGGGGGGGGGGGGGAAGGCAAGACAATTGTTCCACTGCTGTTAGATGCCCCATTCTTATTCAGAGTTAAGGACATTACCCCAGTGGTTGTTTGCATACTTTTCCTATATTTCGTTGAGACTATGTTTGACTTAATTCTTGCCTCTTGCTTATAGGACTTCAAGGTAAAAGGGATATAGTGTGATGATTAATACTTAACTAATACATACATGGGAATAATTATTAGGTACATACATATAATGGCTATTTTATTGAACACTTAGGTGTTTGTTACGTGGCCTAGTATACTGTACATGTGAAAATGATTATACTGATTACTTCATAATTGGAACTCTTTGGCCAACTTGGTAATAATTCGCCTAGGCTATCTCCTACTATTATGTTAGATGGTTCTCCAGGACCATCATCATTTATAGGCCTCCTTAGTTCCATTTGTTCCGGTAGCATTCAGGCCTTTGGTGTTTTATTTGCATAAACATTTCTTCATTATATGGCAAATCTGGGGTCTGAACAAATGGGGGCTGGTGATTGGCGGGTGTGTTTTGAAACCGCGGCCGTGATAGGACATCAGGATTTCCCTTTAATTGGGGTGACTGTCCTAGATATCCTGTGTCCCATAGAATCTGGGAAGTTCCTGAGGTCATAGGGAGCTCGGGTAAACTTGGCTTCCTTCGTTCCCTCCTTACTTTGATGTTTGCAATCTTACATGAACTGGATCCCGTTCTCGCCAACCCCGTAATTTCAAATGGTAAGTAAATAAATAAATAAATAGGCCTACATACATATGTATCTTTAAAAAGGGGGGGGGGGTCTAGGGGGCCAGGGGGTGTATTTTTTAAGGTTGATGGAGATCTTGCAAGGTTACTCAAACATAGATAAATGTATACAAAAATAGACCCAAAAATAACCACTACCCCCTTAAGCTTCCATTCTCTAATATTTATCATAATTAGTATATTTATCGTAATTAACGGCTCTGATGATTCCCTACTATTCTTATTCATTAGTATATTTATCGTAATTAACGGCTCTGATGATTCCCTCATATTCTTATTCATTCATTGCATCATCATCATCCAGTCCCATAATTATTTCTCTTGCTTGATTTTCATTTAACCCCTACTGTACCGACGACGTCTTCTATTTTATTCTACCTATAATTATATGATTTTGTGCAGTTTAAGAAGGATCTGTGGTAGTAAAAAGGGTTAAAAGAGATTGTTCGAAACTTGTTAAATGCTGGAGACCCTAATTAAACTTAATACAATCGTTCAACAGTAGCCAGAATAAAGTTAAGAAGACGTCGCCGGCACAGAAGAGGTTAAATCTATTCATTCACTTAATCACTCTCTAACGTTCACATAATTCTCTCACTGTTACGCTCTCTCCCTCTTTATAAATTCCACACCACGTCTCTATATTCCCCACCCTACCACACAGTTTATATTCAGTTTCAAAAAAGCCTCTAGCAATTACCAGGCTTCGAATTATCTCACTTAACCCTTTTTACTGCAACAGAACCTTCTTATACAGTGTAAGAGGCGTTGCTGGTACAGAAGAGATTAAGAACCAGCCAGCGTAGGCGGAGATATGCGGTCTACTGTGTGCTGACCCTCGTGTTTATTATATATCGATATCTCAGTAACCCTTTCTGTACCAGCAACGTCTTTTTTATTGGATTTCAGCTACATTTAGACGAATTGATGAAGCTTAGGAAGGCTATATGGTGGTTAAAAGGATGAAGTGAAACAGTTTGTAGTCTATTATTAGGTAGATGTCCTTCCTAAGCTGAATTAAATAGCTTAAGACTTGCAAGAATATAAAACACAAGTACGTCACCGGTACTGAATGTGTTGATACTCACTCACTCTCTCTCACTCACCGTCATATTCTCGGACACACACGAGGGTAATATCATTTGTACAACTCATTAATCCAAGTATTATAATAATGTATTATTGTTACTATTACACCTTTCCTTTCAGAATTCAAGCGCACACACACGCCCATATTTCTTACCTACTCCACCGTCCTCCCTTGTCTTTATCTTCTAGGCTCCCCAGCACACTCTCTTACACCCACGCGCGCTCTCTCTCTCTCGCTCTCTCTCTCTCTCTCTCTCTCTCTCTCTCTCTCTCGCTCTCTCTCTCTCTCTCTCTATATATATATATATATATATATATATATATATATATATATATATATATATATATATATAGCTGACAGGGCTAAGATTCGAACCGTATAGGCAGGAGGTCCAGTCACCTACACCACCACGAGAGTAAAAGAAGGAATTTGATACTTCTATCTGTATTCCTTCGAGTTGGGAAGGAATACAGATAGAAGTATCAAATTCCTTCTTTTACTCTCATGGTGGTGTAGGTGACTGGACCTCCTGCTATATGGTTCGAATCTTAGCCCTGTTAGCTATATTTGTCATCCAATAAATATATATATATAGGCTACTGTATAAGATTTGTAAAATACGTATTATTGGTCAACGTTAAAATTACCCCAACCACAATATTTGACTGGCACATCACTATATTCTCAATGGTTGACAAAACTATACTATAACTATCCCTCAATATGTCTTTTAATAACTTTAACAATATTAGGACCGAGGATTTTACCCATATGTTCCCACATCACCATGACAATATCAGAAAAACTGATTCCTTTACATGGGATCAAATCACCTTAATCATATTAGGCACGAATAATGAACCTTTAGGTATTTACATCACCATGACCATAATAATAAACAATTATTAGATCCGCGTTCTTAAATCCCCTTTACAATATTGCACACAATTACTAAATCAACAGGTATTTATGTCACCTTTACAATATCAGAACGCTATGTCCTTCAGGTCATTTTAACAATGTTATAAACTGTTATTCAATCAACGACATCCTTAAAACTAGTTGGCTAGATATTTACGCGCAATCGAAAGCATGCTGTCGATGAGGTGAATATACAATTAATACTTGTTGTTTCTTTATAACAAAAAGAGTATTTCATGGGTCTGGGCTGAAGCCCTTCTCTAACTATTCCATCAGCTAGGTCTAACCTATTTTGCAAATGCTAAACCCCTGAAAACTGCTCAGGTAAATGCAGTTATCTCAATTACCTGGGCATTATCAATTATTTCCCCTTAACCCCTTATTGGCGGCGCACGACATATGTCAAGTGAAATAAATTTGGACTATGTGGCGGTGCACGACATCTGTCGACCGCCATTTTCAGCACGTAATGTTACTGAGAGAGAGAGCTGAGCGGTGGGACGAGCGTAGTAACCCTATGACCGCTCCGCACGACCACCGTGGACCAACTGAACTGTATCCCACCTTCTTCTCCCCTCTCTCACTCGCTACACAGGGAATTATGTAAGGAAATTACCTAATTATAGGGTTTTTGCCCTCGTGTTGCACGATCGTTGCAAGAGAACCAGTGGTCGTACAAGGATGGTTCGGGTGTCATTGGAAAGCTCTGTTTACGCCCTTTCAGGAATAGATACTTGTTTTATGCTCTGATTATTATTCAGTCATGCATATGATCACATAAACAACCCTATTTAGGGTAAACAAAAACAGTCAAATAGACCGCCTAGGCCGCCAATAAGGTGTTAAAGCATTATCCCGAAGAACTGCGCCGGCCTCATAATATTTAACATATCTTTACTTAATATTCAATAAGATCCTGTACTATTGCTAGCTGGTTGGCTGAGTGTCTTTACTAACAATAGTAGCTATACTCTCTTATCACATCATCTCTTTATTTTATCAATAATTTTTTTGTATAATCAGTTTATCTTTGGTTGTTCTATAAGAACAAATAGATTTTATTGTTGGAACACACTGACTTATTCTTAGCTTTTACTTTTCTGGTACCGGGTATGTCTGTTCGGGCCTTTAAGGGTCCTTTAAAATTATTCTGGAATCTCTCTTGCTTTGCTTCACCACTTCAAAGCGGGCCAATATACTATCTCCGTCTCCTCAGTACCATCTACCACCCGTTGACCATCTTGAATCGCTTGGCTTATTGTGTGAAGACTAGCGATGTGTCGGCAGGCATCAGGATACTGAAGGTGTATCTGTGCCGAAGGTGGGCCATGTATTAGGTCCTGGCTTGTCTTGTGTTCAGTAGAGCTCAATTGCTGGAGAACAGGAACAGGCTTATTTTATCTGCCCATGGGTACCAAGGTGAGCGAAAGGGTTGTATTTGCTAAGAGCTCCCCAATGTGATCCAGGCAGGTGCCTGTGGCTGAGTGAGTCCTGAGGCCCCGCCCACCTCCCTTTATACCCCTCCCTCACAGAACGGGGCCCTGTGATTGGCCGAGCCGCGCGCTCGGGAGGAGCTACACCAGCCCGCTCACTTCGAAACTCAAACTTCCCCTCCTACTTTATTTCACTTAAGTAATATTCTCCTTGAAGCTTGTTAGAGATTTTCTGTAATGGCTGACGGAAGTAAGAGGGTGGCACCATTGTGCCACCCTGCGACCAGGATAAAATATACATGAGTGAACTGGGAGTGAGTTATGAGGCGAGCGTTTAAAGGGAGGTGCGAGTTGATCTTTGTGCTGCATCACAGGAGGCCGTTGTTTGGTCGAGCGCGGGGGATTGTGAGGGTCTTTCCTGTGACAAGATTTAAAGGGTATACCTGGCTTAGCCACCAGAGTTAATCCCGTCACCTGATTGGCGGACGGAATTACTCCTTCAATTACGATTATTAAAGTTAAGTTAAAGTTGAAAGGGGATAGACTGGTTGGGGAGGTGAGAAGTCTCTTAAGAATGAAAGACAATTAAAGGAGGAAAGAAGGAGCAAAGTAGAAGAGTATAGGTGGAGGGCTGTCCTCCTTGCTATTGTTTAAAGTTGTTCCCCTATTATTGTATTTTGTTTATTATTATCATTATTCATATTGCGTTTACTGCACATTATATTATGTTTTAAATAAAGATGATACTCATACTAAACATTATATGTTTTTCCTGACAGGTAACCTGGCTGAGACAGAGGGACTTACACATCCTCACAGCTGGCAGACTCACATACTCGGCTGACGACAGGTTTTCCGTGGGTATATTATTCATAGTGGTTTGTATAGTAGAATATCAACACTTTCAATACATGCAAAATACAAATATAGTTCTTTAACACTTACACTGCGGTCATACTTCCGCTTTATTAGGGCTCATTCATACACTCCTGATTAATTAAGCAATTGTCTGAATGAAAAGAAATGTATTCAGCCCAAAAATATAAGAAAATAACTTTAAACTGACACCAAAACGAGCATCGTAACTCGGGGGCTTCACCTGCAGCACTACCATAGACATTCGTTAATACTGAGCAATTATCGCTAATGTCGCACTACATTTGCCTTTGGCAGCGCTGTATGTCTAGCGAGAGTATGGCTCAAACTCCTCAGTGACCCGGCCGGCTGGATGGAGAGAGGTTGGGTGGCCTGTCATGCTCCCGCTCCCTCGCACTCGATTCTACAGGCTTTAAGAGGCTTTAAAAGCCTATAAATTGCTGTAAATTGCCATGGTGTTCCGGAGCGTCTCCCGCAGTCAATGGGTTAACGGTTGTATATAGACGGCTATCATCATAATTACCACCTAAAGTTAAAGTTGATGGGAGATAGACAGGATGGGGAGGTGAGAAGTCTTTAAGAATGAAGAGAGAAGTAAAGGAGGACAGAAAGAGCAAAGTAGAAGAGTTAAAGGGATAAGGGGGCATTTACATAAACCATTTGACTGACACTGGTCTTTCCAAAACTATATACATGCATAGCAGAGATGATATGAAAAAAGAAATCATAATGCTGAAAGGATTTTTTTTTAAGGAGTATTTAAAATGGATTAAAGGTCTAAACGAAATATTTTAAAAACTGTAGGAAAGCTTACTGGTGAGAAAGAGTAAAATATTGATAACTCTTTCTCGACATACACTTTCTCTTGCCTGCACATCCAATTGTTGGACAGGTTGGTGCTGGTTTAGGTTTTCACACACCAGCATCACATAAAGAGCAGAATTAGTGAGTAAATCAAATAAGTGGGTGACCTGCTTTCTTTATCTCCTTTTATCTCTTTCTCAGGCTTGTAGCCATTCGGCCCCATTCAGCCTACTGTTTTAATACGTTTATCCCCGTCCAGGTGTCGATTTCTTCCTGGCGAGCGATAGCAAGCCTGCTTTGTATGAAGAAATCCGGCTTAGCCTGCTGTCAAAATATTTGTTTTTAAATATGGTGACTCGCTACCGCTCGCCAAGAACAAATCGACACCTGGATGGGGATAAACGTCTTAAAACAGTAGGCTGAATGGGGCCGATTGGATACAACCCAGAGAGAGAGGGAGAGAGAGAAAAAAAGCGAAGTGGGCCACCTAATGCAAAACAATCTCGCAGAAGCATTCATCTCATCATTATAATGGCGAAAGTCGAGTTTAGTCTTACCTTCACAAGACATTTTTAATCGACCCAAAAATTTCCCCTAGGACTTAAAATGTGAAACTTGCAAAACAAACAAACCAAATGAAGAACGGACACTCTATAAACCAAATAACTTATCAAGATAACTATGTGGAAATAACGAATTGAAAATTTAGAACAAATATGTTGTGCTATAAAAAAACAAACAACAGACCCATCAACTCCTGGAATTCCAATTTAACCCTTTCAGCACGATGGTACCGTTTTACCTTTGATTCCGGCTCAAACCAGAGGATTGTATGCAGTTTAAGAAGGACCTGTGTTATTCAGAGGGTTTATTGAGATCGTATTTACCTCTTTGAATCGTAGAGGTAGATTATAAGCTAAGTAAACTCGTCTAATGGTAACCAGAATATGATGAACATTTCGTCATCGTGTTGAAGAGGTTAAATATAATACACCTGTCTAATATTAGCTACTAAATAAATATGGAACCAATGGTAAGTTACAATCATGGCTATTGGACCCCCATCCCTTCCCCTCTGATGGTAGTATTGGCACACACACACACACACACACACACACACACACACACACACATACACACATGCACACACACACACACACACACTGGCTTCTATGCCAGTACCGGCTAGTGGTGGTTCGTTAGGCTGGTATTGGAGAGAGAGTTATAGAGTTACACAGATATTCAGCCTACATAGACCTTGCGGTCCCTACTAGGTGTTCCGGCCTTAATACTAATAGACAGGGACGGGACTGCTTATAGTAGAAGAATAGGACAACACAATAGAAAGCTCTCTCCCCACCCTTCGGTTAAAAAGCCGTACCGGCAAATAGGATGAAGTTTAACCTTATGGTTCAGGAAAGTTTTTATAGAGTATAGAAAAAAACTTAGTTTGAAAGGGAAATTACACATACCTACTGTGTGTGTGAGAGAGAGAGAGAGAGAGAGAGAGAGAGAGAGAGAGAGAGAGAGAGAGAGAGAGAGAGAGAGAGAGAGAGAGAGAGAGAGAGAGAGAGAGAGAGAGAGAAAGAGAGAGAGAGAGAGATTTCGCTAAGTTAAAAATTTGGGTGTCACATACATTCACAAAAGCTTGATAATTCGACCTCTATTAGTATATTTCCTTAAATATCGAATTAATATATTATATACAACGGTTGGACTTTAGAATGAAGATACATATATATCAGTTCAATATGTGCTACCAACTTCAGAAGTCTCTTTTCTTCCAATGCAAATGAGTATATATATTTTGTATTGATATGCTTCTTAGAACCATATGACGAAATATTCTTATATAGGATTTTCACATGCGACTAATAATCAAACAAAACATAATGTAGTTTTATCCTTTGAGTACGAAAATACCTATTGCCCACATTGTATTGTAATTGATTCAAACACCATATATATGTTTCTGTCCCTCTAGCCCCTGAACCCTTGAAACTTAAATTAGTAAGAAAACAAACAATTAATTTGTAAAACTTGCAAAATAAACAAACCAAATCTGGGTTGACACAAGATAAATGCAAAAGAACTTATCAACATCGCTATGTGGAAATATCGCTTAATAAAATATAATTTTGAAATAACAAAAACACAATCCACCACATATGGTGTACATCACTACATGAGCAAGTTAATCTGGTTCCCAAGCAAACTAATCGCACATATTACAATGCACTACTGTCACGTTCAAGGAACTAGTCAATATGGGAAGTCCGGGACGTTCTGGTAAATTTTACTAAATTCTGTATGAATAAATATACTATATTGTTTATACAATTTTATATTAAACTACATTTGCAATTTGACAAGATATAAACAATACTACATCAACATAAAACACTCAATACCGATAGTGCTATCGGGTAGGTAAGCATAGCATACCTCAAGTGACCCCTACCAATTACTACCCTACAAATAACCTACATTTATCGTACAAATACATTAAGGATAAAGCAAAAGCAATCAATTGACACTATCGATAATGGATAGATGCAATATAATACTGAAAAATAATTGGAAAATATGAAGAAGCAACAACAGATTTAAACAGAGTACTCTTTAACCCGTACAATTCCAGCGTCGGCTGCCAGCCATCAGTAGATAAATCACTCCCCAGTCCCAGCGACGGCTGCAAGCCGTCAGTAATATACGGTCCTTGTACCAGGCAGTGGCTGGTACCATGACTTGTAAACACTGTTCTAAGGAAATGGCAACATTTCTTAGGTTGGCTGCACGCTTCCACAGGCTGTCTGGGTCAGTGTTTCATCAACTTTTGAGGTGGGAGGTTGTTATATCTTGCCTCTGAAGCAATTTTGGTCACATTGCTGGGTACCAGAAATGCCCCCCTCCGACTGTCTCCTGACAACGACTCCACAAAATGCTCTGGACCACTACCTTCTACTCTTATTATTAACTTCTACAACATTGGTGGCCTCTCTTCTAACTTCCACTCTGTGGAACACCACCTCTCCTCTGCCAAACCTGATCTTCTCTTTCTCACCGAGACACAGTTGTCTGAGACTACTGACAGCAAACCCTTCTCTGTATCCTCCTACTATCTCTATCCTAAGTTTCGAGCCAAAGGTGAATGTTGCGTCTATGTACGCAACAATCTTGCTATCTCTCGTGCTACTAACTTAGATTCTTCTGAATGCTCAACTCTCTGGCTAAAGCTTTCTTGTCAGTCTCTAACTAAATATTTCTGTGCTGTTTATCTCTCCCCTAATTCTACTGACTATCCAAAATTCTTCGACTATCTAACTTCTAAAGTGGAACACATTCTATCCATCTCTCCTTTCGCAGAAATCTCTATCTTAGGAGATTTCAACGTTCACCACTGCCAATGGCTCTCCTCTGTTTCCACTGACCAACCTGGTAAACAAGCCTTCATAATTTTTATTCTAAACGACGTAGAGCAGTTAGTCCAGCAACTCACCTGTATCCCGGATCGCTTCGAAGATCGGCCTAGCATTCTTGACTTATTTCTAACCATAAAACCTTCCGCTTATACTATAAATATTTTCTTTCCTTTGGGCTCCTCCGACCATAAACTAATATCTGTTACCTGTCCTATCGCTGCGGTACAGCCACCCGATCCTTCCAACCGACGGCGCTTGTGGCACTTTGGTGCTGCCGACTGGGAGGCTCTTCAACTCACACTTGTTCTACTGCTGTCTGCAACAAGGAAGAAGCATTCAAACGGAACCAACACCTTATAACTCAAGAATCTTATTCTTCCTATGTTTCTGCCCGGAATCAAGCCAAATCTGTTCTTCGACTTACCAAGCACTCTTTCATCAATATAATAAATGCACTGAACTATCCAAATCTAGCTATTCCCAAGTATTCTGGCATGTAGCCACAAACCTCTTCAACAATTTTTCTTCCTCGTCTTTCCCTCTCCTTTTCCACTCTGATGGCACAACCATCACTTCTTCCTCTGACAAAGCTGAACTCTTTGCTCAAACTTTTGCTAGAAACTCCACCTTGGATGATTCCGGTGCTATTCCTCCCTCTCTCCTACTTATGCCTAATATCCTAATCTCTTCTAAAGTTGTACTTTCTACCCACTATGGGCTTAATACTAAGAAGGAGTATGGTCGGACGGTGTTCCTCCTGTTGTACTCAAAAACTGAGCTTCCGTGCTGACTCCCTGCCTTGGCAAACTCTTTCGTCTCTGTCTCTCCTTTAACGTCTTCCCTTCTTGCAGAAAGTTTGCTCTCATTCAACCTGTCCCAAAGAAGGGTGACCGCTCTGAACCCTCCAACTATCATCCAATTGCTCTCATCTCTTGTATCTCTAAAGTTTTTGAAACTATTCTTGCTCCAAATTTCTTAAGCATTTCGATCTTCTCATAATCTAATAATCGCAGATCGCCAGTATGGCTTCCTTAACCCGGCAAGCGCGATAGGCCTCACGGAAGGCTTCCTATAGGGAACGCGATAGGCCTCACGGAAGCAAGACCATAAAAAAAGACTTTCCAAAAAAAAAAGGGCCTATCAAAACAAAGGAATTTGTCTCTAGGTGAGATAATTCCCCTCCAGTACTCATCCATGTAAATCTCACCCACCCCCCTCCCCTCCTTCCCCACCTTATTCCCCCCTCCCTCCCCTCCTCAATTATCACCTATTTTTCCTCTTATTATCATCATTTATCGGTTATTTTTCTCTCCCGCGATAATGTAGCATAAGTGGGTTGCAGAAAAGATCGTTATGTAACACCCAGACACCGGCCCACACCGCCCCGCTCGTCTCAGTTACCTCACAGACAGCGAGAGAGGAGGGTTGCCTGTGGCTCTCTCTCGCCTGAGATTATGACCGGGTGGCCAATATCTTCGTTTTTCACCACCCAAATGCTTTTCCCACTTATTTTAGCACTCTTGAAGGTTCATATATACATCATATATGTAAAATAAAAGCATACCGAAAACAAATAATGCTCTATATTGTAAATATAACGAATTCTGTCAGAATCCAAGGCTAGAAATGCACAAATAACTACCCTAGCCCCTAGGTCTATTTCGCGCTTGTCAGGTTAAAGGTCGCACTATTGGTGATCTTCTTTCATATCTTATTAACTCTTTGTCATCCTCCTTTCGGGACTTCGGAGAGACTTTTTCTATTGTACTAGACATATCGATGGCCTTCGATAAAGTCTGGCACAAATCTTTAATTTCTAAGCTAACCTCCTTCGGTTTCTATCCCTCCATATGAGCCTTTGTCTCTATTTTCCTTTCCTGCCAGGGAGCTGCAGTTGTGGACGGCCATCGCTCACTTCCCCATCCTATTAACTCCGGTGTTCCTCAGGGCTCTGTCCTATCTCTCATTCTCTTTCTAATTTTTATAAATGATCTTCTCAACTGTACCACCAGTCCCATCCATTCATACATAGACGACTCTACCTTATACTACTCAATTAGATTTCCAGAATGCCCCAGCCAGCCATCCCTCAAAAACAAATGTAATGAAGCCATAGAACACTTATCCGCTGATCTAACTACTATTTCCAATTGGGGCAGAGAAAACCTTGTTGCCTTTAATGCCTCCAAAACCCATTTCTCCATTTTATTACCCGTCCAGAACCCCCAGAGGACTTTCCACTTCAACTTCAACAATACCAAAATTAATCCTTCGATCTTCTCTCAATATACTTGGTGTCTCTTTTTCTTCTGCTCTCACTTGAAAGGACCATATTACCAGTCTTGCTAAGGCAGCCTCCCAGAAGCTGGGTGTGCTCAATCGCCTCAAGGGGTTCTTTACCTCTGCACAGCTTCTTGCTCTGTACAGGGGCACGGTGCATCCTTTTATTGAATATTGTTAAAAAGTGTGGGGAGGATCCTCTCACACCACACTCCTAGACAAAGTAGAAAGGAAGGCCTTTCGTATCATTAATTCCCGTCCACTCACCAACTCTCTGCAATCTCTCTCTCTCCGCTGCAATGTTGCATCTTTCTCGCTATTCTATCGCTAGTATAAAAATCAGTGTTCCTCAGAGCTCTCCCAGTGTATACCACCTCCTCTACGTAGGGCACATGGTACCCGTCATGCAACACAATCCCACCCCTACTGTGTGCAATTCTCTAACCCAAGAGTGAAACGTTACTTTCAAACTTTCTTTTATTCAACAGCTGAGCTCTGGAACACTCCTAAAATCAGTCTTTCCCTCTTCCTATGACTTAAATTGCTTAAAACTCCGTGTGTCCAGGCATTTAGGCTCGAACTTCCCTTGATTTTGGCCCTGTCACTCTTTCAACTCTGGGGGAGGCACTCGCTACAGGCAGTTCTGCCTTTTGCTTACCTCACTAACATAGAAAAACACAAAAATATTCTGAACATCATTCTAAATGGATATCTTTTTCATAAAGAAACACACAGGAGCTCAATAATTGTTGTCAGTGGATGTACAGTGACGCTAATAAGTCATGTATCAGCTGTTATAACGTTTGGCTCTTTCTATGCTGTATTTATGTCTGTCAGATGTTGATTAGGGTGGGTAAGTGTAGGAACATGCTTGTATATCTCACTCAAAAAGATGAAATCCTGTGTAAATATTGCTGATACCAATTATTGATCAAAACATAAGTGGTGCCGATACATCACTTATTAGGCCGACTGTACACGACCTTGAGGAGGGATGTAGTAACCACTGACACTGTTTGGGATACTTATTATGTCTATCCTTGTGGGTGTATATATTATTAGGTGTCACATTATCGAAATACAGTTAACTGGGGTACTCAGGGGGTCCCATAATAAATGTTTAGCGAACATAAACAAATACACTGTATTGAGGCCAAAGTTCTTGGGATCTATAACTAGTGCTAGGTTTGGATTCCTTTGATAGTACTTGATAGGATTTGCTAAATGGAAAGGTGCCTCAATTGATTTAGATTTTTACTGCTGATTAAAACACCAGGATATGATATTATTTAAATAAAATACCTCAATGTCCAATCAGTTGTACAATATTAAGGCTATTACAACAATTACCTTAAACTGCTCGTAATCACAATATATAAAACGTGTGTTTGTTGCCAAGAGATAGTAGTGGTAGTATTTATATGTTCCATAGCATCTATAGCTGATTGGTAGTGTGTTGCAATGTCGTCTTGAAATGTTCAGTATAGTCCATCATCTTCCATGCTTCAAAGATGTTGTTTTCTTAACCGATGATCACATTTACTAGTATCTATATTTATTTAATCTGTTTTATTAATTTTTGTTTTGCATTTCTTTCGTTAGTTGAAACATAATTGAAAAAAGCCACAATCACTTTTTTTTTATCACATATGCCATTATATCCAATAATGGTTTTGTCATTATTGTTAGTATTAGTAATGTTACTATTAATAATTATACACAAATGAAAATCCAGCAATTGATACAAATATTGCACATGATCAACGCTCACTCATTTATATATCCATGACACATCATGCACACATGAACTTTGTGTACTGTGAACATTTGATGGATGATAATTGGCTATGGACTAGGTCACAAATGTAAACACTGGTTGCATAGATCGTGAAGAGAATCACATTTAAATATTGGTGACTCGTAATCAGTTTTGAATAATGTTAGTAATGATTAATGATATAGTAGTACATATTACTTTTCTGGATGTAATTTTCTTTGCTATGTGTATGACCGAGACAAAAGGCAGAGCTTCTTTTAGCAAGTGTCTTGGCCAAAGTTGAAAGAATGATAGAGCCAATTACAAGGTGTGTTAGGGTCATAATATCTTGACATACAGAGCTTAAACCAGTCTAACTCATAGGATGAAGGAAAGATAGATTGAGGGAGAGTGTTCCAGAGTTTACTTGTTAAGTGGTAGAAAAACTGGGAAAATCGGTTCACTCTTGGAATAAAGAGTTGGACGAAATAGGGATGGGAATATGTTGAAAAGCGGGTGCCCCCACTCTTCGCAAAGGGGTGGAAAGGGTGGTATACTCTGAGAAAGCTCTGATAACACTGATTATTGTAATAGCGGTAGAGGAGTGACAGATATGCAACATTGCGGTGTGTTGGGAGAGATTGTAATGAATTGGTAAGAGCAGGCAAGTTGATGAGACGAAAGGCATTTGACTATCCTTTCGAGAAGTGCGGTATGAATAGAATCTCCCCATACATGCTAACAGTATGTATAGATGCACTGTTCCCCTGTACAGAATAAGAAGCTGCACTGTGATGAAGTACCCATCAAGACTGTTGAGCACACCTAACTTCTGGGAAGCTGTTTTAGCAAGAGCGGTAATATGATCTGTCCAACGAAGGTCAGAAGAAGAATATATACTGATAATTTTGAGAGAAAATTAAGGGGTATCGTGTGTATCGTTGAATAGTAAGGGATAATCGCGTGGAAGGTTGTGATGGGTTGATAGATGGAGAACTTGGGATTTAGAAGCATTGGAAGCGACAAAGTTCTCTCTACCCAAAGCGGATATAGTTGATATTTTTGCTATGCAAATCTAGTTGAATTACATGTATAGGATGATTCTGCAAATTGTCTGTAGACAGGTACCCTCAAATGTTCATTAATGGTTACAATAATCAACATATTCGGGATACAAATAATGGATGCCAATCTCTCTGTGTATTTGGTTATATTGTGTTGGTGTCTGACCGTTTAATCCTTCCATGTAGAGCTGGGGATTAATGAACCTGCCTCGTTGATGTGCTGTGAAATGTTGACGGCAAACCTGGACTCTCTGGGTTTCTACAGTATGAATGTAAATTTTTAACTTTACTCGCGGACAATTAAAATGTCAGAAATGTATAATATTTTTAATTCAATTTAGCAAGAGGCAATTACGATATTTGGAACTGCCAAATGCCATTGCATGTTTCTAATTACAATAATTTACAATGTGTAGACAATATACCAACTAATGATTCGTACACAATATACCGAATATTGATCCGTTGACAATATACTGACTAATGATCCGTTGACAATATACGAACTATTGATCAGTCGACACTATACCAATTATCGATCCGTCGACTCTATACCGACTATTAATCAGTCGACACTATACCAATTATTGATCCGTCGCCACTATACAGACTTTTGATCCGTCGACACTATACTGATTATTGATCCGTCGGCACTATGCCGACTACTGATCCGTCGCCACTATGCCCACTACTGATCCGTCGACAATAGTTGTTATTCACATACTGTACTTTTAGGAAAGCTTTGTTTTTTCTGAACCCCATTCTCCCTCATGTTGATCCCTATTAGTTTTTTAGATTTTGAGAAGTTCGTTCCACTAGTCTGGCTATTTTAAGACACCTATGTCATTATTACTTTGGACATGGAACATACTTAATAGTAATATGAATGTTTTATTTAAGGTACGGTTTAGCTTAGTTGAAATAATCCCAAGATAATGTGTATTACACTTGGAGCTTTTATACAAAGGACACCTAGGACCGATGAACAAAGAGACACACCATAACACGTCCCTCCTACCATGGGTCTGTACTGATAACGTTTATCAGTATGTTTAGTATCATTGTTGTAAATTATCTTGTATACACTTGCCATTTACAATAAGAGTTTTAATTTCACTGTTGTAGAGTTAGGTAATGTGGTCTTCTTATTTGCTTCGGCATACGAGTTATAATTCTAGCGTGTTGTTTCTCACAGGTGGTGCACCAGGCGAGGTCGCTGTACTGGACACTGAGGATATCCAGCGCCACACAGAGGGACTCTGGTGTCTACGAATGTCATGTCAATTCAGACCCTAAGATCACTCATCAAATCAAGCTGTTGGTTACAGGTATGATTTGGAAATTACCTAATACTGGAAAAACACGTACATTTCGGACAAGGAGAATTTACTTTGTGAGATAGATAAATGAGACACACATCACAAGTTCACTTTAACTCACACCTAGCAACATGCATCGTAGAAATGTGCCCGATCTTTTGTGTAGCGTTATATCAACCAATACGATATTGCTACACATATTAGTATAGACCCACAAATAACTCACCATGCAAAGCTACGAGACACAGGTAGAAGGATGATGTATTGTATTGAATTTCCTTAGCAAAAAATCTAACCTACACTTTCCTGCAATACAATAGGATAAATCCAAGTCTTACCATGTGCCATCACTGGAAGTTAATCCTGAGCATTTTACGTCATATGATCCTAGGAGGTAAGTAGGCCTCTGAAATTTGTGCCATAAGATTGTGGACAGTGGTCTATAACCTTGACATGTAATCCATCTGAGGGGAAAACCATAATCACTTCACCCACAGCTTCCTTTGATAATAGGAGAAAACCAGTTGGTGTAGCGATGTTTGCGCTCGTGGTTTGTTTAAACAACATCGCCAATAACACTGAAGGAACATGGCGAAAAGTTGTTGTTACTGGAGAGTTCATATCTCGGGCATCCTTTGGGGATAACTTGTCACGGGTGGCTAGGTCAACATGACCAGATCGGTGTTCATCATGATGTAGTTTCATTTTGGGAGTGGGTATGTCAGGGCAATTGATTCATAATCCTTATTCTGGTTTCCATGTCCTAAGCAGCCTACTGTATGTGACTTGAAACTGCTAAACCTTGTCAGATGATGAGCTATAACCCTTTCTGTTTGGAGCCCAATAGTTACCATGGTGACTCTCTCCAAAGTGAAGTGGCTCATCAATGGTGAGCCTGAGTGGAGGTATTGGTGTGGCGATCCTCTCCTTGCATATTTCTGTACTGGAGGTTCCACCAGTGGATGAAGCTATACTATTGCTGAGGCTGAAGAGGTTGGGCTTCATATATTTTGTCGCTGTATATGCTCCTATTGAGAAGAGATAATTTGAAAATAAAAAATACTGTTCTATGCTAAACATTACTATATTTTGGGTAAATTTAATTTTTTGTAATATATTCGGGATATTTTGTGACTTCTACCCCTGATTTTATCATGACGTAACGCTTTGAGTGTCTCATTGAAAAACGTACAGTACGTTATGGAAAACGTACAGTACGTTATGGAAAACGTACAGTACCTTATGGAAAACGTACAGTACGTTATGGAAAACGTACAGTACGTTATGGAAAAATTAAAGATAAAGCTTTAAAGTACGATTGAAAATGAAAATAAATTTAACCTAGGTTACATATAATTATTTTGAAGATCCACTACAATAAATAAAGATGAGGTTATAGAGGCATGCATATACCAGATACCAAAGGCAAGCCCATATCACAATAGACAAATCAGGCAAAGGATAGACATTGGTTAGGGTGCTTCAGTAAGCAGGGGCTGGGTTCTCGGGTGTGGTGTCCCGAGTTCGAATCCCGGGAGTAACATATGCTTTCATTAGTTTATTCAAGTGCATTGGGGTTTGTAATTGATGATTAATGTTAAGAACGGGGTGTTACTTATAAAACCATGTATGGTACTGTATATTCCTCTGATTGTTGAAGTGTATATTACAACATTGTAATTCAGAGATATAAATACTTAAACAAAAGTAATAATTTGGTATTGGAATTGCATAGTTGTAATATTGTGAGAATTTGTATCTAATGGCTAATGTAATCTGTATTGATGATTTTATATATACATTTTAACATCGCCGATTTATTGGATAACTAAAACTTATGTAATAGTATTACTAGTAGTACTACTACTACTACTACTACTAATAATAATAATAATACTGTTATTAACAGTATTGTTGTTAGGTTTTCCGTAACATCAAATATACCACGCAATACCCTAGCCTCCATATATTCCCCAGATCGTCAACAACTGGATGGTCACCTTGGTGCCAGACCTTTCATCACCACCACCACAACAGACCCAAGTAAGAAATCATCTAATAGCAGCTAGAGTAATAAAAAAAAAAAAAAAAAAAAAAATAGACATCGTCGGTACAGAGGGGTTACAAATCTTGGGTACACTTGGATGCCATAGTCTCTAGCCTACTCATACAAATTTGAAGACCCCCCAATGTTTTTGTTTATGCCATTATACTGTATCCATCCCAGCCATGGGCTATGTGCCTGAGTGTATACATACATATATACATACAAATTCATAAATTCGTTTACAGAGATATACTTTAATAATACAAAATTGGTGAAGTCCACAAGTATTTATTTAGCGAGCTAGAGGCTATGGCATGCGAGTGTACAATGTCCACAATGTATGCTTACCCAGGCACAGTGATGCATTCTGGTACCGAGATTTGGAAATAAGAGAAACAAAAATCAAGAGTTAGAAGAATGCACTCCGTTCTAGCTAATAAAAAAAAATCTATAGTAAAGAAGAAAAAGTCCTTTTATCAGAACAAAACTACTACCATTTCCTATATCACTAATTATTTTGGCTACACTCAGTGGTTACTATGATAACAAGGATGTATGTTTCCCATAATAAAAAGTTTTAATTGAAAGATTTCCACAATGCATATTGTTTACTAAAACTATTTATAAAGTAATAGATTACCTGCTGCTGTCGAATGCTTCAACAACCTATGTTTATAACAGCTTGTACAGTTCTCATAGTATACAATTTACTGTTCCTCTCTGTTATATGATTAAAGTTCATATTTAAATGTAAAAACATATCACTTAACCCGTAGAGCATCACATATGTAAACACTATGTAACTCAAGTTTTGTGCATTGAATGTCAGGTGCGTAGAATCTATGCATCTGGCTTCTCATTCAGGTTCATCAAATTTGGCACAAAAAATGGACTGCAGGTATGGTGCGATGGGTGTTGCTGTGTGTATGAATGCTATAGTCAGCGTGTTTAGACTAGACAATGAGTTTATGAGCTGATGTGGTAATGCTGCAAGGCCAACCATTAGAATAAAGCCAGGTGGGTGGATTGCGGTGTGGATCGGGAAGAAGGGAGGATGAGATGAAAACAATGAAGAAAGAATAAAAGAATATAAGGGAAAAAAGGGAGATGTGAAGGACGGAGGAAGGATAGAGAGGAATACATGAAAGAGGGAGATTGGTAAGGAAGAAATAAAAATATAGTAGTGCAGTTTTCCAGAAGGTGGAATACGGATAAATGAGACAAAGAAAAAATGAAATGGAAGTGAGAGATAACACTGTACACAATATCTCTCACAAACACATACACAAACACAAACACACACACACACACATATACACACACACATACACATACACAACAGACAAAACATCAATACTGGCTGGCTCATGGATGGACAGACTGTGTAGGTAAACACATGTGTCTACCTTGCTTCCTCCGAGAGAAGGGAAGAAAAACTAAATTGTTATATGGAGGATGGGAAGAGAGGGAAAACCTTGACTTGGAAGAAGGAAAGACAGAATTAGCAGGAATGGAGAGGAAATGAAAGGAGAAAGTGGGAATATGGAGGAAAGATATATAGAGAGAGTATAGAGGGAGTATAAATAGAGAAATGAGATAAAGATGGAATAAAGAGAATATAGAGAGATGCATGAGATACCGATGGAAAAATACAGACAACAGAGAAGCAAGCATTGCAAGAAACAAAAATAGAGGTGTGAGGAATAAAGATACATAGATGACATATGAAGAAAGTAGGAGAGAGATAATAGAGAAGGGTGAGAGAATCGAGAAAGGATGAGATAAAACTTAGAAGGTGGAATGAAGTTACAATATGATAGAGAGGATATAAAACAATAGAGAATGAAGGGAATTGAGAGGGAGGATAATTAGAGAGAGGGGAAGAATAGAAGGACATAAACATGGATGAAAGAACAGATGGAGTGAAGTTAGCCACCCAGAAGGTGTGGAGAGAAAAGCGATTAAAGGGAGTAAATGGCAATGATAAGCAAATTAAGGACACACCAGGCCTTGCTCATAGACTAGGGTAAACACATCTTTGCTTTCCAGGGTGCGGGGAGAAACTTTTTTCAACTTTGTCTTGATTTTAGAACATGTACATAACATTTATGGCATTTTAAATGAAAGTTAAAATGCCTTGACACCAGCAAAATCATGAGATATTGGAACTGGCGACGCTGTCTGGGTTATTAGACACAAAAACTTATCACCCCTACAGAGAATAGAACCACCTAACTCACAGTTTTACAGTATTGCAGATTATGACAGCCGCCTTAGAAGGTGTTGCTATTACTCTACGTTTTTCGTTGACATTCAACAACAAAATGTAGTGTTTTTCTCTTGCCCATTCTTAATTGTAGACTACTATCTCTATTATATTTGTTCATACATACATAAAGCTCTACCATTCCTTTCCCTAAGCTCTTTCACTTCTGAAAAAGTATACAAATCAGAATGCGTTGTATATTTTTACCTTTCTTGATTGTAAAAGCTAATAGAAGTCCCGTACACAGCCCCCAGGGTATTGTTAGAAGGATCCTCTGAGCGACACATCCAGGCTGGCAGTGTTCTTACTCTGACCTGCCTTATACACCACCCTCCCCGCCACCCTCCACCTCACGTACTCTGGCACCACGGAAACAACACCATCGACTACGACTCTCCCAGAGGAGGCATCTCTATAAAGGTAATCATTACATAGGAGATAAGTCTGTCCACTAGGGAGACTGAGAACAATAATGAGTATTCCAAGAGTTTTGTTTTATACTACCAAAAAATGAATTTTTAAGAAGGGATGGGCGTATATATTCGCTCATATACGTATTTTTGTATTAATGTATTCGTTTCCTCCGTAGACCTCCATCAAGCGTTAAGATAACACTCGCTGAAGACCATCCTTCAAGATAAATTTGTATATATTTCGATAGAGAAAAATTTCCTGGTCGAAGGCCAGTTCTTAATAAATTACAGGCTCAGGACAAAAACAAAAAAACTAAATGACATGAAAAGTAAAAATATTGACAAAGAAATGGGGCGAAAGGTCATACAATCGCCAAACTAATGGGCTGCACGTCTTAACTATCTGAACACTGATGTGGCTAGACATGAGGAAGAAGCGAAACCAGAAAAATAACCTACCTACCCTTAAGTCATTCTCAGTAAAAACAAAAAAATTGATACACTTATTTTTCCAGCAATGGCCTATTAAACTCGATGTGTTTACATTTTTCGTATTTATTTAATCAAGTTTTCCCACTAAAACCAAACAAGTCTTCTAACATAATTATACCAACACATTTTTTGTTGGTATCTTACTTTTCCTGTGGCGATGAATTGACTATTACAAGTATAATACACATCTACTTGTCTAACCCATAGCCATGGACATAATTATGAACTATGGACTATGGAAGAACTTTGTACTATACTTTATCATACACTAATCAGATTTATCGCCAATTATATCATATTAAGGAACATATGGAGTACAAATGGCAAAACTTGCACAACTGCTAGACGATAAGCAAGTGATTTTTTATTTATGTCGTCATTTAGGGTGGATGGGACTCATTAGCCTTGGTTGGCAACCCATTTAGGGGAGATAACCTTATACAAATTCGGGTGGATGGGACTCGTCAGCCTTGGTCGGCAACCTGTTTAGAGGAGTAAACCTTATACAAATCTGTACTACCACCTTAGGGTGAAGCAGGTTAGTGGATGGATTAGCCGCACACCACTGTAGAAAGTTAGTGCTAAAAATAATACATAAAAGGCCTCGGAGTCGGACGGACCCTAAATTGAGTGGTCAATCGTGTAAGTCCTTCAGTAAACTGGCATGGGTTGTCCCTCTTACAGGGGATAAGTCCGCATAGGGGCATTTTGTGTATGGCCACCCCCATTAAGGGGAGTAAGGCATCCGGCAATAGATAGCTAGATTTATAACACTGTTTTCATATATATAATATGAATAAGGAAACCAGTAAGTAGTGTATGATGGAACATGATATCGATACTTCAGAAGTACACCAAAAACGTTCTATATCTCTTCTTCTCGTGATGAGTTAAATATGCCGTTGTGTGTTTTTTGGTAATATTCAACTCATCATCATGGAAATAGGAAGAACGACATAATGAAGTTCTTGAGTAATTTTCAATTATTGATACCATGCTTCCTCATACACTTTATGGTTGTTTCCTTACTCCTATAGTATTGAAGAATATTGGATTGGATATATAAGAGCTATCCCCCAACTTAAATATACAAGCCGAAGATCTTCTAGACCTTCCCAGCATGAACAGATCACACCTCAATGAAGCAGGGAGGGCTACTGATGACATCACAGCGGCCAGCCAATGAAAGAGCAGAATTAGAGACCACATGGCTAGCCAATCAGAAGCCTATAAACTAGTTTACCTGCCCGTTGTATGGTTTATAAGCTCACTAGATCACAGCAATTCTCATTCACTTCCAAGCTACTGGTGAAGTGCAAAGAAAGTACAACAACGCTTTATAGCTAAGTACTGTGCATATTTAACACCTTAAGAGCGGCCTATGCGGTTTATTTATATGTACCGCCCAGCGGGGTGTTTTTAGCCAAAATAGGGCTGTTTACGTGATCATTTTCATACCTAAATAAGACCCAGAACGTAAAACAAGTATCTATCCCTGAAAGGGCATAAACAGAGCTTTCGAATGACACCATAACGATCCTTTTATGATGGCTAGTTTTCTTGCAATAACCGTGCAACGCGAGTGCAAAAAGCATGTAATTAGGCACTTTCCCCATACAATACCGTATATAGCGAGTGAGAGAGGGAGGAGGGAGGTGGGATTCGTGTCAGTAGGTTCGCCGCGGTGGTCTGGAGCAGTCATACGCTCGCTACTCTCCTGCCACCACTTGTCTCTCTCTCTCAGCAACATTACGTGCTGAAATTGCCACTCGACCTATGTCGAGCACCGCCACATAGTCCAGCTTTATTTAACTCGACTTATGTTGCTCGCCGCTAATTAAGGGTTAATCCTATAATACTACCCAAAATTACTTTTGGAGAGATCATCAGACAACTTCCTACGGAAGGTAAATATACCCTCAGGAAAATATTAAAAAAAATGGACAAGAAGCTCTGTAACAACCAACTTGCCATAACCTTCAATGATATACTGTGTATATATATATATATATATATATATATATATATATATATATATATATATATATATATATACTATAATAATCAGTGTTCCTCAGAGCTATCCCAGTGCATACCACCTCCTTTACGTAGGGCACGTGGTACCCGTCTTGCAACTCAATCCCACCCCTACTCTGTGCAACTCTCCAACCCAAGAGTGAAACGTTACTCTCAAACTTTCTTCTACTCAACAGCTGAGCTCTGGAACTCTCTCCCAGAATCAGTCTTTCCCTCTTCCTATGACTTAAATTCCTTCAAACTCCGTGTGTCCAGGCATTTTGGCTCGAACGTCCCTTGATTTTGGCCCTGTCACTCTTTCAACTATGGGGGAGGCACTCGCTATAGGCAGTTATGCCTTTTGCCTCCCTCAATCACATAGAAAAAAAAAAAAAAAAAAAAAAAAAAAAAAAAAATATATATACAGTATATATACCGGTATAATTATATATATATATATATATATATATATATATATATATATATATATATATATATATATCCTATTTTATAAAATGACGAGGTTGATATTGTTGGTGATTGTTCAAAGTAGACATCATCGTCATGCTAATGATCGTAGTGTACCGAATCTAAAGTAAATCATTTGATGCAATTAATGATATCATATTGTTTATATAAATTGTCATTGTAATACATCATACTATTCTACGCGTTTTATCCCCTCAGTTACAACATTCTTGAATACTCTCCCCAATGATATAGCGACTGAGGTAAGCTCTCAGATATTTACAACCAGAATTAATGCCTATTTAATTAGCTAATCATATCTTCTTAGCTATTTGTGATCCCCCTGAGACCCTTTGTGGTACATTGTCTGTCTAAGGCTCATCTGTATGGTTCATATTTAGTGTATAATAATAATAATAATAATAATAATAATAATAATAATAATAAAATAGAAGTGCCGCTTTCGCATTGTGGAAAGAAAACGGCATACCAAATTCTGCGAATTTGATATTTTCTCTTCACAATTTACTATTTAAGGCATTTTGAAAATATGTTTTTAGCATTTTGTTATGTTATTATAGCTGAACATTGAGTAGGAAAACAGTATACCCCAGTAAATTATGCATCAATGGATCGGGTTGCTTAAGTATATATATATAGCTTAATATAATTGATCTTATGCCTTGATATTTTAATTATTTATGTGGAAGTTGGCCGTTATATATATACTGTATATATATATATATATATATATATATATATAATACAATTAACACAACGAGTTTGTTGAAATGTAAATTATAAAAATATGTAATAATGGAACTTTGACCCTAACATTATATTTTGACCTTGAAGTACGAATATATATTTTAATTTCCTGATAATTCTACAAACGAATCAAAGACAACTTTACTTTAGTGAATAATTATTGGTTACTTTTGCAGGAACTATAGGACTAGCTGGATGTGACCATTGACTTATTATATTGACCTATGTGGTTTTAGTGTGAACAATTACTATTGTACCTTGCATGTTAGGCCAACCATTTTAGCAATTTCTTTGAAATTTGAATTAATAGTAAATTTTTAACTCTTGTCTAGCGGGCATATTCAGGCCCTCCTGAATGATAAATCAAGTATCTGCATGAAAAGAAATATATTCAGCAAAAAACTAGGCGCTAAAAGCTTCAAAATGAGACCAGAACGAGCTACGTAGCACTCGTGGTTCTCATACAGTGGTACCACCAACATGGGAGTTTAGCGTATAGCGGTATATTTTTCCCAGCTATGCTCACTACTGGCTACACTGCCGGCCTCTCGAGAACACAGGGAGGGTGAGTTATTGGGCGGCGGTAAGCCCTGGGTGTTGGCCGAGTGACCTGCTGCGCTCCCGGCCATTTGCACTCGATTTTAACCCTTTAAAAGCCTTAATAATGCTCCTAACTTCCTGCTTTTTGGATACGGACTTAAGTCGGGCCCCACTCTTTAAGTGTTAATGCATCGACATTAAAATTTGACCTTGGCCTTTGAGTATTATATAGCTTAGTGTTATTTCTTTACCTCTGCATACACTTTCTGGATATATCTATTACTATTGGAGAGACTTCATAGGTCAGTTTACGGGAAATTGAGATTAATCTATTTTTGACATTTTTCCTTGACCACTGACCTTGAATTTGAAATATATATGTGGCATTATTTTAAGAAACTATCTATGTAAGCAACATCTAGGTCCTAGGAGAACGATATTGGTAAAATTCAAATAATTGTTAACACCACTTTTAATAACTGAACTTTGACCTTGACCTGTGACCTTGACCTTTATGAGAGGAAATTAAAATATTGCATTATAATTTCATTGACAGCTCAAGTTTGTATATCCTTTTTTATGACAAATTGTTAAAGAGTTTAGAATAAAATATGAATATAATTGGAAGTGACCTTTGACCTCTATTCTGCCCTATGTGGAATATGTTTGATAATTTGCAATTATCGTGTTTTTTTACCAATATCAACCATCTCAGCAAACTTGGTAAAATCTGAATAAACCATAAAGAAGTTAATAAATACACCTTAACAATTTTCCTTAATCTATATCCTTGACCTTATAGTCATATACGTTCTATTTGTTGACCTTTGTGTAGGTATTTTAGATAATTATGTTATGTTGGACAAAACTGTATCCATTAATTTAGAAATATTACAAATGAATATGACTGACCTTTTTTCTTGGTCTTTCAACTTGAAATTTGAAATATATAGGTGGTAATTATTAAATAAAATGCATACATAAACAACATCTAAAAGAGCTGTGTTGGTAAAATTATGTTTATTCTAAAAATAAAACAAGTTTTATTAACTAAACTTTGACCCTGACCTTTAAGAGTGAAAATATTGTGTTCATTGCATGAACATATCATTGACAAATCAAGCATGTATGTACTGTATATTTGGATGAAACAAAATAGCTTGGGAGAAATTATGATTATAATTGGAATTGACTTTTGACCTTTATCTTGACCTTCGTGGAATGTGTCTGGTAATATGCAGTTATCATTCTTATATGAAGGTCAACCACTTCACTGAATTGGGTGAAATTTAAATAAACCATAAGGAAATTTCTCTATTGACCTTAACATTTGACCTTGACCATTTAGAAAGACTTTAGTTTTGCATTTGTTGACCTTTGTATAGCTGTTTTAGATGTATCATCAACGTTTGGCGAAAATGTATCGATTAGTTTAGAAGTAATACTATTATATATGATTTTGACCTTAATCCTTGACCTTTGGCCTTGAAACTTGAAATATAAGTGTGGTATTTATTCAATAACATTTCTATATAAACAACGTCTAGGAGAGAGATATTGATGAAATCTTAATTATACTAAACGCCAGTTTTCATACCTTTGACATGTGACCTTTTAGGAGAGGAAATATTTTGGTTTTTATTGCATAATCATTTAATTGACATATCAGGAGTGTATGACCATTTGGATGAAATGTTATTGATTAGTTTAGGAGAAATTATGAGTATAATTGAAAATTACCTTTGACCTTTATCTTGACCTTCTTGAAATGTGTTTGGTAATTTGCATTTATCATTTTTATATCAAGATCAACTACTTCAGTGAATTTGTTGAATTTCAAATAAACCATAAGGAAGTTACTACATTGACCTTAACATTTGACCTTGATCTATGACCTTGACCTTTTAGTAAGGCTTTAGTTTTGCATTTGTTGACCTTTGTATAGCTGATTTAGATATATACTCAACGTTTGGCGAAATTCTATCCATTAGTTTAGAAATAAGACTAACCAATCTGATTTCGACCTTTTTCCTTGACCTTTGACCTTGATATTTGAAATATAAGTGTGGCATTTATTCAATAAAATGTATATATATACAATGTCCAGGAGAGGGATATTGGTGAAATTATTATTATATTAAACATCAGTTTTAATAACTGAACTTTGACCTTGATCTGTGACCTTGACCTTTAAAAAAGTATTTATTTATTTATTGCATGATCATTTCATTGACAATTCATGAGTGTATGTACATTAGGAATAACTATTATTTGATTAGTTTAGGAGAAATAATGAGTATAAATGAAAAGTGCATTTTACCTTTATCTTGACCTTCTAGGAATGTATCTGGTAATTTGCAGTTACCATTCATATACCAGGGTCAACCTCTTCAGTGAATTTGGTGAAATTTGAATAAACCATAAGGAAGTTACTATATTGACCTTAACATTTGACCTTCATCTATGACCTGACCTTTTAGTAAGACTTTAGATTTGTATATGTTGACCTTTGTATAGCTGATTTAGATATATCCTCAACGTTTGGAGAAAATCTATTCATTAGTTTAGAAGTAATACTAATAAATCTGATTTTGACCTTTGACCTTGGCCTTTGACCCTAATATTAGGAATATTCAATTCAAAGTTGGAAAGTGTGTATATCTTATACATAGCATCTCACATTGTGAATATGGTGAAAATTGAAAGAGTAGTTAAAAAATTGAAAAATTTACCTTTATTTTTGACCTTTATGATTGACCTTAACCTTTGAGTATGATCAATTTCAGTTTTTGACTGACATCTGCACGGACCGTCTGAACTCATGTGTAGTCATTTCATAAGCATCTATAAGTAACCCTGGGAGGAGATATTGGACGGACGGACAGACAGACAGACAGACAGAAAGAAAGACAGACAAGTTGACTGGTCATGGAGTTTTTTTTTTGTTTTTTTGTTTTTTTCTATGTTAGTGAGGGAGGCAAAAGGCAGAACTGCCTATAGCGAGTGCCTCCCCCATTGTTGAAAGAGTGACAGGGCCAAAATCAAGGGACGTTTGAGCCAAAATGTCTGGACACACGGAGTTTGAAGCAATTTAAGTCATAGGAAGAGGGAAAGATTGATTCTGGAAGAGAGTTCCAGAGCTCAGCTGTTGAATAGAATTAAGTCTGAGAGTAACGTTTCACTCTTGGGTTGGAGAGTTGCACAGAGTAGGGGTGGGATTGTGTTGCAAGACGGGTACCACGTGCCCTACGTAAAGTAGGTGGTATACACTGGGAAAGCTCTGAGGAACACTGATTATTATAGTAGCGATAGAATAGCGAGAGAGATGCAATATTGCGGCGAAGAGAGAGAGATTGCAGAGTTGGTGAGTGGACAGGAGTTAATGATACGAAAGGCCTTCCTTTCAATTTTGTCTAGGAGAGCGGTGTGAGAGGAACCTTCCCACACATGTGAACAATACTCAATACAAGGACGCACTATGCACCTGTACAGAGCAAGAAGCTGTGCAAGGGTAAAGAACCCCCTAAGGCATTTGAGCACACCCAGCTTCTGGGAGGCTGCCTTAGCAAGACTGGTAATATGGTCCTTCCAACTGAGAGTAGAAGAAAAAGAGACACCAAGAATATTGAGAGAAGATGAAGGATTCATTTTTGTATTGTTGAAGAATAAGGGATAGACCGCAGGGAGTTACTGATGGGTAGATAGATGGAGAAATTGGGTTTTGGAAGCATTAACCCTTGTCTATCGGGGCCCGACTTAAGTCCGTATCGAAGAATTTGGACTATGTGGCGGGGCCCGACTTAAGTCTGTGTGCAATTTTGGCGCAATATTGGCTCTGAGAGAGAGACGAGCGACGGGAGGAGCCTGGGTTACCTCATGACCGTTCGCCACGGCCGCCGTGGACCTACTGAGATTTACTCCACTTACATCCACCCTCACTCCCTCGCTACATACGTAATTATATAAAGAAATTACCGTATTTTAGCGATTTTGCCCTTCGGTTGCACGATCGTTGCAAGACAACCAGTGATCGTAGAAGGATGGTTCGGGTGTCATTGGAAAGCTCAATTTACGCCCTTTCAGGGATACATACTTGTATTACGCTCTGAGTCTTGTTTATGCATGAAAAAGAGCACGGAACAACCATATTTATGGTAAAAAAAAAACGATGGTCGGCACAGTGAAATATACTCCACCACCCGCTCTTAAGGTGTTAAAGGTAACAAGGTTTTCTCTGCCCCAATTGGAGATAGTAGTTAGATCAGAATATAAGTGTTCTATGGCTTCATTCCGTTTGTCATTGAGGAATTGCTGGCTTGGGCGTTTTGAAAAACTAATGGAGTAGTGTAAGGTTGAGTCGTCTGCGTATGAATGGATGGGAATTGAGGTACAGTTGAGAAGATCATTTATAAAAATTAGAAAGAGAATAGGAGATAGGACAGAGCCCTGAGGAACACCGGAGTTTATAGGGTGAGGAAGTGAGCGATGGCCGTCCACAACCGCAGCTATGGAACGGCCGGAGAGGAAATTTGAGACAAAGGCACAGATGAAGGGATAGAAACCGAAGGAGGGTAGTTTAGAAATTAAAGATTTGTGCCAGACTCTATCGAAGGCTTTTGATATGTCTAGTGCAATAGAAAAAGTCTCACCGAAGTCCCGAAAGGGGGATGACCAGTAGGTATTTACCTATACGGGGGATCGCTACCATTCTGCTTAGCAGAATCGATAATAATAATAATAATAATAATGTATATTTGTTGTGTATTGTTCTACAGGTTGAGACGTTAGACGGTTTAACCCGGAGCCAAGTGACGGTGATGGGTGTGAAGGAGTCAGACAGTGGCCAGTACGCCTGTAGTCCTGCCTCCCTACCTACTGTCTGCCTTACTGTCCACGTTACTTACGGTCAGTTACTGTCCTGCCTCCCTACCTACTGTCTGCCTTACTGTCCACGTTACTGATGGTCAGTTACTGTCCTGCCTCCCTACCTACTGTCTGCCTTAAGGCCGCGTCATACAGAAGTCGAACGTTGGCCGACTGCCGCCCGAAGTCGATGACTTGCATATTTTTCCCGAATGCAACCGAATTACCCCAAAGTAACTCGGAGTCGAATATAACCCGACACTGACCCGAATGAATTTCGAATATAACCCAATGGACCTGAATGAAAGACGATGACGAGTCGATGAATCCCCGTACGTAACTCGAAGGAAACTCGATGTGGAACGAAGAAGCCTCGATCATGAGTCGAATATAACTCGAATATGCCCCGAAGACGGGGAAATAACCAGAATTATTACCGAAGCTCAGCTGAAGCTCAGTCGATCAACAACCGAAATAGAAGAAGTTAGGTCGAACGTCAGTCGAATAGGTCGAAGATCATAGTACGTTAAATAATCTCTTATATTATCTTTCGTTAACCCTTTCTGTATCGGTGACGTCATATTTATTTGATTTCAGCAACATTTAGACGATTTTATGAAGCTTAGGATGGATTTATGGTAGCTAAAGGGATTAATTGATATTGTCTGAAGCATTTCAATGGGTAGACGCCCTTCCTGCGCTGAATAAAATCGTTTAATAGTTGCCAGAGTATAATGAGAGTATATTGAAGATGGATCTGTGAAACTAAAAAGGATTAAGTAAAACAATTCGAAACCTGCTAATTGTTTTTCAACCTGAATAATATCGTCTAATGGTAACCAGAGTAAACTTAATAGGACATCACCGGTACTGAAAAGGTTCTTATAATACATTTGTTCTATATTGAATTTCAGATTAGTGGCGTTTCCTTCAATGTGTTAAAAATACTATTCATAATATGTAGACTAGTTTTGCTACAACCAATATATTCTACATTGCACACACGAAATCAACAATGTACTCAGCTTAGAATTTATATCTTGTAGCGTGTGTGTGTGTGTGTGTGTGTGTGTGTGTGTGTGTGTGTGTGTGTGTGTAACGAAGCTGTAACAAATTCGTGGTCAATAAACTATCTACTTATCTTTCTGTGTGTGTGTGTGTGTGTGTGTTTGTGTGTGTGTGTGGTGGGGAGGAAGAATGCAAATCCCCCCAATAAAACAGTTCTGACCCAACATGAAGCAGCATTCATGGACAAACGATACGCATGGAGGCGGATTACGTGCGGCTCTGCGTTACAAAAATCCCAGTAGTCTAGCGGTCATAATACGCTCGCTAAATGTATTCACTGAGGGCCCTCTAATCAAACGGAAACAGGACAATGGCACATAATTATTTGTATTTGTATGTATTTGTATTTAAACAACCCCAAGGAGTGGAGTTAGAGGGTGAGTGCGGCTATGCGTCATCCCCTCGTAGTCCTCCTTTGATTGATTGATGTGCATATACCCTGTTCTAAACAAACAGGTCAAAATTCTTAAGGGGGGGGTCACCAGCTTTCTTTGTTATCTCTCTCTCTGTTTCTCTCTTTCCCTGGCTTGTATCCATTCGGCCCCATTCAGCCAACTGTTTTAAGACGTCTATCCCCATCCAGGTGTCGATTTCTTCCTGACGAGCGATAGCGAGCCAGCATAGACAATGAAAAAACAGATGGATAGGGTGATATTCGACTGTTATTCGAGTGAGCATCGACTTTCCATTGTCTGTTATTCTGCCATTTCTGGTCATGGTTGGGTCAATGTCGAGTCTCGTTTGACTCTCGTTTGAGTTTCATTCGATTTTATGAGAGATTCATCCAGTTATCATCGAGTTTCCTTCGTGATAATATCGACTATCATCGAATTACATTCGACCCAAGTTCGAATAATTCGTAGCATTATCGGCACTTCAAAATACAATTGAACAGGACCCGAATAGGTAGAATGTAACCTGAATATGACTCGAATATATCCAAATGTAATTGGAACGTAACTAGATCATGACTTGATAGTTTTGTAACGTTTTTTTTTACCCGATTCATCGCCAAAAGTTAACGCATGCACTAACTTTTGGCCGATTCACCGGATGATTCGACTCAAGCCCAGAACATCCCAAGAACTTCCCGAAGATCACCCGAAGCGTTACCAGAATTAATCAGAATCGACCGGAACTGGCTGAAATTTGAATTTTTAGATCGATTCGGCCGGTTTCGAGTGGGTTCGACTTCTGTATGACGCGGCCTTTACTGTCCACGTTACTGACGGTCAGTTACTGTCCTGCCTCCCTACCTACTGTCTGCCTTACTGTCCATGTTACTGACGGTCAGTTACTGTCCTACCTCCCTACCTACTGTCTGCCTTGCTGTCCATGTTACTGACGGTCAGTTACTGTCCTGCCTCCCTACCTACTGTCTGCCTTACTGTCCATGTTACTGATGGTCAGTTACTGTCCTCCCTCCCTACCTACTGTCTGCCTTACTGTCCATGTTACTGACGGTCAGTTACTGTCCTGCCTCCCTATCTACTGTCTCCCTCACTGTCCACGTTACTGATTTTTGTAAAATGATTTTTAGCAAGAGTGGTAGAATGGTGTTTTTTCCAGAGAGGTCAGAGGAAAAATTATGGGTTGTTTGTGTGTTCCTGAAGAGTAAGGGATAGGAAGGTGGTAGATTGTGATGGTTAGATAAGTAGAGAAATTGAGTTTTGGAAACATTAAATGCAACAAGGTTATCTCTGCCTCAATCAGATATCAATGATAGCTCAGAAGATAAGTGTGCTATGTCATCATTACATAAAGAAACTTAATGTTGGGACGTTGTGTAAAGCTAATTGAATAGCGTAAGGTAGATTCATCGGCATAGGAGTGCATAGGAAAAAGAAACAGGACAGAACCCTGAGGAACACCGGAGTTGATAGGTTGAGGAAGCGAACAACTGCAGCTATGGAACAATCATAACGGAGATAAAGGCATAGTTACAGGGAAAAATAGTCAACAGATATAGACCCATAGTTATATGGAAAGAAACCGAAGGATTGTAGTTTGAAAACAAGGGATATGTGCCAGACTCTATTGTTTATGTCTCGCACAATAGAAAAGATGTCATCGAAGTCCCGAAAGGAGGATGACCAAGAGTTACTGAGATTAGAATACAGATCACCAATAGAGTGGCCCTTAAGGAAACTATATTGACAATCAATGAGTGAGTTATGGGAAGAGACATTTTTAAGAAATATTGGATTGAGAATAGATTAATCAAACTTTAGAGATGCAAGATATGAGTGCAATTGGATGATAGTTGGAGGGTTGAGAGTGGTCAGGTTGAATGAGAACAAATTTACAGCAAGAAGGGAAGATGTTAGAGGGAAAAAAGAGACGGAAGAGAAGGAGTCAGCACAGAAGCACAGGAGGAGGAACACCATCATGCTCTTTTCTCTGTTACCTGTCCTATCTCTCTAGTGTGGTCATCCGATTCACCCAGCCGGCATATAGTAAATATATATATTTACTAAATATATGGCATCTGTAGGATGTAGCATGTAACATACTTTTAGGAATATTGCGGCAAATCATATGCGTTCGGCTATGAGTCAGTGCTAGTCATGCAGGTTAACCCGGGAATGGCAAGGAGACTCTTAAGAGGTTTTGGTGGTGGAAGGCGATGGGACTCTTAAAATACAAAGTCTAAGAAAAGCTTTTTAAAAGATCCCAGTAGCACTCAAAACAAATGAATATGTGATTAAGTGAGATAATTCCCCTCCATACCTTCTATCACTCCTCCACATGTGTCAAAACCCCCTCCTTCCCCCCTTTTCAATTATCATCTATTTTTCCTGTTATTCCCTTGTTTATCGGTTTATTTATCACGCCAATATCTCCAACCCGGTTCCAAGGTCGTCTAGTACGCATAATGAGAGCGTGGGAAGAGAAAGAAAGCGAGAGAGACACATCAGTCTGCCTTCAGGCCTCGAAGAGGGAGGATATACGCTTTGTTCGCCTCTCACCTCATGACTGGAGGGTCAGCAATAATTTGTCTTTTTCACCCCCCAAATAATATTCCCACTTGTTTTATTGCTGTTACATCTTAATATTTTCATATTAAACGTAAAATAGGCGCATATTAATAAGTAATAACGATATTTATGGTAACATGACGATTTTAGGCGGGAATAACCCAAAATATCCTCGCTTGGCAGGAGGGTTTGAACTACCAATGGCGCGCCGCTCTCGGGTTAAAAGAGAGTAATATGGGTAGATAGTCCAGTCCAGAAAAGTAATACTGTCTTGGGTGTTTGGAGACGTGTAGAAATACCTGGATTAATTTTTCTCTTCCAAGCCAGCCACTGACTTAAATTATGACTCTTCCCACAACTTTTCAGTGGAATTGCTATTCCATTTAAAAAAAAAATTTGTTTTATTCCATGATATAAATATATTATTTTGTATCATCAGGTCATCAGGAGGCTGCCGTACATCAGGCGGGAACAGCCACAACACCTTATACTAGTGGTGTTACTCACCTGGTACTCCTGCTGGTGGTGTGGCTGCTATCTTACCTGTCTTCAGGGTCCGCGAATAGCACCTTTAGTCGTACGTCTTAACCCTTTCTAGATCCAAGTCGCGTTGCTTTTCTGTTTCATGGCTAGTTTATTATTGCATTCGTATGAGAAAGGATATAAGGAATTAAAAAGGTTGATTGGGATAGTCCTTACCCTTTTCATTCCCATAGGTCCTTCCCAAGCTGTATAAAATCGTCTAATGGTAGCCAGAATAAACTATAAACTATTAGACGATTGGATTCAGATTAGGATGAATGTATGTAAGTCAGAGGGTTAATTTGGATTGTCTTTATACCCTTTTCATTCCCCCAGATCCGTACTAAGCTGCATAAAATAAATTAATGGTAGCCAGAATAAACTGTCAACACGCGTCATGATCGTCAAAGGGTTAACAAGGATCAAATCATTATAGTGATACCCATTGATAGATAATATATGACCCCTCTTTTGTTTGGTCAAGAGCCACTGTCCGCCATTTAAGGGGGTAGTACTCTTTTGTTTATGGACCCCCTTCTCCCTTATGTTTAGCATATTAGGTTTGAGGTTTTTAGACGTTCTTTCCATTAGTTTGACGATTTTAAGACCTTTCACCCCATTTCTTTGTCAATATTAAGACCTTTCGTGCCATTTAGGTTTCGATTTTCTCATGGCGAGCGATAGCGAGCTTGTAATTTTAGAAGGATTTCGGCCAGTACATTTTTCTACTGAAACATGTACAACTTTATCTTGAAAAGGGGTCCAGGGGGTGTATTTTTAAAGCTTGATGGAGGCCTAGTGAGGAAACTCAAAATAATGTATAAATGTATGGACCAAAAACCAAGCACTACCCCCTTAACCCTCCGGCACTTATAAAGGGCTTATGTGTCAGATTCACGTCAAATACACGTAGCCATTGGAAGAACACAAGGTAACAGACAACTGAAAAACAACAAATGAAAATAAATCCACATAATAATGGTTATGGCCGCAAATTACAATTGTGAGTATACTTTCTGGAATAAACTTATTCAATGATATATATTTTTTGGGAGTACGGTGGCGCTAATAAGTCATGTCATTACGTTTGGCTCGCTCTGAACTGTAGCAATGTCTGTCAGATGTTGAGTAGGGTGGGTAAGTGTAGGAACATGTGTGTATGTTTCACTCGATATGAAGAAATTAAGCTTAGATAATGCAGATACCAATTATTGATCAAAACAAAATTGGTGCCGAGATGTCACTTATTAGCGCGACTGTACAGTGATTTATCGGTACCAAGTATGTTTTTATCAATGATTGGTATCAGCAATACCTATAACTTGATATATTCTTTCGAGTGAGATATGCAAACATGTTCCTACACTTATCCACCCTATTCAACATCTGACAGACTTTAATACAGCACAGAGCGAGCCAAACATAATGACAGCTGAAACATGACTTATTAGCGCTACCGTACACATTGTCAATAATATGTACTTTTCTCCCAACTCCAAAGTGCCATTCAGATTCTTGTAACAATGAAACCCCAAGTATAAAGTGCCAGTGTGATAGAAAATCAATGTTATATTTCAGGATACAAAAGTCAGAGTGAGATAAGATGACGAACATTTGTTAAGGGGGGATGGCTCACTTTGGGGTCGATGTTTTCATGTGTTTATTATTTTTCTAGTTTCCTCCGTAGACCTCTATCAAACTTTATAAAAACAACCCCTAGACCCCCTTCAATGTAAATGTTTAAAATTTTCGGTAGACAAATTTCCCGGCCAAAGGCTGGTTTCTCCTAAAACAACAGACTCGCTATCGCTTGCCAGGAAGAAATCGACACCTAAATGGCACAAAAGGTCTTAATATTGTTAAAGAAATTGGGTGAAATATCAGAAAATAGCCAAACTAATTGAACGAACGTCTTAAGATCTCCAAACTAATTAGGCTAAACACGAGGGAGTAGGGGGTTCAGAAAAACGTCCATCTCCCGTTAATTATTCAGCCTCTGATTCACCGCCCCACCACTAACACCCGGGTGGCGGGTGTCTCATACAAGAAATATAACCTGGCAACATATCTGGCTTATTACTGGTCCACAAAGTTGATACTAAAACTAGATAACTGTATTATTCTATATGTTAACATCACTCTAAACGAAACTGTAACAATGGGATATATTATTGCTTCTTGTATGACTGTTTAGAGATATAAGAGATGATTGTATGGTATGTAATTAAATAATCTGTATTCTTATCTAATAAATTGTAAATGCCTATGCATACATTTTATTGTTTCCATTATTGCAAAAATGCATAATTATATACTTATTATTTTCAGCGAAATTATGGATCAGGAAGAATCTGAAATATGAGAAGAAAGACAGACAGCGGACGGTAGAGAGAATAATGTAATTAATTACTTTCACTCACAACACCAAACACCTCACAATGAAATTAATGAAAGCATGTGATCCTTCCTGGATTCTAATCCCTCACAGACAAACGTAATGAAGCCATACAACACTTATCTTCTGACCTAGCTGCTATTTCCAGTTGGGGCAGAAAAAACCTTGTTGCCTTTAATGCTTCCAAAACCCAATATCTCCATCTATCTACCTGTCCGGAAACTCCCAGCGGACTATTCCTTATTCTTCAACAATACAAAAATAAGTCCTTCATCTTCTCTCAATATTCTTGGTGTCTCTTTTTCTCCTACTCTCACTTGGAAGGACCATATTGTCAGTCTTGCTAAAGCAGCCTCCCAGAACCTGGGTGTGCTCAACCGCCTCAAGGTGTTCTTTACCCCTGTACAGCTTCTTGCTATGTACAGGGGCACAGTGCGTCCTTGTATTGAGTATTGTTCACATGTAAGGGGAGGATCCTCTCACACCGCACTCCTAGACAAAGTAGAAAGAAAGGCCTTCCGTATCATGCCCGTCCACTCACCAATTCTCTGTAAGCTCTCTCTCTTCGGCGAAATGTTGCATCACTATCGCTATTCTATCGCTACTACAATAATCAGTGCTCCTCAGAGTCCTCCCAGTGTATACCACCTCGACCTTTACGTAGGGTACGTGGTACCCGTCTTGCAACACAATCCCAACCCTACTCTGTGAAAATCTCCAACCCAAGAGTGAAACATTACTCTCAGACTTTCTTCTATTCAACAGGTGAACTCTGGAACTCTCTCCCAGAATCAGTCTTTCCCTCCTCCTATGATTTGAATTGCTTCAAACTCCGTGTGTTCAGGCATTTTGGCTCGAACGTCCCTTGATTTCGGCCCTGTCATTATTTCAACTCTGGGGGAGGCACTCGATACAGGTAGTTTTGTCTTTTGTCTCCCTCACTCGCATATAAAAAAAAAAAAAAAAAATATATATATATATACATATACATATTATATATATATATATATATACAGTATATATATATATATATATATATATATATATATATACCGGTATATATATATATATATATATATATATATATATATATATATATATATATATACAGTATATTTATATATATATACTCAGGTATAGAGAGAGAGAAACAAAGAGAGAGTGAAGACACATCAAGGCAGTCGACTCTCAGGTGAACAGGCCATTCTTTGGGGAACAGGGAAGACGAGAAAGACGACTATTGTTGAGGCAGCCATCTGTGGCATCACGGAGAATAACACAACACACTTTCCTTTTGTCATCTCCTTGCTCTCTTTCTCTCTCTCTTTCTCCAAGTCATCTTCCACACATTCTGTATTATTTCCACTTACTTATATCGTAGGCGTGTGCATAAACCTTTAACCGTCCTGGTGGTGTAATGGTTAAGGTGGCAGAAATATGTGTGTGATAACCCGGGTTCGAATCCCGGTGGATCATATATACTTTAATTAATTTCACTGGGGGTGTGGTGGTGAGATTAATAAAAATAATATTATTAGTAGGTTTAGGGATATTTCTTCGAGAGGCCGGTCTATATGATCTGTGCCCCATGAATATTCTTTCCTCTCACTTAAACAGTAGGCTACCATAGTGCGGTTGGGAATATGAACATGATTAGATTAATATCCAGTATTCGAGAATGGATAATAAGTCGTAGGCGTGTGCATAAACCTTTAACCGTCCTGGTGGTGTAATGGTTAAGGTGGCAGAAATATGTGTGTGATAACCCGGGTTCGAATCCCGGTGGATCATATATACTTTAATTAATTTCACTGGGGGTGTGGTGGTGAGATTAATAAAAATAATGTATATATCTTTTCTGTTATATTAATGAATTCTTCACACATTAATATACATTATTGTCTCTTTCATACTAATGCATCACTCTTGTAAAAAAAAATTTTTTTCTCATCTTCTTCTACTCCTCTTACTCCAAGTGGATTCAATAAACACAACAAACATAATTTCCCTATCAAAATGTTTGCTTGGTTTATATGTAAATATTACATGCACTAAATATCTTCATTGAGCATTTGGTAAATATTTTCTGGATTGTAAGTGTTGAGCAAGTCCTCAAAGATTCACCGGCACAACAGACGACACCACCAACGACACAGCAGGCGATGAAAGCCCAGGCTTCCCAGATAAAGAGTCAAGTCCATGTTCCCCCAGGCTCGATGGTACCGGAGTGGAGATACAAGTACCTTTCTGGAGTGCCACCGCCTGTACCCCAGCCCTTGATTGGACAAACAGATTGTCTCCAGCACTAGTACTGGACCGGACTGAGAGAAGGGAAGAGGAGACGGCCACAAAAGCTGATTTGCCAGAAAGGAACCAAAGTCGCCTCTCCATCCAACCCTTCTATAAGATAACCGCAGTAGTTGTGTTAAGATCATCTACCTTTGTTTTCCACCAACCAATTTCAATTCGATGTTTATGATTATGATACTGGCCACCATCATATATTTGTCTAGTTCTGAATTGCAGTTTCCCAATCTTATTTTTTTAAATGTATAAATAGCGTATCGTATCGTAAGAGTTCATTATATAATTTCAAAGTATTGACAAAATATGTAGTATATAACAACTCTTTTAAATTTAACCCGTTTTGTACCGGCAACGTCTTTTCCATTTCATTCTGGCTATTATTAGACTATTGTATTCAGCTTTAAATGGGCCCCCAGCAATTAACAGGCTTCGAACTGTCTCACTTAAACCTTTTTACTACCACAGATCCTTCTTAAACTGCACAAAAGCGTGTCAATGTAGTAAGAATGAAACTTAAAAGACGTCGCCGCTACAGAAGGGGTTAACCCCTTCACTATTGGGATGTCTTTTTCTCTCATTTCAGCTATATTTAGACGATTTTATACAACTAAGGAATGACGTGTGTTAGTTAAAATAATTAATTGGGATACTTGGATACCTTTTAATTAGTGCATACCCTTCCTAAGCTAAATACAATCGTCTAATAATTGCCAGACAATAATGAAAAGACGACCTTGGTAATAAAGGGGTTAAACAGAAATGTTGTTGTTTTGTCACTGTTGTTGTACAGCAATAATTTCTTTGTCTAATCACCTTTAGACACGTTATCTAGCCTCTGTAATTGGATTTTAAACCAAATACATCGATGAACATTACAGTTCGATAGTACGGTTTCCCAATTTGTTCCCTCTACTTTGATTTTACTAGGACAATCATGGTAAAAAAAAAAAAAAAAAAAAAGTAGAAAAAAAAAAGCTTACCATAATTATTAACCCAGGAGCTGCGATAAGCCTTGCGGAAGGCAGGGTACTTTAACATGTGTAAACATGAACTTCAAACACCATGCCAGTGCCGGGATATATCTCATAAATGGGTGTGACATGGAAAGTAGGTTCATCTCTCCATACCACATCCTTCAATACTCCCTCTCATAATTATACCCCCCCCCCCCCCCCATCCCCCTCCCTCAACTTGATCTTTTTGTTTATTTGAACAGTTTGGGCTTCTGTTCTAACTTTTACAGATTTAACCTACGGATTGTTTGGAATCAGTGTTTTTATTGAAATAGTGTGTTACCCTTTGATTTAAGATCACTAGTCTTTGAATGAAGAGGTTCTGACCAGGTTTCATTTAATTTTATAATCATAATATATCCAGAATATAAAATATGTCAGAGTCCTAAAAGTGTTAAAGGGCTCCGATTAGGCAAATGCTAAGGTGAAGAGAATCATTAGAACACAGAGAGAATTAGGCATATGGATGTACAGAGGAGGTAAATTGGGAAGAATAACTAGATTAATTAGTTCACCAATAACCTAGATAGTATGTATATAGCCAGGCACATATTCCTTTGCTGGGGGTGGCCGACTCGAGACAGAGACCGAACAGAAACAAGATTTAAAGTTCCAATTCTTAGGGTTCGGGACCACTTTCGCATTCCCTCGCTCCTTTCTCTGTCTTGTCTCATAGGTGAAGTTTACAAGGGGAGGAGGATATTACGCCCCCGCCCCAGAAGGAAAATGTAGGACAGTAAAAGAGACAGACCGAAACGGCTAAGGTTGGGTAGACGATGCCAAACCTCGCTCTTGATAGCAAATACAGTAATTAACAAAATAAACACATATTTTAATCAATCACTGTTTCTGTGCGTTTCCTATAGTACAATAGTTTGACATCTTCCCTCTGTGAACTACATATTTACCACCTGGTGTATATGTGGAAGAAAACTCACTGAATAAGAAAGACAGGGGGGGGGGGTTACAAAGGAGAAACATATATGATGTGAGAGAGAAGAGGGAGGCATTGGAAGGAGTTGTGTTGGTAGAAGGGTAAGGCAAGACAAGGTTAATTGGCATCTTGCTAGTTTAGTTCTACAAGGAAACACAGTAGGAGCTGTAGACATCGATATTTAGCTAAATTACCAGGTAAAATACGGTTGTAATACATTTATACTTTTTATCTATCAAGAACCTACATCATTAGCCTATTGTATTTTTGCCTTATGTCTCTCTCCTCCACATAGAACAAAAGGGTGAAGGTAGGAGAAAGAGAGGATACAGTAAAAGTAGGAATTACGACTCAAAAGGAAAGAGGAATGAGAGAGCCGTAGTAAAGGAAGAAGCAGCAGCCTCAGTAATTGTTGGTCGCTATGGCAACCTCTCTCTCATAAGTCCATATAACAACGCAATACAATATGTAGGAGATAAATTATTAGATATATTTGATCTGAATGCAACATACAATATGCATCCCTTTAACCCCTTCTGTACCAGCAACGTCATTAACAAAATCTAGCTATATTTATACGATTCTGTGCAGTTAGAAAGGGATCCATGGTAGTAATATTAGTTAAGTGAGATAGGTTGAAGCCTGTTAATATCTCAATACCCTTTTTAACTCAATAAAATTGTCCAATAGTAGCTATAATAAAGGTTCTTTCAAAATTACAAGCTCACTATCGTTTGCCAGGAAATAATATTGACACCTAAATATCACGGAAGGTCTTAATGTTGACAAAGAAATGAGGCGAAAGGTCTTAAAATCGACAAGCTAATGGGGCAAACGTCCTAAAATATGAAAACCAATGGGACTAAACATGAGGGAGAAGGGGGACCATAAAAACGACCTATCTCCCCTTAACGTTAATGGTGACAAGGACATAAGACAAAATAAATACATACAGAAAAGATGCAATGACAAACGGTCCACTTACGATAAAGATCAGCTGACAAAAAGTTTTGGAGATAAGTGAAAGTTTGTCCACCGGAAGTGATTTTTCCCTGCCTCCTCTTAACCAAGTACGGACTTAGGGGACAGTGGTTGTTTTGGGGGGTCTTTTTATTTATATATTCATATATTTGCTTGTTTCCTCCATCAACTTAAAACAACATCCATTAGATCCAACTTCAAGCTTAATTTGTAAATTTTTCGGTAGAAAAATGTCACTGCCGAAATCCGGTTCCTTCACAATTACAGGCTCGTTATCTCTCGCCAGGAAAAAATCGACACATAACGGGCACGAAAGGTCTTAATAATAAAAAATAAATGGGGCGTAAAGTCTTAAAATCGAAAAACAAATAGGGCAACCTTCTTAAAATCTGAAAACTAATGGGGCTAAACATGAGGGAGAAAGTGGTCCAGAAAACTGACCCATCTCCCCTTAAATCCTAATTAATAATAATATCCATATTCAAGATGTGTTGAATAGTCGATCCCGAGGAGAGTAGTAGTAGCATAGTAGCAATTATTGCTATTATCAACACAGTTAACCCTGTCATATACTATTATCTATCCACGTATGTTCAGTCATTGACACTATATCCATTTGAAAATTAAGAAATACAGTATTGCCTTGTCTTGTTTGGGTTCCACATAGATTCAAATTTAAGTTAGTTATTAATGTCCACTATTACACCAATATCTTACAGTGTAAATTAGGGGTAGTAGATCACAATTCACAGAATTATATACTGATTTTGTTTGAAATAACTAAAGACAGAATGACAAAAAATATATTTTGGTTGGAAATACATAGCCTCCATTGTTGTCAACTGAATAATAACTTAACATTCAACTTAATAATAACTTAATAATAACTTAATAATTACCTAAAAATAACATGAACATATTATTTTTGACCATTATAACAGGTATATGGCATTAAATAAAAGTTCATCTTTTGAACGTGGATTTGTATGTTCTAACCAATTACAATTGTCTTTTCTTATCCAGAATAATATTATATAAACACCATCATACTGAAGTGACAGAAAGAGGAAGAGAAAAGACAGCAAATAGATGGAGGTTGAACTCATGCTGCTGGTTCTTCCTTCACTAAGCTTACCTCCTTTACTTCAACATTATCTGAAAAAGGTCTTGCTTCCTTCTTTTACCTTCTGTTCGTGCCTTCGACCATTATTCTTTGTTTCCCTTATACTCACTTACATAATACATTCATACAGGAAAGAATCAGGATTTACATTTGGTCGCCTGAATGTCTCGCAGCAGCAACGAAGGGGACAGTAGCAGTAGGTGGTCGGAAGGGAAATTAGAGGAGGAACAGACAGAGAGAGAGAGAGAGAGAGAGAGAGAGAGAGAGAGAGAGAGAGAGAGAGAGAGAGAGAGAGAGAGAGAGAGAGAGAGAGAGAGAGAGAGAGAGAGAGAGAGAGTATATTATATGCAGTAGCATGTTCGAACTCGCTCCAAATATTTTCGTCCTCCAGTTTCCCTGGTGTGTGTGGTGTGTGTTTTTATTCGAAATATATAAAAGTGTTACAATTGCCAATAGAGTTACGTTACTCAAATAATTACCAAGTTCTTATTTTGAGTAAGTCAACCTCCCTTTTTAAGGAAGGGAGGTTGACTTACTAGTTACGTTGATATCCAGAGTAAAGTTATCACAGACATTTTCAAGAACTACATCGATACAAAAACAAAAACACAGTATCGATTATATATTATTATAAATCGATACATTAAAGTTAAATTAACAACGCATTATAGTATTTTAACCATTCTTTACCGGCGACGTATTTATAATAATTATATATTCTAGCTAAAATTATGTAGAAGATTTTGTGCAGTTTGGGAAAGATATATGGTAGCTAAAAGGATTAACTGAGATAGTCTGTAGCCTTTTAATTGGTTTACGTCCTTTAGTTGCATGCTTTAACCCATTCAGTTCCGGTGAATTCTTTATAATTTTATTCTAGCTACTATTGGGCGATTTCATTCAGCTTAAGAAGGACTTCTGGCACTAAAAAGGCTGCAGGCTATCTCAGTTACTCCTTTTAGCTACCATATATCCTTCCTAAGCTAAATAAAACCGTGTAAATGTAGTTGAAATCAAATAAAAAAAAAAGACGTCTTCATTACAGAAATGGTAACATATAGAGTATTTATAAATGTACATACATTTGCCCAATAATGTTTGAGTAGATTTGTATGACATATTATAAATTAGGTTTCGTATTCACACTTCTTAATACCATCATTAAAAATCAAATATATATATATATATATATTTTTTTTTTAAGAGACAATGAACGGAGGAAGGAAAAACACAGATAAAACAAAAAGGTCCATGTGCCTAAAGGCATCCTCCATTCATAAAATGTTTGTAACAACTGGATTTAAACATTTGTAGATTGTAAGTTTGTGGAAAGCAATTCGAGGGAAGTGAATTCCAAAGAGTAGTAGCTCTGGGGATAAATGAATTCTGATAAGCAGAAGTTCTGCATTGTGGAGGAGAAAGTGTAAATTCATGGGCGCTCTCAGCTGCCCTAGTTCTACGGGAAAGATGTGGAGAGGCGGCACAATTGAAGCAAGTTCCTCGGAACAATTGCTGTGAAAATATCTGTAGAATAATGCAAGGGATGCAACGTTTCTTCGTATGGATAATGTAGGAAGGTCCTGTGTGATTGCAGGGTTATTGATTAATCTAATAGCTTTATTTTGAATTTTGTCCAACTGCCTCAATGCAACCACTCCACTTCCACCCCACAGAGGTGAACAGTAATCCATCTGAGAACGCACATGACTTTTATATATCACGGCCAACTGCTCGTCAGTGAAGAATTCTCGAACTCTGTACAGGAGTCCCAGTTTTTTAGAGGCATTCTTAGCAATGCTTCTAACATAATGTGTCCAGCTCAAGTTAGTAGTTAATGTTACACCGAGAATGTCAATACTAGGGGAAGTGGGAATATTTACATCATTAAAAAATATATGGGAGTCAGTGAGATTCTGTCGGTTAGAAAATTGAATGTACTTGGTTTTCTGTGCATTAAAGGAAACTAGATTCTTTTGTCCCCATCCATTAATTCTAGAAAGGTCCTGGTTCAGAGAAATTGCAGTGTTTATTTTTGAATTTATAAGATCGGGTTGGGTGACAGAATTGGTAAATGTGAAGGAACTGTGGAGTGTTGAGTCATCTGCGTAGGAATGTATTGGATTATGAGTGGTAGATATGAGATCATTGATATGAATGAGGAACAGAATTGGGGCCAAAACTGATCCCTGGGGAACACCAGCATTTATTGAGTGAAATTGAGAATAAAGGCCATCTACCATTACACGTATTTTTCTGTTATGAAGATAAGAAGAAATTAGTGGAACTAATGATGCAAGGCCGTAGTGTGACATCTTCGACAATAAGGATTGATGCCAGACTCTATCAAATGCCTTTGATATATCCAGTGCTATTGTATGTGTTTCACCATGTTGGTCTGTAGCTTGGTTGATTTGATGCGTAAGAAGGCAAAGCATGTCTGTAGTTGATCGACATCGTCTAAAACCATATTGCCTATCACTGATTAATTTATTATTCTCAAGATGCTTAATTATGTGATTATTTAATATAATTTCAAAGACTTTACCAAGAGTGGAAGTTATAGCTATTGGTCTGTAGTTTGATGGATCTGAAGAGGCACCTTTTTTAGGAACTGGATGGATGTTTGCTTCTTTCCAGGGTACTGGGAAGCAAGAGGTATGAGTACACAGACGGAAACATTTTGCCAATACAGGAGCGAGCACCAAGGAGCAATTCTTAAGTACTATTGGAGGAATTTCATCTGGACCAGGAGCCTTATCTACCGAGAGATTCTGCAAAATAGTTTTGACATGTCTGGTGTGGATCTTAAGTGAGGGAATTTCAGGCGAATTAAAATTAAGTACAGGGACATCTTGATTTATTTCATCTAAGGTTGAGTTGGTGGAGAAAATATCCGCAAGAAGGTTAGCTTTACCTCGTGGGTCACTTACAAGATTGCCAGTCGGAGATTTTAATGGTGGAATGGATGAAGCAGTAGTGAAGTTGGATTTAAATGAGTTAAGAGTAGACCAAAATATTTTGTTATAATTTGGATTAAATAGAAGTTTATTTGCCTGCTTGTGGAGAAAGTTTGATTTAGTTAGGTTTAATACAGTTTTGGCATGATTTCTGATGTTTCTAAAGTAATTAAAGGCTTCATGTGTTTTTGATCTTGTGTATGCATTGTAGGCTATTGCTTTTTGTTCAGTTACTCTAGCACAATTATGGTCAAACCATTTAGGTGAATTAGATCTTTTACTGTACTTTTGATGAGGAATAAAAGTTTCCATTCCAATTTTTACAAAATCTTGTATGTGGCTCAAGGTGGAGTGTGCATCATTAGAAAAGAAAGAGGTCCAGGGAATATCAATAAAGAAACCTTGAAGACCCTCCCAGTCTGCCCTATCGTAATGCCATTTAGTCACCAAAACAGGTTCAGAGTGGGAAGGTGTGGTAGGTGATAGACAGGTGGCCTGTATCAGACAGTGATCAGAAGATCCAAGCGGGGACCTCACTGTAACATCATAATTTTCTGAATTGGTTGTTAAAAATAAGTCCAGTAGGTGGGAATTATGATTATGATTATCTGGTACACGGGTGGGTTGCTATTGAAATAGCATTTATTAAACATACCAATTTATAATCCAGAGAAATAATAGATAAATAAATAGATAGAGAGATCGATAGAAACAATATATAGATAGATAGATAGTCCATCGATTGTAAGCTAAGACTCCACAATTGCCTATAAATTCCTAATAGAGGGAGAGCCCAAGTATTTTGGTGGGTCTTTGTGTTGGCAGCCAGGGACAATTTATGTTGATATAATATGGCAGTGTGCCAGGGTAAGGAGGAGGTAAACGCTTTTTATGCATCCCGTTCTCCCTCATGTTTAGCATATTAGTTTTGAGACCTTTCGTCCCATTTTGTTGTCAATATTAAGACCATTCCTGTCAATTAGGTGCCGATTTTTTCCTGGCGAGCAACAGCGAGACTGTAATTTCATAAGGAACAAGCCTTCGGCCGGGAAATTTGTATACCAAAAAATGTACACATCTACAATATCTTGAAAGGGGGTCTAGGGGGTTATTTTTTAAGCTAGATGGAGGTCTAGCTAGGAAACTAAAAAATATAATGATGTATGTATGTACTGTATGTATGTATGTATGCATGTATGTATGTATGCATGTATGTACTGTATGTATGTATGTATGTATGTATAAGAACATATAACATAAGAAAATGGGAGTCTGCAGAAAGCCGATTGGCCTAAGCAAGGCAGATCCCTGTCCCACACAACCCCAATTACAAAGCCCAATTATAGGCTCAACACTCTAATACCCTGAGGATCATCTTACCAAAACGGTTAGAGATTAACGCAGCATTACGGGGGTCTGCAGAGCGCTGATTGGCCCAACCCGGCTGATCCCCCTTCACACCCAACCCTTCTCGTCCATATGCTTATCCAATTTTATCTTAAAGCTCCCTACCGTTTTTAATCCCACTATAGCACTTGGTAGTCCATTCCACCCATCTACAACTATGTTACCAAACCAATATTTGCCTATATCTTTCCTGAAACGAAATTTATCTAATTTGAAACCATTGGTACGAGTTCTTTCGCTATCACTGAGCTTTAGTACATTTGTCATGTCCCCTTTATTAATCCCACTAACCCACTTGAACACCTCTATCATATCCCCTCTAACTCTGCGTCTCTCTAACGAATGTAAACCTAATTTCTTCAACCTTTCTTCATACGGAAGATTTCTAATATTATGGATCATTTTTGTCATTCTACGCTGAACTCTCTCCAATGAATCTATGTCCATTCTGTAATAAGGACACCAAAATTGGACAGCATAATCCCTATGGGGTCTCACTAATGACAAGTAAAGTTTTAAGATAACATCAGCAGTTCTGTTACTCACACTCCTAGAGATGAACCCGAGAATCCTGTTTGCCTTATTACGAACGCTTATACACTGTTTTCTAGGCTTCAAATCATTGCTAACAAACACACCTAGATCTTTCTCGCAGTCTGAATTTTCTAATTCTAAATTAGCTAGTTTATATTTAACATTTGTTTGCATCTTCCCTATCTTTAATACCTTGCATTTGTCAATGTTAAACTTCATCTGCCAATTTACTGACCATTCATGTAAGGTATCTAGATCCCTTTGGAGGCACTCTATATCGCTATCTGAATCAATTGATCTTCCCATTTTAGTATCGTCTGCGAATTTACTTATCCTACTAGTTATACCTAAATCTAGGTCATTTATGTATATAAAAAACAACAGGGGACCTAATGTATGTATGTATGTATGTATGTATGTATGTATGTATGTATGTAATGTATGTATGTACTCAGGCACATACCCCATTGCTGGGGGTGGCCATCACGAGGCAGAGCCCGAACAGAAACGACATTAAAATGTTTCTATTTATCAGGGTCCCTCGATCGTTTCTCTGTCTTGTCGAGAAGGATAATTATACAAGGGCAGGAGGATTCCTAGCCTCCTTCCCCCAGAAGGAAAAGTAGGACAGTAAAAGAGACAGACAGAAACAGCTAAGGTTGGGTAGGGGATGCCAAAACTCACCCTGGATAGGACCAGCCCAAAATATATTCACTACACCCCTAAAGAACGCTTTGCTCTGCTGCCTCTATGATAAACACCTGTGTCCATATTATCTAGTTTTATTGACCCCTTCAGTATCCTTGCTGTCCTTTTAACTTTATTCTGCCTACGGTTAGACAATTATTGTATTCAGCTTTAAAAGGGTCTCCAACAATTAACAGGCTTCTAACTATCTCATTTAACCCATTTTACTACCACAGAAACTTCTAAGACTGCACAAAATCCTCTATATAGAGCCAGAATGAAATGTAAAAGACGTCGCCGGTAAAGAAGGGGTTACAAATCTCTAGTGAAAGCAGCCCCCATCTTCAGGTATCGTTGGATTCCAGAGAACAAATAATAAAGTCATTAGTCGTGTTTGGAGCCCCAATTCTAAATAATTACTACTCATCCCAAACGGTTGCCTCCACGACATTGAACACTAAGACCAAAGTTGTTCGCAGAGCACAGATGAAGTAAGTGAAGCTGTCGGATTTCCGCTACCAACAGTGGTGGTTCTTGCACCAAGAGATTTTCCAAAGTTAGATATAGTGGAATCGTGATGTAGAGGATTTAAGGGGAGATGGGTCGTTTTTCTGGTCCCCTTTTTCTTCATGTTTTTCCCCATTAGTTTTCAGATTTTAAGACATTCGTTCCATTAGTTTAGCGTTATACACCTTTTGTTGCTTCTCCAGATATTTCTCCACAACACAATTTAGGGTAAAAATCTGATCCACACATCCTATTCCCTTCCTAAAACCTCCCTGCTCGTCACCTATCCATTTCTCCGTTCTTACTCTCACTCTCTCAATCACTACCATACTGTACACCTTCCCTACTACGCATAGAAGACATATTCCTCGGTGGTTACCATACACGCTCCTCTTTCCCCTTTGCCCTTATATAGGAGGACTATTATGCCAGTGTTCCAGTCATCGGGTGCACTCCCCTTCTCCCATGCTAGTTTGCACCTTGACCTTCATGATGTCTGAAAATTTAACATTTTAATATTTATTTAAAGCACAACTGTCTCAAAGAATTTTGTGAAGTTCACATGAAGTCAATAAATTAGCATATTGACCTCATATTTGACTTCGACCTGTGACCTTGACCTATCAAATGGAATTATGTATAATCTTGTATGACCTTGGCCTAAGCATTCCGATTATGCATGATATGCTTAGTAAGAATCTTACATTAAATAGGAAATACTAGTAAAAATCATATTTTGACCTTGATCTTTCACCTTGACCTTTGACCTTAGAAATTCTTATTGAGGAATTAGCTTAACACCAATGATTGTACTAACTAGTATTATGAATATGGTGTAATTTGTATACAAACTTATAGATTACAAATAGTGATTATATACTGTGACCTTGACCTTTGACCTTTGACTAAAAATAAAATACATATATTTGGATGGTCGTCGCATTGACCAACTGAAATTGCCTATACAATTGGGTGACAATACATTAAACAGTCTAGGAGGAGTTTAGGGAAAATGACAAACACTCCTGTTTATTAACCTAAGAAGTGCGCATGGGGGTAATTAGACACCTCTCCCTGTGCTGACGTATTTGAGCTGTTTCCATCACTAAAATATTAATTTTACCATAAATAGCATTAATACTTATCCTAACGTGCCTATTATGGGTTGATTATAAAGATATTAACCTGAAACAACAATAAAACAATTGAAAACAGCATTTGGATGGTCAAAATCGGAGATACAGGCCGCGAGTTATATAATGTATGGGTGAGGCAACCTGCTTTCCCGCCAATTTCCCCCAAGGCCACTGAGACACAGTCGATCGATACTCTCTCTCTCTCTCTTGCACTCGCTTGCTAACAGTGATGACAAGGCCCTGCTTGCAACTCGCTAATGTTAGCACAAAAATATACCTCAGAATAAGGGAATAACAGGGAAAATAGGTGATAACTGAAGGAGGGGAGGAAAGTGGGGAAGGAGGGGAGGTAGAGGAGTGATATTTTGCATGGCCCAGGGGAAAAACAAAAATAAAAAAATAAAAAAATGTAAATATTTTTGTTTTCTTCGATGTTTAATTTTGTTTTGTTTTTCTCTGACTCTTAAGAGTCTTCCCGCAGTCCGCCGGGGGATCTCTTAAGAGTCTTCCCGCAGTTCCCGGGTTAACCTTGACCTTTGACCTTAACTATTGCAATATGTATGTAAAATTTGATATATATGTTACTTAACCCTTAATTAGAGGCGCGCAACTTATGTCGTGTGAAATAAATATGGACTATGTGGCGGTTCACAACTTATGTCGAACACCATTTTCAGCACGTAATGTTGCTGAGAGAGAGAGCTGAGCGGTGGGACGAGCGTAGCAACGCTGTAACTGGTCCCCACAATCACCGTAGACATACTGAACTGTATTTTACTTTCCCCCCTCCTTTCTCACTCGCTACACAGGGAATTATGTAAGGAAATGACCTTATTTCAGGGTTTTTGCACTCGTGTTGCACGATCGTTGCAAGAGTACCAGTGATCGTACAAGGCTGGTTCGGGTGTCATTGGAAAGCTCTGTTTACGCCCTTTCAGGGATAGATACTTGTTTTATGCTCTGGGTCTTATTTAGGCATGAAAATGATCACATAAACAACCCTATTTAGGGTTAAAAAAAAAAACGCTGGGCGCTACGGTCAAATAGACCACCTAGCCCGCCAAATAAGGGTTAAACAACTAACACAGACAGTTTTCCTATTATTGAATTATAGTTTTTTAATTAATAATAAAAGTTAAACTTTGACCTTTCCCTTTGACCTTGACCTTTATGTATGAGTACATTTTAGTTTGTATTGACATTGCCCATGAAAATCAAATATGCATGCATAATTTCATTAAACCCATCAGTTATTTTCATATATATCGGTATTAATAGAATAGTTGACCTTGACCTTTGACCTTTATCTTGATCTTTATGTCTTATAATATATTATTTTCCGTTTCATATAAAGTGCAACTATCTCACCAAATTTTGTGAAGTTTGCATGAAAAGTAAAGAAAATAGCGAATTGACCTTTTATTTGACCTTGACCTGTGACCTTGACCTTTCATATGGAATTGTGTACTTTCTTGTATGACCATGGCCTAGGTATTCCTAATATACATGGTAAGCCTAGTGAAAATCTAACAGTTAGTATAAGAAATACTAGTAAAACCTTATTTTGACCATTGACCTTACCCTTTAAAATATTTATCTAACATTTGTGCAATACAATATCAAAGTTACCAGTTACATTTATGGTGAAAATGAAGATATATGAGTACAAATTAAAAATATATAGTAAAAGTTGAGTTTGACCTTGACCTTTGTGTAAGAATACATGATTTGTTTTATTGACATTGTCCAGGAAAATCAAATAAGCATGCCTAATTGCATTAAAACTTATCAGTTAGTTTCATATATATAGAATAGTTGACTTTGACCTTTATTTTTACCTTATCATGTAAAAATATAGTATTTTCCTTTTTATTTAATGTGCAACTATCTCACCAAATGTTGTGAAGTTTGCATGAAAAGTAAAGCAAATAGCACATTGACCTTTTATTTCATCTTGACCTGTGACCATTACCTTTCATATGGAATTGTATAGTTTTTTGTATGACCTTGGCCTAAGTATTCTGAAAATACATGGTAAGCCTAGTGAGAATCAAACTGTTAGTAAAAGAAATACTAGTGAAAAACTTATTTCGGCCTTGACCTTTGACCTTACCCTTTAGAATATTTACCAAACATTTTGTCAATATGATATCAAGGTTAGCAGTAACTTGTATTGTGAAAATGAAGATATTTGAGTAAAAACTAAAAAATATGAAATATTGACCTTATTTTTAACCTTGACCTTTGACCTTAACCTTTACGTTGATTGGAAAATATATTTTTGACTGACCATTGCTTTGACCAAATGGATATACCTGTGAGATTTGGTGAAAATCCATCAATCGGTCTAGGAAGAGTTTCTGGACAGACAGACGGATGACAACGACAGACAAGCTGACTGGTGGTGCACAGAATACGGGCGGGATCTATGTGCGCCATACCACTCTGCTTCGCAGAGTTAATACATTTTTTTGACAGCAGGTTAAATCCGTAAACAAAATTTATAGAAAAATTTCTCCGGTGAAGCCGGATTTCTCCATACAATGCTGGCTTGCTCAAGCTCGCCAGGAAGAAATTGACACCTGAATGGGAATAAACGTCTTAACACCTTAAGAGCGGCCTATACGGTTTATTTATATGTACCGCCCAGCGGGGTGTTTTTAGCCAAAATAGGGCTGTTTACGTGATCATTTTCATGCCTAAATAAGACCCAGAACGTAAAACAAGTATCTATCCCTGAAAGGGCATAAACAGAGCTTTCGAATGACACCATAACGATCCTTTTATGATGGCTAGTTTTCTTGCAATAACCGTGCAACGCGAGTGGAAAAAGCATGTAATTAGCCACTTTCCCGATACAATTCCTTATATAGCGAGTGAGAGAGGGAGGAGGGAGCTGGGATTCGTGTCAGTATGTTCGCCGCGGTGGTCTGGAGCAGTCATACGCTCGCTACTCTCCTGCCACCACTTGTCTCTCTCTCTCAGCAACATTACGTGCTGAAATTGCCACTCGACCTATGTCGAGCGCCGCCACATAGTCCAGCTTTATTAAATACGACTTATGTGGTGAGCCGCTAATTAAGGGTTAAAACAGTAGGCTGTAATATAGGACCAAATGGATACAAGCCAGAGAAAGAGAGAAAAGGAGAGAGAAAAGCAGGTCACCCCTCTTAATAAAGTAGAAGTTCCGCTTTGCCCAAAATCAAAACGGCATACCCAACTCTGCGATGGCATACCATCATCACTACTATTACCACCATTATTACTACTACTATCACCATCATAACTACAACTATCACCATTACTATCATATATATATATATATATATATATATATGTATAGCCTATATATGATTAAATTTATGTTCACATTATCTTAACAATTGGAATATTAATCTATAATTTGGTCAGTGTAACACCATTTTGTAGCGTTATGAATATGGTGTAATTCAAATTTAAAATATATAAAAAAGAAAGAAATAGTGACCATAATATGTGACCTTCACCATTCACCTTGACCTTTGAATAACAAAAGCACCATATTTGGACAATCGCTGCATTGACCAACCGAATTTGCCAGCAAAATTTGGTGATGATACATTAACCCGTTTAGAACAGTTCTGTCGTTTTCCTTTCATACTGGATAATAATAGACGACTTTATGCAGTTTAAGAAGAGCCTCCAGAAAATTAGCAGGCCTTCACCTATCTTAACTAACCCTTTTTACTACCACAGATCCTTCGTAAGCTCCACAAAATTGTCTAATTATAGCTAGAATCCAATAAAAAAAAAATCATCGGTACATAAAGGGTTAAACAGTCTAGGAAGAGTTTAGGGAAAATTATTAACACTCTTGTTTTGATCTTTGACCTTGACCTTTAACCTTAATTATTATAATATATATATATATATATATATATATATATATATATATATATATATATACTATTGATATATACCGTACGTTATTTAAGTAAAATGCAACTAACATTCAGCTTATCGAAAATTGAGTATTTTTTTATGATGAAGGTGAACTTTTGGCCTTGACCTGTGACCTTGACCTTTATGTAGGATTACATGTTTTGTTTGCTTTGATGTAACCCTGGAAAATCAAGTAAGTGTCCCAAATCTCATTAAAAAATCAAAGTTATCTAATGGAACAGTTGACCTTGACCTTTGCCCTTTATCTTGACTTTCATGATGTCTGAAAATGTAACCTTTTAATTTTCATTTAAAGCACAACTGTCTCAACAAATGTTGTGAAGTTTACATGAATAGTACAACAAATAGCATATTGACCTTATATTTGACCTTGACAATCAAATGAAATTACGTTTATTCACTTATGACCTTGGTATTCTGAATATACATGATATGCCTAGTGAGAATCTTACAGTAAATATGAAATACTAGTAAAACATTTATTTTGACCTTTGACCTTGACCTTTGACTTCAACCTTTGACCTTAAAAATTCTTATCAAGAAGTTAGTTAGCTTAACACCAATGTTAGTATTAACTAGCGTTATGAATATGGTGTAATTCATATAAACTTATAGATAAGAAATATTGACCTTATACTGTAACATTGACCTTTGACTAACAAAAATTAACATATATTTGAATGGTCGTTGCATTGACCAACTGAATTTGCTTGTACAATTTGGTGACACTACATTAAACAGTCTAGGAGTAGTTTAGGGAAAATGACAAACACTCTGGTTTTGACCTTGAACTTTGACCTTAACTATTACAATATTTATGTGAAATTTGATATACAAGTTATTTAAGTAATAAGCAACTAACACAGCCAGTTTTCCAAAATTTGAGTAATATTTTTTGATTAACCCTTCTGGCACAGGCTCGCCCTCCTAAGGATGTTGTTGAGATCCGGGCGATTTGGCTGAAAAACGTCTACGCCTAGGCTACCGTATCTTTGTTATTTTAACTGCTAGACCCTTCCCACGCATCTCTAAACGTACTGTGGATTCCAATCTGTAGACTGGCGTTGAGTAGAGCTCTCTAAGTCAACTGGTTCAGTTGTGATGACGATTTCCGTTGAGAGAGTTTCGAGGCGATGTTAGCAATATGACACACTTTTCATCACTAAATCTGTCTTAGCAGACCACACAACAACAAAGCTTCGACGTATGCTTTCTTTCGGAGGTGCGGGCGTCGCCTCCGACCAACTGTGTTTACATACGTCGGACGTGTGGCTTTCAAAACAAGTTTAATAGGCTTTCAAGCTTACGGATTTTAAAATGACACCCGGGCTCCTGCCCATCTGCCGCGGTGTCATTTTAAAATGCTGCCCAGGCGGGAAGGGTTAATAATAAAAGTTGACCTTTGACCTTGACCTTTATGTAAGATTACATATTTGTTTGCATTGACATTGCCCAGAAAAATCAAATATGCATGCCTATTTCATTAAAACCCATCAGTTAGTTTCATATATATTTATAAATAGACTATTGACCTTTCATGTGGAATTGTATAGTTTCGTATATGACCTTGGCCTAGGTATTTCGAATATATTTGGTAAGCCTAGTGAGAATCTAACAGTTAGTATAAGAGATACTAATAAAAACTTATTTTGACCTTTGACTTTGACCTTTAGAATATTTATCTTAAATTTTTGGGCAATACTCACGTGATGAGGCCAAAGCACACCTATCTTCTGTTCTATCAACTATCCCGATTTGGGCAGAGAATATCTTGTTAATTTCATTGCCTCCAAAACCGAATTTCTCCTTCTATCTGCCTGGCACGACCTTCCACACGACTTTCCATTATTCTTCAACAATTCACAAATCAACCCATTCATCTTTTCTCAATATTCTTGGTGTTTCTTTATCTTGGAAAGATCATATTACCACTTATACTGAAACTGCATCCCAGAAGTTAGGTGTGCTCAACTGTCTTCTTGGGTTCTTCACCCCTGCACAGCTTGTTTATTCTGTATAGGGAATAGTGTGTCCACGTATTGAGTATTGTTCGCATGTGTGGGGAGGTTCCACTCATACCGCACTTCTCGAAAGGGTAGAGTCAAAAGCATGTTGTCTTAACAACTCGCTTCAAGCTTCCTCTTATTAAGTCCTTATAATCTCCCTCCACGGAGCAATGTTGCATCTCTCTCACGCTTCTACCGCTATGACAATAATCGGTATTCTTCAAAGCTCTCTCAGTGTATACCTCCTTCCTTACAGAAAGTAGGTGGCACTTGCCTTTCAACACACTCCCATTCTGTTTAATTATCTAACCCAAGAATGAACCAATTATCCCAGCCTTTCTTCTACTCAACAAGTAAGCTTTTGAACCCTTTCCCTCAATCAGTCTTTTCTTCATTCTATGACCTACTCTGCTGCAAGCTCCAAGTGTCCAGACATTTTTAATCTAACGTTCCTTAAATTTGGCTTTCGGTCACTCTTTCAACATTGGGGGAGACACTTGTTACAGGCAGCCTTGCCTTTTGTCTCCTTTACTCACGTAGAAACATATATACCTGTATATATATATATATATATATACAGTATATATATATATATATATATATATAATATATATATATATATATAATATATATATATATATATATATATATATATATATATACAGGTATATATATATATATATATATATATATATATACAGTATATATATATATATGCATATTGTTCGATGACTACACAATGTTCATGTGACAAAACGTAAAACATTGTTCATTAGAAGACGGAACGTTAATTCCTTCCTGCAGTAAACGATTGCCATTTTCACAAGCTGTATGCCAAACTGTTTGTTCAAGTATTCTGATTCAGTTACTCTGTACTGCTCTTTACTCTCCGTTATGATATTTTGTATTAATCACTTCAGAAAAAAAAGGTGAAAGGTGTCGTGTTCTTACATCACTGTTAATATTAATAAGCCTGGCCTTGAACGTCTGGTTATCTGTCTCTGTGCATGTGTCAGAATATATGAGCGTGTGGATGGGACTCGTTAGCCTTGGTAGGCAACTCATCTAGGGGAGACAACCTTATACAAATCCGGGTGGATGGGACTCGTCAGCCTTGGTTGGCAACCTGTCTAAGGGAGTAAACCTGATACAAATCCGTACTGCTTACCTAAGGGTAAGGCAGGTTAGTGGATGGATTAGCCGAACACCAATGTAGAAAAATAGTGTTAACAAGATACACAGAGGGCCTCGGAGTCGGACGGATCCTAAATTGAGTGGTCAATCCTGTAAGTCCTTCACTAAACTGGCTCGGGTTGTCCCTCTCACAGGGAATGGGTCCGCTTGGGGAAATTCTGTGTATGGCCACCCTCGTAAGGGGAGTATGGCGTCCGGCAATAGATAGATAGATAGATAGTGTATAAACAGTTGACTATTTTTCTAAAAATAACGATAACTCCTCCTCCTCTTACTTGTTAGGCAGTAAATCCAAGGTTCGAAAAACCAATGGTGGTCTAAATTGGATTCAATTATTAGGTCGTTTATAGTGTTTCACTTTGTTATCAGGTATCTCATCAACTTTGAGTAATAGGAGTGGTATTGCAGACACAGATCACGCCCGTATACTGTACACCACCAGTCAGCTTGTCTGTCGTTGTCGTATGTTGTTATCCGTTGTCCGTCTGTCTGTCAGGAAACTCCTCCTAGATAGTTAAATGAGATGAATATTTATGAAAATTAGAAACAAGACTGAGGATACGACAGAACCCTTAGTTGATAGGTTGAGGAAGCGAACAATGGCCATCGACAACTGCAGCTATGTTGGAACGGCCAGAAAGGAAATTACCGATAAAGGCACAGATAGAGGAATAGCAGCCAAAAGCTGGTAGCCTACCTTGAATTTGGCTCTCTGTCACTCTTTCACCTTTGGGGGAGACACTTGTTACATGCAGCTATTCCTGTTGTTTCATTCACTCACATATGAAAAAAAATCAGTTTGATGAAAGTAATATGTGTTAGACTCTATCAAAGGTTTTCGATATATCTAGCGCAATAGAAAAAGCTTCATCGAAGTCACCAGTTGAGCGGCCTTTAACCCTTAACTGGCGGCACCCGGCTATAGTCGAGTGAGATAAATATGGACTATGTGGCGGGGCCCGGCTATTGTCGAGTGCAATTTTGAGCACATAATGTGCTCTGAGAGAGAGCGGAGCGGTGGGAGGAGCGTAGATTACCACCTGACCGCTCGCCACGGCCGCCGTGGAGCTACTGAGATTTATTGCACCCTCCCCCACCCTCTCTCACTCGCTACACACGTAATAATGTAAGAAAATGACCGTATTTTAGCGATTTTGCCCTTCGGTTGCACGATCGTTGCATGACAACCAGTGATTGTAGAAGGATGGTTCGGGTGTCATTGGAAAGCTCAATTTACACCCTTTCATGGATACATACTTGTATTAC